>OW386286.2:142099760-142607535 GCA_936432065.2 Rutpela maculata
TAATTTTTTTTTTTTTCGAAATTAAATACGCCTACTATGATCAAAAGAATTTGGCAAAAATTGGGAATTTATATTAGCGATTGAGATAGGGTTTTTGTTTTTACAGAATCTTGTTCGGCATGACCTAAAACCCCTGTATACCAAATTTCGTTAAAAAATATTCATTCCTTAAAAAAAAAATCTTATCTAAGATTTCAATTATAATCACCCTACTATTCGAGTTATTTATTGTCGGATATTTACATAACTTGGCAGTCGTGTAATAAAGACTCTAATTAAGCATTAGGACACATTTTTTATCCAAAACACTATTATGAAATGAATATTTGAAAAATTGTAGCTATTTTTTAAAATACTTAGAACTGAGCATACCAATATCTTGTTAACATGGAGTGCTTTGGAATGGATTTGACAATTGCATCGAATGCCAAATTAAACTTAAACATGGCTGCACAACA
The DNA here is from genome assembly GCA_936432065.2 of Rutpela maculata. Taxonomy (NCBI): domain Eukaryota; kingdom Metazoa; phylum Arthropoda; class Insecta; order Coleoptera; family Cerambycidae; genus Rutpela; species Rutpela maculata. Next base: position 142,100,219 of record OW386286.2, read on the forward strand.
ATTAATTATTGCTGATAAAATTGAAATAATAAGAATTGTCAAATCCATTCCAAAGTACTCCATGTTAACAAAGATATTGGTATGTCGAGTTTTAAACATTTTAAAAAATAGCCACCATTTTTCAAATATTCATTTCATAATAGTATTTTGGATAAAAAATGTGTCCCGATGCTTAATTAGCGTCATTATTACACCACTACCAAGTTATGTAAATATCCGACAATGAATAACTCGAATAGTAGGGTGATTATTATTGAAATCTTAGATATGATTTTTTTGTAGAGAAGTGAATATTTTTTAACGAAATTTGGTATACAGGAGTTTTAGGTTATGCCGAACAAAATTCTGTAAAAACAAAAACCCTATCTCAATCGCTAATATAAATTCCTAATTTTTGCCAATTTTTTTGATCATAGTAGGCGTATTTAATTTCGAAAAAAATTTTTAAATAACTTTTTAATCACAATCTGAAGCAAAAGAAGAATATCAAATTTGATCTAGATCGACATTGGGGTGTAGTGATGAAAAGTGAGACACACTGTATATATATAACATTGTAATTGCTGTACAGTTGTACATATTAATTACATGTTTAATGAATATAATTTCTTTTGTAACTGAATTTAGTTATTAATTCCTAACTAGATTTTTTTTTTTAATTTTACGGGGCGGTAGCGACCCCTAAAACTGAGTTAAAAAATCCCAAAAAATTACAGTAATTCTTTTTAATAGAGTAGATCAAACTGGCAGGGTGCCCAAAGAAAATTAAGAAAAAAAAAATTTAGGTAATAAATAATGAGTTAACATTGAATTATTGACAACGAACTGTTAAACTAGAATTTTATATTTTATAATAAATTAAGCACAGTCTAGAATTTAACAAGAACACTTAATAAATAAATAATAATTCGTTGAATAATCAAGTTTAACTTATTACTTCCACGTTGTGGAGTTTAGTAGCGCAAAAAAAATATTTTTTTGTTCAAATAGGCTTAGAATGTCATAAAACGTCGAGATTTTAAGTTTGAGCAAAAAGAATTCTGTCTGTCGGTCTGTAACTTTTTTGTGCGCCCGATTACTCTAGAACGGTTTATGATATTGACTTGGAAGGAGGAGGGTCAATATGGGCGGTTTTCGACCCTACCTGAAAATGTGCCAAAACACATGGAATAAGTATCTTGAGTCCGTAGAAACAATATTCAGTTGATTCCAGCCTAGACGGGTTGCACCCGTGTAGGCACCCCCTCCCCCTTATATCCCCAACAAAATATATAAGTAGAAATACCATACTGAAAATATCAAAATGAACCTGGGCACACTGAGTCGCTATAGTGTCCCCCCATCAAGATCCCTTTTATATATGTGTACGTACGGTAGGGACTTTGAAGTCTAATCTCGACATATTGAGATGGTACAGCGGAATTCCAGGACACACTAGACACATGCGAGGCTTAACCTATTTACCCCAACGGAATAAGACCAAAATATAATCTAGTTCTAGGTCTCATTAAAATACATACATGTACCTAATTTCAAGTCAATATCTTAAACAGTTCCAGAATAATCGTGTGCACAAAAAAATTGCAGACCGACAGACAGACATATTTTTTTTCGCTCAAACTTAAAATCTCGGCGTTGGAGTTCGAATTGTGTCTTCCAAGGGAGCGGATGTGTGCCTGAAATGCTCCCACTTAAAACTCGAAATACCGGGTAAACGTTAAATTTGATCAAATTTAGGTGAATGGTAGCTCAAAAAATTCCGCGTAAATCAATTTACATAACAAAAGAACAAAGTTGAAATAGAATTAATATTTGGAAATAACTAATACAAGAGTACATAGTGGCAAATCCGACCAGTGTTGTGAGAAACGGAACGAGTATAAACAAACGACTTGGGACCCAACAGGATAAGGTAAAGCTAAGTACCCTTTTTCACTTCTAAGTACCTATTCATTTCAACTTTGTCAGTCAAGTTTATTTATGTCTTAATGACTTACAAGTGTCTGCCGTATAAAATCATTGAAGTGTTTAGGCCCATCAAACTCTTGAAAAGTCGACATTTGTCGACAAATTTATGGCGGGGCAATAAATTATTGAAGTATGGCCATAATATCCTTACGTAGACATTCAAGTAAATTATCTTTTAATCATTATAAAAATATTCAAATAAATTTAATTTAGATTGTACCCGAAATAATCAATAACGTATTGTTCGTAAAGTATGGTCATATAAATTTCTTATGTTAACATTCAAATAATTCTTTTTTCATAATTATTAAAAAATATTCAAAAGAATTTAATATATATTAAACCCATAATAATCAAATGCATTACTTTTAAAGTATGGTCATAATGTTTTGTTAGGTAAATCTACATAATTATTAAAAGTACTCAAAGAAATTTAATTTAAATCGAACTCAAAATGGTCGATGAAGCATTGTTGGTATATTTCGTCAAAACTGAATTCTCACAGCACTTCAACAGAAGTATGCATGGTGCAGGTTTCTTTCATAAAAATGATATTTTTCTAAGAAAACACACAAATACGCCAATGAACTCCTAATCGCCGCAGAAGAAGAACGACACATACTCAACTGCCTAAAAAACATGAAACCGCACTGGGACACATCTGGACTGAAAATAAACTGCAAGAAACGGAACGAGACCCGCCAATAAAAGAGAGTTAGACTAGCGGAGATGAATACAAAATAGATGAATACTCCCTAAGAACAACGAACAAATCGAAGTCATGGGACCTTACCAAATGTATGTACATAGCCAACAATGAGATATGGAGTCAAAGACGCGGCAACAACAAAAGCCAACAGAAGAAGTTTTTGAGAAGAGCAGAATGGGACATCGTTCAACTACTCACAAAAACAACAAGACGAAAACAGCTACATAAAACATAGACATTAAAAGGAGGAAAGACAATTAATATAAAGATAGAAATATACGCAATGAAGCATTGGGGACATATCCAAGGAAGAGACCCAACACATCAACTGAAGAAAGCGCTAGTAGCGAAGAGCAACAAACTAAAAATAGGGACACCATGCTCTGTGGAGAACAACAATTGAGAGGATCAGGATAAAACAATGAACACCACAAAGAAATCGCAACGATTATACTCTACCACAATCTGAAACCGAGAAATCAGAAGGCTCAGAAAAAGAAGATTCGAAGAAGTGGAAACACAACAGAGGAGCATAAATACTCCATATTACGACACAACGCGGCAACTTATTTCACAAAAATAGCCAGAAGTCCAGAACCAAAAACACAAAAAGGGGAGTTTAAATGCTCCCTCACGACACAATGCGGTAACGCTTCTCACAAATGCCTACACCTCCCATACCACATGTCTTTACCATTTTACCGTACGCCTTGTGAATCTGTCTGCTGGCAACAAGCATGACCCTAATCCAACCCAGCCTGGACGTAGCAGACCCAGCTGTATAACCCTGGAAGTGGCAGCAATGCCTATCGCATGCTGGTAAATCAATCAATCGATCAAACTTAAAATCTCGACGTTTCATGACATTCTGTCTATTTGAACAATAAAAATGTTCAATTTTTTTTTGAGTTACTAAGTATCCTTCTACTGGAAGTAAAATAAAAATTCATATTAGGAACTTTTCATCGGATAATTTTACTAATGAAGTTTATTCAGAATTGTGCAGAAATCGATAATTTCATCATTTCATTATAATTAAAAAGTAATGAAATTTATTTTAAAAATGTTCAAAAATATTGTTTTAATGGTATGTTTAGAAAATAGATATTTTTGTCAACTGTATTTCAATGTTTTATCATTTTGATGAAATTCTGTACTTACGGTGATTGGATACCTCTGAACGACTTAAATTACTAAAATTTCCCACCAAGTACAGTTAATGATGCATATGAAAGGAATACACTGTTGCCACCTCGTAGGACGCAGAAACATTTTCAAATTGAATAAAATTATACAGTAAGAAAATATACACGTAAAGTGGCAGCGCTACCTGCCGTTCAAATGTATGAACTACATTTATACAATTTTGTACATTTTAGTAATGTTTCTGCGACCGGCAGGGAAAATTTCAATAGGTCATATTATTTAAATTAATAGATTTACAGTGTTCTATATTGCGGCATCCAAATTAATGAAGTTGTCGCTATCATTGGCATTTTAATAGAGGTCAATACAAGTGTCGAGATTTATAATAACGTGGGATTACTTTTCTGCGTCCATATACGGACGCAGAAAAGTGGTGGACGCGGAAAGATATGTAAAAATGCAATGTACAGACGCAGAAAAGGTAGCGTGATGTATATATATATATATATATATATATATATATATATATATATATATATATATATATATATATATATATATATATATATATATATATATATATTTGTCCTGCAAATAATGCTGCGTCCGTACATGTGCACGATACCATACACTGTTGCGTCCTGTACAATACTGCGTCTGTATACCGGACGCAGTATTGTTTTCCCGTGTTATCTTCAACAAATCTCTGAAATGGTCGATTTTCAGCACCTCAAAATGTTCTTCGTCTCCTGGGTTATATGTAAACATAGAAATGAGTTCTGTTTCGTTTCAATTGCGCAAAATATCGGCCAGAGTTTTTTTTGGATTCGGACGCAGTATCATATGTTCCGTAAAACTAAAAGTATATTTTTAGTTCCATCGAATTATGTTTGGGGGCGCATAGATTTGTGAATATAAATATACTTCAAATATTCTCTATTCAAAAATCGTATAATGCTGCGTCCGAGATTTGACAACACCGGCGCTATTAAATATCCAGTCATTCTTTCATGCTTACTTGGAAAGCCGGAGTTCGGACGAGTGTAAAATTCTTGTGAACATTTATATAAGTTTACAAGTATTTATGTTTCATATTTAAACAGTTATCTTCTTACTTATAATCTGAATGTTTTTATCACAGAAATTTATTTTCAGGAAATGAAATTAATTTCAACGGAAAATAATTTACAAATATTTAGTTATATATAATCATAAAAACAATACCTCCTCCAAAATTGAACTGGTAAGCCGTTACTTTGTGGTAATTAATTATGATGATATAATAATGAAACACCAGCATTAACATTTACTTTATTTTTTTACCGCCAAATTATTGTAACTTGCACCTTACTGCAGTTCGGCACTCAACGTGACATTTTAAGATGATTAAAGTAAATGAGCATACAAAGGCAGTCAGTCTACAAGACATTATGCTAATTTTATGGTTACTGTTTTGAATAAGGAAATAGGAGAATTACAGACAATATTGTGAATGTAAATAGGATTAGAAATATTAATAAGATATTGTAGGTAATATTCTAGGTATGCTAAGTTAGGAGCAACAAAAATCTATGACTAATATAAACTACTTTTGGTTATTTTATTTACTCTTATTAGGTTATATACTAATTAATGAACTGCTTTTGAACAGTTTATAGTATCCATAAACAAATAGCGTGAGTTATAATGAGTGAGTTATTATAAATCACTAGGTGATAGTGCCAATCATCTGTATCTTCATGCCTAGCCTATCCAATCGACGTAGCGCGCTTCACGAAGATGTGGGTCTGTCCGAGAGAAATCCTTAAATTAAGTTAAGTTAAATTTTACAGTTAATTTTATTAATAAACAAACTGAGTACCTAATTAAAACAAAATTTTCTCAATTTAATATTTATTGTTATAATCGTAGATAAAGTATAGTATTCAACTTGCGGTAATGGTAATAACCCACTTGATGAATTACAGCACTTGCCTGCGGCTCATGCTGTAAACTTCATTTGCGTGAGTTATTACCTACATTACCGCTCGTTGAATAATATACTACAAGTTCATCAAATAGTGTGGTTTATTATAAGTCTAATAACTATAAATAGAACCATTATTATACCTTTTTGTTTGATAAAAAGGGAGGTTGAAATTTTAGTTTTTTCCAGAAACGGTTAGATGCATGATGCATGAAATTTGGCAGACATATTTTTTGTTGAAATCTATTAGATCGTGTTAAGACGAAATTTCGATTTTCACTTTTTGAAGAGGTCAAAACGGGGGTGGTAGATGGTTTAAAGCGCACCTGTATTTTTGAAATCGCGTAAGTCAGAAACGTGATTATTCGAGCGATGGACACTTCTGAGAAAATAAGAAGACACGCACGTATTTGACGGTTTTCAAAAAGAGACCACCGAACGGGTGAACGGGGAGGGGGAGGTTTTTTAAGCCTTCCGGAAACGGTTAAACCCAGAATCATGAAATTTGGTATAAATACTTTTTATTAGAATCTGTTAGACACGAGTAGGACGAAATTTCGATTTTCACTTTTTAAAGTGGTGAAAACGGGGGTGGTAGATGGTCTAAAGAGTACCCGTATCTCTGAAATCGCGTAAGTCAGAAACTCGATATTCCAGCGATAGGTTTTCCTGAGGAAATAAGGAGACACGTATTCGACGGTTTTTAAAAAGAGACACCGCGAACGAGTGAACAGGGAGAGGAATGTTTTAAGCATGAAATTTGACACATATCCGCCCATGTGTTCTATTGTGGATTAAAATAATTATTTTTTCGTTTAACTCGCTCTAACACAAAAAAAAATAATGGATTGTTATCAAATGGCGATGTGCAATGGGTTTCCCCGAGTACTATAGATGCGCAGTGGGTTTCCTCGAGTACAATGGATGCGCAGTGGATTTCCTCGAGTGCAATATATGCGCAGTGGGTTTCCCCGAGTACTATGGATGCGTAGAAGGTTTCCTTGAGTGCGCAATGAATGCGCAGTAGGTTTCTCCGGGTACCATGAATGCGCAGTGGGTTTCCACGAGTATTATTTATAGATGTACAGTGGGTTTCCTTGAGTACAATGGATGCGTAGTAGGTTTCCCCGAGTACCATGCGTACCATGATCCTCAATTTTAACCAAACTTTGATTTAAGAATGTTGGGTTATTCCTATTGTTGTGTTAAATTTGATTCGTTTAGAGTCGTTTGGTTAAGATTGTTGGGTTGTAGGGAACACGGTTTCAAATTCATGTCACCTTAAAATGGCTATAACTTTGCGAGGAAACATCATAGATGACCATTCGAAAGCTTATTTTAAAGAGGAAGGATGTTACTAAATGATATATTTATTAGAAATAAGCTGAAAAATTTTTTGGGTTCTAGACACAACTTCAAAACTTGCTAAAAAAGTCATTTTTTAAGTACTTAACCTCAAATATTTCAAAATCCTGACGTGATGGGCCGATTCTGAGGCCAGATTCGGATTCAGCGCGAAAAATTACTTCTGAAATGACCTTAGCTGCACAACAACATTCATGACCTGTGTTATTGAACTGTCAAACTGGATAATATAAGTTAAAACATCCCTAAGGGATCTTATCAATGTAGTTTTGTTCTGATTGGTTGTTTCAGTACACGTGATTAGAAATTAGCGAATTAAATTGCTATTTGAGCTAAAAATTTTCAACAAGTTTTTATTTCCCAGTCAGTACCACTAAAAAGTGTTAAGCTCTCGGAATTATTATTCAATGAAAATTGTATTGAAACTGTCTTTGTTTTATTTAGAATTAGGTTATTATTTTGAGACCAATGTATGATTTCTTGATAAAATCTTTCAGTGTTTTTTTTCTTCAATTACGTTGTTGCCGGTAACTAGAATGTTTGTATCATCAGCATAACAGACCACATGAACATTTGGTATCTTTTGTTGATGACTGACCACATAGTTAGTAAATATTATATATAAAAGTGATCCCAAAATTGTGTGGAACTCCTTGTGTAATATCACAAATATTACTTTCAACTCCACCGACCATTTTTACAATTTGTGTCCTGTTGTCTAAATAATAGGAAAATATTTGTAAATCAGTTAGTCGAATACCGTATAGTACTAGTATGGTCTTAAGCAGCTGATGGTCTACCAAATCAAAAGCTTGTGAGAAATCTTCGAAAAGACCCACAACTGATTTCTTGTCGCCTAAAGCTTTAATGATTTTGTGATGAAAATCACACAACGCAGACTTGTTGCTTTTGTTTGTAGTGAAACCATGTTCAGCAGGAGACAGTAACATATTCCGATGTAAAAAATCTGATAATTGCTCCTTGAGATGGAATTCTAAAATTTTAAAAATTCTACATAGTAGACTAATGGCTTCATAATTATTATTATAGTCATTTGGATCTCCCTTTTAAATTTACTGAAAAATATGCCTTTCTCTATAGAAATGGACCGCTTATCGCATATTTGCATTTTTAATCCAAATTATTAGAAATATCATGACCATTAGAGTTTGAAGACTTTAATTTATTTACAAGAAGTTCAACATCCTTAGTTGAAACTGTAGATATATAGAAAATAAATCCCCTCTTTTTCCAATAATATTTAGTTTCTGGTTTAGAAAAGAATTAAATTAAATTAATTAATTAAATTGTTATTAAATATGAGTACAAAAACTTTTATCTTCATAAAAACAGTGTTAAAAATTCTAACGCGGTAAAGTGTTGAAGCCATCTTTTTTTTTACTAATTTTGGGGTGTTGAAAACGAATCCGTTGCCAGTTTTGCCAGTCTAGGGAACACATTAAAAGACGACCCTTATTTGGGCGCCATAAAGTGAAGGTTCTCATGTTCCCAACCCAAAGTCATTTAAATAATTAAAGAATTTTTTAATTTAAAAACAAGTAATATTTTCTGAATAGTGATACGCACACCTTACACCCCAACCCCAAAAATATGAGAAATATTCAGAGGTAAGAAATATTCATCTGAATTGACTAAATCACCTCATTATGATAGAAAAACATTAAATTGGGTGATTAGGGATTTCTTTTGCAATTAAAACCAATAAAAACTCTTAAAAGATAAAATCCACCACCTTGATTGGTGGGGATGGGTGTAAGAGTATTCAGAAGTAACAATAACCTGAAAATGGCCATTTAACAAGGAATAATATTGTAAATATACACCGTTCTTAGGGTGGTGAAGGGTGAGGGGAACGAGGGGGAGGGATGGTGAATTTAGAATTTTTGCTTCTTTCATTACTTACCTAATGAAACTGAGTATCTTGAAAGAATTTCCTGCACTAAAGAATAACTTTTTCTTGCAAGCTATAATATCAATTTCAATGCCACCCCCCCAAATAAGAGTTATTTTTTACTGTCTTCCCGATGTTTTTAGCCAAATCGGATGACAGATTCGTATTCAGCACCCCAAAACTAGTAAAAAGATGGTGTCCACACTTTACCGTGAATGGGCCAAAAAAGCGCGTTCCACTCACCTTTCACCAGCCATAAGAACGTTGTAAGTTACAATATATAATATACGATTATTTATTTATTTAAAAAAATAATAAAATTCCTTATTAAAAGGCTATTACAATGTGATTACTTCTGAATACTCTTACACCCATCCCCATCAATTAAGGTGGTGGATTTTGTCTTTTTATCATACTAAGGTGATTTAATCAATTCGGATGAATATTTTTCATCCCTGAATATTTCTCACACTCTTGGGGTTGGGGTGTACAGTGTGCATATCACTATCCAGGAAATATTGTTTTTTATATTAAAAATTCTTTAATTATTTAAATGACTTTTGGTTTGGAAAATGAGAATCTTCACTTTATGGCACCCAAATGGGGGTTGTTTTTTAATGTGTTCCCGAGACTTTTCGTTAAAACGGGTGAGGATTCGTTTTCAGCAGCCCAAAATTAGTAAAAAAAAAAGATAGCTTCCACACTTTACCACTGATGGGCCAAAAAAGCCCTTTTAACATTGTTCTTTACAAAATAGTAAATCCGAAGGCATTTATTATCAAACACATTTGTACTTCAAGAAATGTGTTTTTCAACTTTCAAGACTAAAACACTTATCATTCGAGATATGTGCAAAAAGCAAAAGCAAGAAGCATATGCTCTCCCTTCTATTCTAAGGTGAACTCATCGCTTAGTGAAGGAGTAAATAAAAATGAACATCTATCCAAAATTCCATTGATCTCCTAAATTCAACATTTTATATTGCAAATTTGAGGCTACTTTTAGCGCACAATTGAAAAACTGATCCTAAAATAATAATCGACAGAAAAATCATATTTCGAATTTTACTGACATTTAGAAATAACTGACGGCTATCGATTTGTTCTACTACAAGTGCAATCAAATTATTAGGGTAAATATGACAACCGCGCCGGACGCAGTAATATGCTAAGTTTCACAAAAAGTAGTCATCTCGGACGCAGCATTGTATTGAAGAAGAATGAAATTATTCTCAGACGCAATAACGTGCTGTTTTTGAAAGGACGCAGTATTGTCCTGTATATTAAACTTTTTTGTTTCTTGAGTTATTACAATTCTAAAACCAGATATTAACTGAATTTGGTTAGTAGATCCAATATACTTCATTAGATTTGAGCTAACTAGCGTATTTCTGGGAGACGCAGTAAGGTTGGCTTGTGAAAGGACGCAGCATTGATAGCGGGATGTATATATATATATATATGTATATATTATTTATACATGTTTATAATGTTACACTCTCTTTTTGTTTTGTTTTTAATATTGTACATTTAGGTATTTGTAAGGTAAACAGCTTCAGGCTGAATAAAGCATTCATTCATTCATTCTTACTATTATTAGATTTTGCTATCAAGAATGTTGATTATGTGTTTTAAACAGCCCCGTTGGAAAAAGACACTATTAGTTTTATATAACTTATTTAGTAATATTTTAACATCAAGTTTGATAACAATTTGGAAAAAAATACATAATATCTGTGTCCACAGGTTGTAGGTTTTCTGCTAGTTTCATCATATTCAGTGTTATTAATAATTTCTTAAAATCAATATTTTCGCTACTAGGAATACAGTTCAGTGGATTAAGCCTAACGGGATACCACTATAAAAAAAACGTATCGGGAACTCTATCCCTGTGGTGATGAGGAAACAAGTTTACTCTTTGAATTACTTCTAGTATTGTAGTTTATTAAATCTGCAACACAAGGATACCTATAGCAGTGTTAGTGGAAACCGAGTTTAATGCCATCTCGTCCGATGGACCCTCAATTTTCCGAGCATTGTTAGAGTACCTTAAATACTATAGTCATTTTATTTATGGTCAGTATATTAAAGTTTATTTCATATTTACATCACTTTCCACTATTTAACCGAAAACTTGTATTCGGTGATGATTAGATATAAACTTATTCCTTAGGCCCACGTACCTACATGGTAAATTCGCTTTAAATCTCGAGAACTAGTCGTAGTAAGATTTTTGGTACCCTATTAACGTATATACAATAAACACAATTTGAAAGAATTACGGAAATTAACCGACGAAATTCTGAATTACAGAACTTTTAAAAAAAAAAGTTTTTTGGCATTTTTCTTGTGTTTTATCTTTTAAGAATAGAATAGAAAAAATGTTTGTGTAATATACAATATACAAATTATACATACACAAAAAGGTGGTGTTCGTAAACACGTTCTTCCACACCACCTGCCATAAAAACATACAAAATACCATACCTAATAAAAACCCTTATCAACTAATGTGCAAAAAATATTAGCTAACTTCTAATGATTTGTATTGCTTAATTGTTTGTCATGAAGTAGTCTTTTTAAATATTTCTTAAAACTTACAACAGATCTATCTAGATGAGAGGACTCATATGCTGGGTTATTTAAGAACTGTACTGCTACATATGCAAAACAACATTCAAATTTAGTGGTCCTATGCTGCGGAATTTCATAATTCGTTTGGTTTCTAAGTTGTAAGTTGTGTATTTGATGCCTAGGTATTAGATAAACCAAATAGTTGGTTTCTCTGCTCAACAAGATCTTGTAAAGATATCACACTGTGGACCTCTCTAAAATTATATAGTCTTATTAAAATGAGTCACACGTGTTTCCATATTTTTTACTCTCTCTGTATAAAATATACAAATTGGGAATTTCGGTAATGGGCCTTTCCCACGTTTTTTTTTGAATATTTGAGAAGTTTTCTTTAAAAAAACTCACCCGTATTTTTTCTTTTTTGCGAAATTTGCTTCTTTTCTACAGAAAAAATTATTATGTTATATGAATTTAAAATTGACGGCAATATTTCTCCACTGATGACTCATTGGACGGACAGACCAATCAGTATACTCTAGCACTCTTAGTAGAGGCTAAATATGAGCAGATTGTATGTATAAGTGTTTGTCTCTTTCTAGCTTTACCGAATTGACAGACATGACAGGACATTCACAGGATAACACTTTTTCATCATTTTGATCTATTAATTATTGCTTTTATTATATTGAATAAACAAGACTCTATCTCAGTGTTCCCTTTAAGTTAATGAAAGTTTAGGTGCTAATTAATAACTTACCGCTTAGTTTTTAAAAGTCATTCATCATTTCACTGTCAATAATAGGAAGATTATCACTTGCTGCCTTCTCAAAACCTTTCTCTATTTTAATGTATACACAGAACACACACACTTTTAAATAATTAATAAGAAACAAAGTTATAAAGTCAAAATACTAGATACGTGCGATCACAACGTAAATAAGAGAACATAACCTATCTTTTATTTTATTTCCATCAGTGTTGCCAAGTGTCAGTTATTTGTTGAGAGCCGACATATAAAGTGCGTTTCTTCTGTTAATTATTATCATTTTTTTATAATAATAATAATAATAATAATAATAATAATAATAATAATAATAATAATAATAAATAAGCAGGAGGGGCTGACTTTCATCTATCAAGCCTTTGGTGAGTAGCGCCACCACTTACTCCAGCTGGGGGTGCAAAATCGAACCGGCAGCCCTAGTGCACCCGGGAGGGGAAAGCTTATTCCCCTCTGGTGTCGGTCGTGGGCTTGCTGGGCTAACCACCCACAAGCCCAAATCTCTGGTTCTAGCTGACCAAAGACAGGGCCCCCACGATCGACCCCAAGCGGATAGGGGTCATGGGCAAGGTGGTGGGGCCCAACAGGACGGACTGCCCGATGACGACAACCGCGACGCATATGGACGCTTTGAGTGGACGGACGAGCTGAGGGACGACCTGATGCAGTGCTACGAAAGCAGTGAGCCTGCACGGAGGGGATACATGGCGCGGATGCATGTTCTGTGGTGTGATATCCACCCAGAACATCGCGCTTTCACGAAACAAAACCTTCGTGACTATGTATCTCATCTCCGAAGCAGAGGCTACATCAGAACCGCTTTGAGGCCCGTTGAAGAGGTAGTCGACAGACCACCCGATCAACCGGTCGAGGAGATGGTTTTAGATGTTCCACCCATACCAGAGGGCATCAGAACCAGAAGGGGGCTGCACCATCAAAAGCCCCCTCGACCACAAGATCTGGTCAGAGTGGACGCAGAACTCAGTGAAGCTATTCCGGAAGGGGCTGATATCTGGCACATTAATTGTGCCGTCTACGGCGCCGCGATGCGGCTCTCCCCGGTGGTGAGGCAGGATAATACTACTTCCCCGCAGGAGAGAGCTGAGCGGCGTATAAGAAAGATGGAAGCCAAGATCCGGTCGGCGAGACAATATGCTTCCCGTATTCAGTGTGTGATGGATTACATGGCGGAGAACAGGCCTTTCACGCCAAAAGTGCGGCGAATCGCCGCCAACATAAGGCGAGTCCATCACACGCTTAACGTGGCAGTGCTGCTTACCACCAAGCAACATTGTCTCGACAGAATACGGATGCTAGTGGCTTGCAAAAAGTCGCTAGCAAGGCGGGCGAGGGCAGTAGCGGAAAATAGCCTTTTCCGCAAGAAGCCATCTCGCCTGTTCCAACCGCCTGAGCGTATTGTTGAGAATCCGCCGACTGTAGATCAGGTGGAAGACTTCTGGAAGACGCTTTACGAACAAAAGCGTCCACTGAACCGAGATACTCCAGCCCTGGCACACTTTGAAGCCTTTTGCCAAGGGCTTCAGCAGCCTCAAGCAGTGTGCCAACCGATAACAACGGAAGAGGTTCGAAAAGCCCTTGAAGGCTCCAAGAACTTTGCTGCTCCTGGACCAGATGGAATCAACAACTTTTGGTGGAAAAAACTTCCGAGCACCCACCGCCATTTAGCCAGAATCTTCACCTCGTGGCTAAATGGAGAGCAGCAAATCCCTTCCTGGATTATCGAGGGGCGAACCGTGCTACTCCCTAAGAACGGAGATTTGGCAGATCCAGCGAACTACAGACCGATAACCTGTTTAAACGCATGTTACAAGATATTCACCCGTATCTTGTACATGCGGGTACTCCAAGCAAGCGGCCCGGTTTACGAACGGATATACGAGCAACGTGGGTCTAAGAAAGGTGTCGCTGGCTGCAAGGAGAACCTGCTTATTGACAGATGTGTCACGCAGGACTCCGTGCAGTATAAGCGGAACCTTTCCATGGCCTGGATCGATTACCGCAAGGCATTTGACATGACATCTCACGAGCTAATTGTTCACTTGCTCCAATGTCTTGCGGTGCCCGGTCCCGTAGTGAGATGCATAGAACAACTCATGCCGCTCTGGAGGACTCGCTTTGCTATAACATCTGGTAATGTCAGAGTCCAAACAGAGCCGGTTATGTTTAAGAGGGGTGTGTTTCAGGGAGACTCCCTTAGCCCCCTTCTATTTTGCATTTCGCTACTGCCGTTATCCGTTGAACTTCGCAAAACCCGTGGTTACAATTGCGGTACCCCCGGAGATAGGAGGCATAAGGTCACCCATCTATTTTACATGGATGACCTTAAACTTTATGCCTCCAGCGAGAGGGATTTACGTCAATCTCTCAGGGTGGTACATGAGTACACTCAGGCTGTCGGAATGGAGTTCGGCTTGGACAAATGTGCACTGGTTCATCTCAAGAGAGGGCGATGCGGTGACTACGGAGATGACGCGCAGCTTGTAGATGGAAGCATCTTGCACCACCTAGATGCCGGAGAGTCGTACACCTACTTGGGTGTTGAGCAACGCTCCACCCAAGAAGTGTCAACAGTGAAAAACGCTCTCCGCGGCAAGTATCAGCACCTCCTCCGGCAGATCTGGTCTTCAGAGCTGTCGGGGAAGAATAAGGTGTCTGCAACTAACATGCTTGCCGTTCCAATCCTCCTACACTCCTTTGGGGTAGTGAAGTGGACACAAGGCGAGCTGCGCCAACTCGATGTAGGAACCCGAAAGATGATGCATCTCAACAGAAGCTTGCATCCAAAATCGTCCGTTCCGCGATTATACCTCTCACGACAACAGGGAGGCCGCGGACTCTTGAGTTTGGAGTATCTACATAGCAGGTCGGCTCTGGATGGAGCTTGCAAGATCATCAGGAGTTCGGATCCCCTTCTCTGCATGGTTCGCGACCATGAAAATGCAGGGATAGGAGCGTTCTTATTTAAGGCAGCACAAAGAGCAGCCGGTGAACTTGGTCTCGACTTCGATACTGGGCGGGTAAACCCGAGCTCTGTCACCGAGCTGGAACCCGCCCAGCTGAAAGCCCATACAAAAGCAGCAGAGCAAAGGAAATTTCTGCAACTGCATAAAGATAAGCCCTTGCATGGAGTCTTCTACAAGAACATTGAAGAGAGGGGCTTATCTGAGAAGCTGACCTTTGCTTTCCTAAGGTCAGCTGGGCTGAAGTCTGAGACCGAAGGGTTCATTATGGCTTGCCAGGATGGTGTCTTTAACACACTCGTCTATCGAAGTCATGTCTTGGGTATAGAGGTCCCTGACGTAAACTGCAGGGCCTGCCGAAGAGCGCCGGAGACACTTATGCACCTGTTGTCGGCATGTCCGACATACGCTGTCTCGGCCTATATTCACAGACATGATGGAGCATTACGTGTGCTGTACTATCATCTGCGGCACACATATGGGATAGACGAGACACCAGTGCTGCCTTACGCTCCGGGAGATATTGAGTCCGTAGTGGGGAATGAGCGGTGTCTAATTTATTGGAACTACTCGTTTCCCACCCTTAGGCAAATACAGGCCAATAAACCTGATGTAGTCCTCCTCGACCACCAACTCAGGACAATGTTTGTTATTGAATTCTCCGCCCCAGGGGAAACAAACATTGTTCTAAAAGAGGAGGAAAAACGGACTAAATATCGAGATCTTCTCTTCGAACTCCGTAGACTCTATCCGGACCACACTGTTAAACTAGTGGTTCTTATCATAGGATGCCTAGGTGGGGTGAGGCGTACACTGCTTTCGGAATTGAAGACGATACCGGCATGCCGAGAGTCGGCAGAAATCTTAGCCGGAAGAATGCAGAAGGCCGTTATCCTTGGTTCGTTACGCCTGCTCAGAGCACACGATTCGCGGACCCAGTGATCACTAACTCTACGGCGTAGGGAGTGGTCACTGATATTACCAGCGTACCCTCTCTGGTATCGGAGGCAGAGAGAAGGGCGACTGGATTGAGGAAAAAAAAAAAAAAAAATAATAATAATAATAATTATCCAAAAGCAAGAGACATCTTCTTTCCATCGGGCAGTCATCCTAGCTGACAATGGTTATACACCTTTGAACCACTGTACAGCGGCCCCACAAGGTAATCTTAAAAAGATAGAATGGGTTACCTCCCAAGTTAATTCATGGAAGCAGAAGGCCGTACATGGAAGAGTAGTAAAAAAATGACAGTTCTGTGACAATCCCCCCACCACTTTTCAATCCCCCCTCCATTTTTCCCCAAGTCCCGCCCAATCCCCTCCACTCTTTCAGAACCCCCCCTCCATTTTTTCCCAACCCCCGCCCAATCTCCCCACCACCTTTCGATCCCCCTCCACTTTTCCAGAACCCCCCACCAATTTCTCAGAACCCACCTCCATTTTTTCATAAGCCACACCCCATCCCCTCCACTCTTCCATAACCCCCTCCATTTTTTCATAAGCCACGCCCTACCCCCTCCCTACCTCATCACCATGGAAGGGGTATGTCATAGGTTAGGCAGTACATATTTTACCATTGCTCCAAACACTTAATCATTATGCCCGTCTGTGTATGGATATGTATCAGATAAGAGTGTATTAAATATAAAATAATAAATAAATGAATAAATAATAAATAAAATGAATAAATACATGAAAATCTTTCTCCCACCATAATTCAAACCCCCCACCTCACATCCCTACTATAATTCCCCCCCCCCATCATTACCATGGAAGAGGGTAATCTGAGATGTCATAGGTTAATCAGTACATATTTTACCACAATTCTAAACACCTTAACATTATTATACTAATCGTGTATGAATGTGTCGGATGTAAAAGTTTACTACATCACACTGTGTTCTTCGTGATTAGTTACCAGATCAATTGTAAGGATTTTTCGGAAAATATGGATTCAGCACTGAGCTGCCCACACTGTCAAAGAAGTGAATTAATAAAAGAGCACCAGCATGGTAAAAATTTGTATGATTTTACCGAGGAAGAGTTACAACATTTCCCATTAATATATCTGATTGAAAAAGTCAAACCCATTGAACTTCTTTATGCACGGTCTAAATTACCAAGAGTATATACACAAGATTTTAAACTAATGGTTCAACTACCTTGCTTTGTACACCATAACCGACCAGAATGGCATAGTCATGTGGATGGCCCACCAGAGTCGCAATCCAGATGTAATGTATGTAAATGGGGGCTTCAAAAATGTGGGTGATTTATGCTGTGTTAAATAATTGTAAATATTTATGATAATACCTTTTTATGTGGTGAAATAATAAAAAAACAAACAATAATGTGTGTCCTTTTATTTAAGAAATAAATTAATTTTTCATTGAACCACCCTGTATAATTAGAGTTGTAATAAGAAAACAAAAATACACATTTAATTTTATACATTTATTTTTGTAAATACAAATTATGAATATGCATATATTAATGAGTATTAACAATAATAATAATAATTAAAATAAATTTAAAAAGCAATAAAAAAATACTCTATTTAAATGGAAAATTTACTACAAAGTCTCTCACATATTCCAAACTTTCTTCAATTTCATTTTGCTTCGTTTTTATATGGGAGTGTAAATCGGCTAATTCTCGTTGTTTTTTTTCAATTTTTTTAAGTTCCCTATTTAAAGTATTTTGCTGATTTTGGCAGTGTCGAGTATACCTCCCTGACTCAACAATTAATACCTTCCGTACCTCGTGCAGGAATTTAGTTCTAGCTCCCTTCATTTCATCATCATGAGCATCACATTTCCTCTTAACTTGATGAATATAATTTGTGAAGAGCTCATCTTCCGAGTCATCTTCATTTTCCTCAGAACTACGACGAGCAACCTCACTTCTCTGATGTGATGCAGATGGGGCTGATGGGACTGATGCTGATGGGACTGCTTCAAAAATGGGGCGAAGAGTTCCAAGATCGCCTTCAGTAATGCATAACTCAGAATCTACAGATTCAACTGAACGAATTGAATTCATTCGTTGACACACTTTTTCTTCAAATGATATGTCTTCATATAATTCATCAGGAGTTGCCGAACGTTTGTTACTTGAAAAACTTTTTTGTGCACACATTTTTAATGATTTTTTGTAGTGGATAAATAACGCAAGAAAAGTGAGTCTGAAACTAAATGTATTTCTGATAAAGTCAAGCTTTAAATATGGAAATAATGTGCTGAAATTGCAAGTGGATATTGTTTGCGATGAATTGATAAGAATAGATGAGTACAGTAATAATTTACTAAATGAATTCATTGAAACGAAAAAGATATGTAAGCGTCTTTTATCTACATTGTTATTTATCATAATAATGAAAGAAGCATTGTCAAGTCATACAGAAACTATAAACACATACTACAGAGTAAGGAAATAATGTGCTGAACTTGCAAGCAGGTATTGTTTGTAAAGAATTGATATGAATAGATAAAAAAATATGTAGGCGCCTTATTTATCTACATTGTTATTTATCACTTCTTTCGAGGCATTATCAAGTTATATACTTTGATAGGAATGAAACAAACACGTAACGTTCTCATAAATAGAAGTAGTCAGCAAGTATTGAAGTACCATAATTTGTATTATTCATTGATATGACTCACTGTATTTACACTATGTACCACAAGCGCACCCCCCCCAAAAAATTCCCAAAAATGACCCCCCACCCCCCAAAAATGACCCCCCACCCCCCAAAAAAATGCCCCCAAAAATGACCCCCCCAAAAAAAATGCCCCCAAATATTACCCCCCAAATTTCCAAAAATCCCCCAATTACCCCCCAAAAATTACCCCTCCCCCCAAAAAAATTACCCCCAAAAAATCCCCCCCTACCTGTGGGTATTTCCCACAAATATGTATACTACCTACAGTCCATATACCGTTCTTATTACGCAATTTATTATAATAACATTCCTTTATAAATTTATCAAGACAATAAAATATAACACCGTAGATAAAATATCATAGCACAGTTGTGTAATCATTTAACAAACAAAGGCTTCTTCATTCAAGATATTAAATACCACCTCATAAAAACCAGCTATAAATAGAACAATGGGCTATTATTTTCGCAATTTATCAGTTACTGTTCATATATTATTTAAATAACACATAAGTAAATAAAAAGTATTTCATTGTGATAAAACTTATTTTATTACAGCATAAATTTATTATTAATTAAATGAAATTTATTCACAATGAAATCTCAAATGATTAATATAACTTTATTTCACTATGCATTAAAGCGTTTAAACAATAGATAACTTGAGATGCACATTTTTTACACGGTGGCCTATGTAAATTCAGTATGCTATTGCAGGTACCCCCACCACTTCTTTTGAGAGATATAAAGGGGCGAGAACATTTCTGATTTTTAATATTAGAGTTTTTCTTGTGTCGGAACGTACATTTCAATAATGCAGTGTCCTCAGTGCCTGAAAATGTTTACTTTAAAAGGTAATTTATTACGTCATCAACGGGAAAGTTGTCGCTATAGAGAGATCAGTGAAAGTCATACAACCAAAAAAATGAAAGTAAAAAATTCACAATGTGTTGAGGATAAATCAGTAAATCAACCTGGCCCTTCTTCCTCATCAAACACAGAGTTTCCTATAAATTCACAAGAGATTCGTTGTCCAATATGTGATAAAAAAAGTGAAAAAAAAATGAATTAACTGGTCATCTAAGAAGTTCTACACACAATAAAAGGATTAATATCTCAGAAGATGGAATTGAAAAGCTGCAGAATGCGTTTAAGAATCGTATTGCGAGTTTTCGTTTTTCTTCAAAGGAAAACAGTGTTGATATATCCCAGTTTTTGGATGAAATAAAAGAGAAAGTTTTCCGATTGATTGAGGAATATATTAAAATGTACTCCAGCTTAAAAATTAATGTGGAATTATTTGGATTATACGTTATTGAAGAGAAAGAATTATCAGACATAAAATCATTCAATACAAGAAATAAAATTGTAACACTTTCAACCGATTTATTAAACTTATATAACGACTTCAAGGAGGAGATATTAGAGAAAGCCTCTACGTTTCAGGAGCGAGACTCAGGATGGGCTTTGAAACATGTTAGTTTTCTCGAGGTTAACATTAACAAGTATAATCCACTATTTGCATCATCATACATTAAATTGCCGAGACAAATAGAAAATAGAAAAGCTGTTTTAAATATCGAGAGTGGGGATGAAAAATGTTTCGCTTGGGCTGTCAACGCTGCCATCTTCCCAACCAATGGAAATCCAAGGAGTTTCATATTATCCTCATTATTCCACATTGTTAAATTTTGAAGGTATAGATTTTCCTGTTAAACTTAAAGACATTCAAAAATTTGAAGGTTTAAATAATATATCTATAAATGTATTTGGAATAGATACTCAATTTAAAAATGGTGAAATGGTCAGTGAGATTGTAGGTCCCTTATATTTTACACATAGTCGACAAAATACACATGTGAACTTATTACTAATTACGGATAATAAAGGGAACAGTCACTACACACTTATTAAAGACTTATCGCGGTTAGTTTCTTCTCAGAGATCAAAACATGATGGTAGAAATTATATTTGTGATGGTTGTCTATATTTTTTTAACTCTCGTGAGAAATTAATGGCCCACCAAAGCAATGATTGTAACCATTTATGCACCATATTACCAAACCCAGAACCTCTAGTTAATAAGTGCTTGCTGGGAATATCCTGAAATTTACAAATTTTGAAAAACAATTACCCGTTCCTTTCGTGATATATGCTGACTTCGAAAGTTTATTAAAACCGATTCATCACAATGAACCATGCGATAGTAAATCATTTACTGTTAAAACATACCAGCATGAACCATATTCATTTTGTTTCTATATAAAGTGTAATTTTGATGATAAATTTTCCACACTTGAATATTATCGAGGTACTGATGTTGCGGAAGTTTTTGTTAAAAAATTGGAAGAACATATTTTACAATTGTATCAGAATCATTTGAAAAATATAGTCGAAATGAAGCCATTGACAGAAAATCAACAAAAATTTTTCGACAACAGTCAAATTTGTCATATTTGTGATAAACCATTTGAGAATGATGAAGGAAAGGTCCGCGATCACTGCCACGTTTCTGGTAATTTTAGAGGAGCTGCGCATTCTTCTTGTAATCTAAATTTTAAAATTCCTAAATTTATACCAGTATTTTTCCACAACTTAACAAATTATAATTCTCATCTATTTATTAAGAAATTAGCCTTAAAGAAAGAAAAAATACACAAGTTATTGCACAAAATAAAGAAAAATATATTACATTTTCCAAACACATTCTTGTTGATAAATCTAATGATGAAAAACCGAAAAATATTTACATTAAATTGAGGTTTGTGGATTCATTTCGCTTTTTACCCGCTTCATTAGATAAATTAAGTCAAACATTGGAACCACATCAATACCTCGAAGTGAAAAAATATTACAGTGATGAGAAACAATTCAATTTAATAAGACGAAAAGGTGTTTTCCCATATTCATACGTTGAATCCATGGATAAACTGAATGACACTGAATTACCATCACTTGAACAGTTTTTTAATATTTTGAGTGGTGAATCAATTTCTCAGGAGGATTATGATCGTGCTTGTGATGTGTGGCAAACTTTTAATTGTCAAACTCTTGGTGAATATTCAGACATTTACTTGATATCAGACGTGCTGCTTCTTGCTGACATTTTTTAAAATTTCAGACAAATATGCATGCAAACATATAAATTAGATCCTGCACAATATTTAACGGCTCCGTCATTAAGTTGGGATGCTATGTTACGAAAAACTGGTATTCAACTTGAACTTTTAACTGATATAGATATGCTACATTTTTTTAGGAAGGGAATACGTGGTGGCGTCAGTCAGTGTAGTAATAGAAAGGCTGTGGCAAACAACCCATTTATTTTAAATTATAATCCATTAGAACCAACATCATATATATTATATTTAGACGCCACAAACCTTTACGGTTGTGCGATGAGTCAATGTATGCCCACAGGAAATTTTAGATGGTTAAATGATTGTGAAATTAAAAACTTTGATTGTACTAATCTTGGTGATGATTCACCAAAAGGTTATGTACTTGAAGTAGATTTGGAATACCCACAACATTTACATGATAAACAAAATGATTTGCCATTCTGCCCTGAAAATATTATACCTCCAGACTCTAAAAATTCAAAATTACTATTAAATTTACATGATAAACATAAATATATAATCCATTACAGAAATTTAAAACAATGCATCGAACATGGGTTAATACTTAAAAAAATACATAGAATCATTGAATTTTCACAATCTGCTTGGTTAAAAACTTATATAGATTTGAATACTAAACTTAGAAATTGTTCAAAAAATGCATTCGAGCGAGATCTTTTTAAATTCTTCAATAATGCAATATTTGGCAAAACTATGGAAAATGTAGACAATAGAACTGATGTGAGGCTAGTATCGCATTGGACAAATAGTATAGGCAGTGTTGGTGCTGAAGGATTAATTGCAAAACCAAATTTCAAATCGTGTACAGTGTTTTCGGAAAATTTAGTAGCAGTGCAAATGTCTTTGTTAAAAATACTATACGATAAGCCACTCTATGTAGGTTTTACCATTTTAGATATATCTAAAACTATAATTTATGACTTTTTTTACAATTTCATAAAAAAGATATATGATGACAAAGCTTCTCTATGCTACACCGATACAGACTCTTTAATTCTAGAGATTTACACTGATAACGTTTACGATGAAATTAAGAAATATATAGATCTATTCGATACATCAAACTTCCCTATTCCAAATATACACAACATTCCAAAAACGGAATCAGTTGTAGGCAAAATGAAAGACGAATATGCAGGTGTACCAATAGATAGCTTCTTTGGCACTGGAGCAAAAGCTTACTGTGTTCAAGCAAATGGTGACGTCACAAAGAAAGCTAAAGGTGTTTCAAAAAGTATTATAAAAAATCAATTACATTTGATCGATTATAAACAAATTGTTGAGGATGGTGGATTGATATTTCGAAAAATGTATGTATTCTCATCACATCTACATACTGTATATACCGAACTAAAAAATAAGGTTGCACTCTCAGCACACGACGACAAACGATATGTTGTACCCGGGAGTACAAAAACTTTGGCGTAGGGGCATTACTCTATCAGTAATTTACACAATAACGCTGACCATAATACCGCTGAAGATAACCTCACAATTCTTTTAAGGCTAGCCGATGAAATTATTGAACAGGAAAATTTAGCAATGGACTTTGATTTATTGTAAATAATATGAATAACATCACTAACTTTGTCTAATAAAACACTATTATAAAAATTTTGTGTTTTTTTATCGTTTAATCATCCCATCTTATTACAGTTAAATCATATATGAATTGAAAGTGGATGTGTGTGTACAATATAATGAAACAACATTAATACTCTGATTATGTTTTTTATTAGATTTTGTGTATACATTCATAAGCTATTAGGTACAGTGTTTTGGGCTGAGTTATAATCGGTTGCAGGAGACGATCTTTATATTTTTCTTGTCGAAAAGGAGTTCCAAATTTCACAGGACCAAAATTACAGTCAACAAATAAAGCACTTTTTAAATGTAGGGCTTTCCTAACCAAGACACAATCAAAACACCACAGCAATTGGAACATTTCATGGCTCAGATGTATCCCTGGTATTACATTTATAAATTCTATAATTTGTATATTATATTTTCGATGGTTGAATACATTAAAAACATTGCGGTAGCTTGAGGATGGATGCCAATCAGCTTTGTCACATTTCTTACTAAATTCGTTGTTGAAATAAAATATGTCCATACCCCCACTGGTGTTAGTTAATTTTAATAGCAAACATAAAACTGCCAGCTATTACCCAACGTTGACCTGGTAAATTTCTCAAAACTTCATATTCTTCAGGGAAGCGTTCTTTAATTATTTGCACCAATTTATAATTCCACGTGCAATAATTTACTGCAGGACTCCTGAACATATTACATACACACACTGTACTCATTTCAGATATTAAATTTAATTTGGGTTATATAAATTTTATTAAGCAACTGCCATTCACAAGCTTAGGTTTCCTTTTATAGTTGTATATTTTCTTTAGCTGGGTTAAGTGGAGGAATAGTTTTGCTGAACTTGCAATAACATTTATGTCTAGACTGTAAAGTGTCAACTATGCAAATGCTGATTTGGTAATTAAAAATAGAACTGCTGACTGTGTGGATAGATAATACAATAATAACATTATTCTGATTGTAAAGTGTTAACTATGCAAATGCTGATTTGCTAATTGAAAATAGAACTGCTGTCTGTGCAGCTGGGTAGGTAAATCAAGTGATAAAATTGTTTTCTTTGTATAGACATTTAAGAAATAGGTGGGGTATATGGTTAGGTGGGAGTTTCATTATAAAACTGGAGCATTAATTTAACACTTTAGTCACTATCAATTTAATTCTGGGGGGGGAAATAAACAGTAAATTTCAAAATGTGGATGGCGTATGTGAAAGAAATCGAAATTGTTGATTTACAAAGTGGTGTGAATCATTTAAGACAATTATTTTCAAATTTGAGATTCGATGCGGAACATGAAGCGGTTTATGGAATGGGTAAATTTTATACAGAGGAAGAGTGTAACGAGGTAGCCAAGAAGTACGATGAAGGTCTTCAAAAATGTGACAAGTTTCTGGATGAAGAGATCTGTCAGCACTGCTTTGTACAATCTTTGATAGATTTGAATCTGTGTGTGTATTTGGATCGGATAAAACAATTTTTAAAACCGGATCTTGCCAGCAAGGTGATTGCTTATAATGGGGACTCTGACAGTGACAGTGGTGAAGATGTGTAGCTAAATTGAGTATATGCAACGATAAAATTGTATATTTAGGTGGGAATTTCATTATAAAACACGGACACTTTAGTGACTATTAATTTAGTTCGGGAAGAAATAAACAGTAAATTTCAAGATGTTGGCGTATTTGGAAGAAGAAATCAAAATTGTTGATTTAGAAAGAAGTGTGATTTATTTAAGACATATATTTTCAAATATGAAATATGAAATAGTTTATGGAATGGTAACATACCAAGAGGATGAGTGTAACGATCTAGCCATGACATATGATGAAGCATTTAGAAAATGTGGCAACTTTCTGGAGAGAGCGATGTGTCAGCACTGCTTTGTCCAATCTTTGATAGATTTGAATCTATGTGCATATTTGGATCGGATAAAACAATTTTTGGAGCCGGATCTTACCAGCAAGGTAATGGCTTGTAATGGGGATTCTGACTGATAGTAGTGAAGATGTGTAGCTAAATTGGAATTGTATTTGTCAGTAGTTGTATTGTTAAAAATTTTTAAATAAAAACAACAGAAATTCATTTAATTTTTTTTATTGTTTTACTCATGACATAAAATTTTCATACAAATAATATACATTAGAAAGTGCACACATACAGTTAGTATTTAAATGATAAAAACATTTTGCACTAGATTTTCGTAAAGGTGGCTGCTCCTCAAATTCAATAACGGGTTGTGAAGTGAACTGTCTGATGTAGTTCGCCTTTTCTCCTCCTTTTATGTAAACACAATCATCAGATGTGACCAAATTATCAATAATCTTTCCAAACATGTGTAGTGGTGTAAAGCCATCAGACCACTTAATGCAGTGATAATTTCCTGTTAACCAGCACACTTGTTTTTGTAAGTCTGGTGAAAGCATCTTAAATGGGTAGGGTGGTTTAAATATATAGTGACACGTTTTCATTCCATCATATCCTGCCAGTTCTTTAACAATAAACTTATTGTTTTCGATTCGAAATCCTTGAACATCGATAATAATTTTCATATCTTTAAACGTTGTAGTTCTTTTCGCACCTTCTCTTTTATACAGTATAATTCAACGCTCTTCTTAAATCACGTAATTTTTTTCTGTGTTCTTTTAACTTTTGAATATAGTCTGATCTCATATTAATACTAATAATTTACATTATTATTTTTTTATATATAGGTAAAAATATGTCATGCGCATTTTACTGCTGACGAACGATTTTTGTTAGAGGATTATAGGTGAAATGCTTCTCGTGCAGAATGAGACAATATGCATTAGTATCCGTGGTAGTGGGGGTGCCAGTCTCAAACTCTATTCTCATAACCACCGATCCTGTTTGTAAAGCTTCTTTTTGACGAGAACAATCAATATGAGCTATTGGTGCAAAATCTTTGAATTCAGTGGGATTGAAAATGGGTTGATTTATTTGGTGGGGGTAATAGGATTCTTGAAAATCGGCAAACATTTGATAGAGAGTTGCAAATTTGTTATTCTTGAAGTCTAGATATAAATCATTGTATGGATATCTTTCAGAATTCAAGAAAACTCTAATGCTTCTAAGATCACAATCATCAAATTTACTCATATCAGCTCTAATATTTCCTTTCTTATTTTTTTGGAATGCTATTATTACATGCCTAGGAGTTTCAACTTTAATAGATGTCTTGACAGGCCACGTATGTCTGCTTGAGGCCGGTAGAGATGGATATTCAATCAGTTCCCTACTTCTAAATGTTATAGGAAGATCCACATTCCTACTTATAATTTTATTTAATCAAAGCTGCTCTGAAATACCCACGGTAACATGTGGAACTCTCCAAAATAATTTAGAAATCGTGATTTTTGGCTTTTCATCTATAGCAACACCATCTTTATCCACTTCATCCTTAGTATTTGTAATGCAGTCAAAATCATTACTATTACGTACCAGTACTAATTCTTGTCGCATGTTAATGATTATTTTTTGAAAATCTTCAAAGAAACCAACCAGGAATTTTAATGGAATACAGACGTTGAAATTTCCACTTGTATCTATCAAAATTTTAGGTTTTTTACCTTTTTTCTGTTTTGGGAACCATCCAGCATTTTCCATACAAACACTTTCATTTTGATTCAGTGATAGATAATTAAATAGAGTTGAAACTAAGCCAACATTTCTCACGGAATCTATTACTATTCCATTTAACTCATATCTAATTTCTCGAAATAAAAACGCAACACCATTATTGATAAACTCTAAGTTGGTAGGTGAAGTTCCATCCTCATTTGTTAATTTTCCTTCGATGTATAAATAGCTATAACATAGTGCTGTATAGGTATCTAAATCCTGAATGGTAATTCTCGTTTCATCATTATAATCTAGAGTTCCAGATATATTGGGTTGATATGAATGATACTGATATTCTACTACGGAGTTGTCAATTATAAGTTGCTCGGTTATATTCAGTAATTCCATTATACTAATACTTCGAATCCAAGTGATTTTAAGAACCGTCGATTTGCTGATGTTATTCTGTTGAGAGTGTTTTTAGAACTGTTGACTTTTTTCCTACGTATCCTTTTATAGTGTGGTTTTTGTGTATGAATGGGAGACCTTGAATTAAATATCAACACCATTTTATTATCGAATTGATTTTCTAAGATGTAGTCTAACAGTTATCGTTTCTTTTTGAAAATTGACAAGATGTCCTTCTTGATCAATCACTTTAACTGTGATGTTGTTGATGGTTTTAACGCTCATTGGGAAGTAAATAATATTTAGAGGTGATTCTACTATTTTATACCCAATTGGAACTGTTGGATAGAACTGATGAATGATGTGAACAGGTTTTCCATTAAAAAAAGAACCAACAGCAATGTTACAGTCAATGCATAGCATTCACTTTGGAAACCTTTACTGGATCATCGGAAATATTAGTATCATTAGCGTTTAACTCTCTTTTCTTGAAGCCTATTACCGGACCTATCGAATCCTCCACGTTAAAATTAATTATCCTGTTTGTTCTTATAATAATTTTGGATGTGTTAATATCTATATCAATCCTAAGAACTGCTTCATCATCTTCTTGAACTATTTTATTTGTCATGATTTTTAAAATATCATCAATTTCATAACACCCTACAGGTATTTGAACTATATGTTCATTATTTCTCCCCCACGCAAATTTATTATTATTGTTGTCAATATTTGGGATAATATTATAAGTATCAAAATTAGTCAATCCAATTTCATAATCTGCCTCATCATCTAAATATATCCGTGGATTGAAATTGTAATTTAATACAGAAGATTCTCCACTGAGAGCGAATGTAAAAGACATAGTGATACTTTGAACGTTTATTAGAAAATGAATAAGAAAAACTTATTTACATTGATTATATAAAAATAATAGACATAAATGTCCACAGACATATGAATCATAATTTTGTACAGAATCATAATTATATTTTATTTCATTCAAGCTACCATCACTTAAAAAATATTTTCTCAACTCATCTGGGGGTCTTAAATTTCCATAACTGTCGAAATAAACTATTTCCTTATTTTTCTTTATATATGCAATCCAGTGAGTTCCATCTCCATCATTGATATCCAGATTTACTATACCAGATTCTTTTTTCCTAATTTTTTTGGGGAGTGTATCTCTCATGAAAATACCTCGAAAATTTGGAATTTTTAGAATTTTCGAATATTTCATTAAATCTATGTTAGTTAGTGGACGGTGAGGTAGCTTAATTAGTTTTTTTTGCTGTTATACGTTTTAAGATATAATCCAGAACCTTTCTTATGAGGGCCTAAATATAAACTCTTCCCCTTAGCGAGCTGTTCCATCGCCAAATTATGCCTCAATTGTTCACCTTACCATTGGACTTGGAATCGTTAACTGCTTTCACAATACCGGCTACACCCCCTCCAACAGCTCCTAATGCTCCCAAAAGAGGTAACAGAAGTGGAAGAACCCCCCCTCTTTTTGGAGTATTGAGAATTCTTTTCCCTCGCTTCTTTGATTTTAATGTTTTTTTTACAGCAACCTTTACATTTATTTGTCCACCTCTCTTCCTCTTCTTCGTTGAATCACGATTTTTTCGTCGCTTAAGACCCATTCCCAATTTACTCTTTAATTTCATTACCCCACCAACTCCCAATGCAGCGACTTTTTCACCAAAACCAGAGTCAGGTGCTTTTACACGTTTAAATGCAGCTTCAGCTAATTCCCTATCTGCTTGATTCCTTTTTTCAACCTCTTCAAATTTGGAATATGCTATATCGTGTTCTCTACACGCTTCATCTAATGGGTTAATTCCTCTATCACCTCATTCTAGGCGTTTTGTGAGTTTAGTTCCTGGCCCACAATAATTATAACCGGGTATATGTAGTTCCACCGGAAGTTTATTTATTATACTATTGAGCAGACCACGTCCTCTCTTTTTAGAGTTTCTAGTACAAGTAAGCTGTGAATTTTTGGTTCGACCCATTATATCCCAAATTATGGAATAAACTGATTCTTGGTTTTGTAGAATACCCTTTTATATAGAGTAGAGGGTTATGCTTGATCAGTTTTTAACAGTTCTCTTTCTAATGCAGTTCGATTTCACACTAGTGTGATGTGATTATTTGAACACAATGCAGATTCAACAGCAAGCAACAATTTTACCAATAGTTAATCACGACAAAATTTCCAAGACAAAGACTTTTCAAAAACATGGTATTTTATTTGGTGGATAGTCGAAACGGGGACTTCTAGTTGGAAGTTCTAGGTCTGGAAAAACAAATGTAATGCTTAGTTTGTTGGAACATCCTAACGGTTTACGTTTTGAAAATATTTATTTATATTCTAAATCTCTATACCAACCGAAATATGAATATCTGAGGATGCTTGTGAAACCTATGAATGAAATTGGATATTTCGAATATAATGACGGGGATGCAGTGATACCTCCAGAAGAAATAAAACCGAATTTAGTCATAATATTCGATGATTTGGTATCATGTGATCAAAGTATTATTAAAAGCTATTTTTCTTTTGGGCGTCATAAAAACACTGATTGTTTTTATTTATGTCAAACCTACGCTGCTATCCCTAAACAATTATGTAGAGACAATGCCAATCTTCTTGTGATATTTCCTCAGGACCTTACCAATCTCAAACATATCTATGATGATCATGTAAACGTTGATATGAGTTTCCAAGATTTCAAAGAACTTTGTGCATTTTGTTGGAATGATAAATATGGATTCGTTGTAATCGATAAAGATTGTCCAATCAACTCTGGGAGATATCGAAAAGGTTTTGATCAATTTTTTCATATATAAAATAGAGACATTAATATTATCAACCATTCACCATGGATAGTAGAGTGGCGGCAGAGCTGTTAAAGACGCGAGATGCCTTAAGGCAAAAGTATAGAAGTTTGAAAACTGATATTGCTAAATCTCAGTTAGCGTTGGAGGAAACTTATAAACCGATAACGCGACCTCTTCGTGAATTAGTAACAACTATCGTTAATAATGAAAGTGATCCACGTAAATCTTTTTTGAAAACAGAAATAAAAAATGAGAGTTTAAACAGGCGATCAATTGATCCAGTCCCTCTTGAATTTTATCACACAGCACCCACTAATTTGGAAGATGAAACATTTCATTTTGACTCTACCCAAGAAAGACCTCAATATGTAGGGAGTTTCTTTGATGAAACTTTTCCATCACAGGTAGTAGATCCATCCGTACTATCAGAAAATGAGAGATACTTGCAACAATTTAATGCACCTCTACCGCGAGCATACATACAAGATAAAATTGAGGATTCACAAAACGAGTTTGATGATACCTTTGGTATTTACTTCGACCCATTTAAGAAGAAATTCGCTATTGGCACTGCAACTGTTGATTTTGATGGTGCTAATTTTATTATTGATGATCAGTTTCCATACAAAGGTACGCCAGGATTGTATGAATTAATGTTCAAAAAGCATCCAGCAGGGCATCGAGCATCTGATGTGGATCAGTATATTGATATAATTAGGAGGAGTAATGCTCATTACCTAGGTTATGATCCGGAGAGAGGTCTATCTACATCAAATGCGTCTAAATTTATAGATATTATTAAACCACGTGTTTCTACCTTGCATTCGATGAGTCAAGAAAGTGCATCGGCAATACCTGCTGTGGTAAGACCAAGAATAAATACATTTTCTTCAGAAGCTAAGCCACCCGTGACGAGATCGAGAGTGAGTTCACTTTCTTCACCTGAACAAATGAGAAAGACAAGGGAACAAATAAGAAAGGCAAATAATGAAAAAAAAAAGGTGGTGCATTAACACTGATGGAACTTGATAATAAAAAAATTGAATATAAACATTTTGATGACTATAATGAAATAATAGACCGATTAAGACTACTCATAGCTTCACAGTTGGCAGGAAATACGGGACATAATAACGAGATAATTTCAATAATAGAGGAATTAAAAGAGGCTAAAATAATAAGATAAATAGTGTATGTGGGAAGTTAAGGATTCATTTACCCTATCGATAAGTAAAGATGAGTAACATTAAAAAGGAAATAGTAAATGAACTTCATAAACCAGCTAGAAAATCTTTTAAACGAAGAAGAGTTATTGTTAAAGGTATTAATGATCTTTTTCAAGCAGATCTTGTACAGATGATCCCTGATGCTAAAGTAAACAAAGGTTATAAATATATTTTAGTAGTTATTAACGTATTCTCAAAATTTGTTTGGTGTGAACCTGTGAAAACTAAAGGCGGAAAAAATGTTACGGAAGCAATGAAAAAGATCTTATCAGATATCAAAGCTGTACCGAAAAATTTGCAAACAGATTTGGGTAAAGAATTTTACAATAAAGAATTTAAAAAATTAATGGATGAGATGAAAATTAACCATTATAGCTCTTATACAGATCTCAAAGCAAGTGTTGTGGAACGAGTTAATAGGACTTTAAAAAATAAAATGTGGAAACTATTTAGTCTAAACGGAAACTATAAGTGGTTAAATTTGTTACCGGATATTGTTGTTGAATACAATAACACTAAACATAGGACAATTGGGATGCAACCTAAAAATGTTAAAAAGAAAGATGAAAAACGCTTATTAAAAACTGCCTATAACCACCCGAAAACAGTCGATCCAAGGAAAAAAAAATTTAAAGTAAATGATTATGTGAGGATTAGTAAATATCGACAAGCTTTTTCAAATTTTCAAAATTAGGAAAGTTCATAAAGGTAATCCTAGAACTTACCTTTTACAAGACCAAATGGGAGAGGAAATTTTAGGGAGTTTTCATGAGGAAAAAATGCAGAAAGTAAAGTATCCCGATGTATATCTCGTGGAAAAAATTTTAAGAAAAAAGAATAACAAGCTCTATGTTAAATGGTTAGGATTGAGCAATAAGCATAATTCATGGATTTCAAATAATAGCATTGTATGAATATAATCTATATTTTATTACTTTTTTCATGTATTATTTAATTTATAATATATTTTTACCTAATAAAACAAATATTCAAGCATTAATATGTTTTATTTCACATACATAAATACAAAAATACTACCTATGTGGTTATATATGATTAAGTATCATATAAATTACAAAATCTTTCATTATATACATTATATCTATGAGTACTGTCTAAAATGGGGTTTATAATATTTGAAGTTTGTTTTATTCTTCTATTAAACCGAACTCTATCGAGGGCTACAATTTCCCAATATCTCTTTCTTGATAATTTATACGCAAAATTCCACACCACCATAAAATTAATCTTATTGTCTCTTAAATTAAATGTCACTTTCTTCATCTTTAGATCCTACCACAATATTCAGCTTCCAATATATCTGGATAAATATAAATTAACTCCATAAGCACAATGGTATTTTCATTATAGCCATTTTTATTCTTTTCAATAAGATTTACTGCATTTTCAAATACATTTCCTTCTTGATGTTGTAGTTCTCTCACCACATTCCTGAAATAACTTTGGAATTGCAATCTTTTTAAGGTCTCAATGTTAGCCTTAATGAGTGGTAATGCTTCCCACAACTTGCAAATCGATTCATATCCCAAGTAAATGTAAGAGTTATTTTTTATTATTTTTATAACTCTGGAATAGGAAATTTGCTCAAATTTTATAAGAAAGTTATCAGTCTCTACTGGTTCAACTTTATCATTGGAGTATACATAATTAGTTATTACACCTTGATACGTGAGAAAATGAAGTCACTCATTTTCGTTAAAAATTATTACATCAAGTTTGTTTCCACTTAGCTTCACACATGGGTTATAACACAAGTCATGTGATAATCCCGTTGTCACATATTTACTTCTAGATTTATTCAGTTGGTACCTTCGCTCACCAAGTACTACTATTTCATTTTTGTCTTGCGGTGCTGGAGGCAAATTATTAATTAAATCATTAATACTCAGTTCAGGTAAACTAAATAAACTGCCACTGTAAGCCATTGTGAACACTGGAATTTCTTTAACTAGTTGACACAAAAAACTTTGTTACAATGCCTGTGTACGTCTCTTTTTATAATCAGAATAATTTGATATAGTGGGGGTGCTGAATTGCGGTGGGAGGTTTTGAGTTGTGGCGGGAGGTTCTGAATTGTGGTGGGAGAGATGGGAGGTCCTCACCATACATATATATGATGATGATCATATATATGATATGAGGGGAGGGAATGATCCTAAATTATGGTGGAGGAGAGGTTGAAAATCCACCACTACTTTCACTTATTAGTATGAAATGTGAAATCAATTATGCAGCAGGTGTCTTGATAGGTTGTATATCACAATTGTCACACACGGTGAATATTTTTTCATTTTTGAATGTACTGTATTCCTTTAATATACTCTTACATCTGATACATATCCATACACAGACGGGCATAATGATTAAGTGTTTGAAGCAATGGTAAAATATGTACTGCCTAACCTATGACATACTCCTTCCATGGTGATGAGGTAGGGAGGGGGTAGGGCGTGGCTTATGAAAAAATGGAGGGGGTTATGGAAGAGTGGAGGGGATGGGGCGTGGCTTATGAAAAATGGAGGGGGGTTCTGAGAAATTGGTGGGGGTTCTGGAAAAGTGGAGGGGGGATCGAAATGTGGTGGGGAGATTGGGCGGGGGTTGGGAAAAAACGGAGGGGGGTTCTGAAAGAGTGGAGGGGATTGGGCGGGACTTGGGGAAAAATGGAGGGGGGATTGAAAAGTGGTGGGGGGATTGAAAAGTGGTGGGGGGATTGAAAAGTGGTGGGGGATTGTCACAGAACTGTCATTTCTTTACTACTTGGAAGACACCCCCATGAGCTTAGTGCCGAAAATATCGACCAGAACTCGTCGAATTACTGGCTAACTAGTGGGGATTTATTCCCTGAGACTGAAGGTTTTATTATGGCCATACAAGACCAAGTGGTAGCTACAAGAAACTACCTTAAGCATATTATTAAAGATGCGAGTGTAACCGACGAAAGATGCAGAAAATGCCATCGTACACAGGAAACGATCCAACATATTACCGCGGGGTGTACATCTCTCGCACCCACGGAATACCTGCACCGTCACAACTGTGCAGGCAAAATTATACACTTAAAACTTACGCGTCTCTACCAACTTACAGATAACACTAGCCCGTATTATCAGTACAGCCCGGAGAGCGTCTTAGTGAATGAAAACTACCGGCTCTATTGGGATAGAACAGTGGTTACCGACAGAACCATACCATCAAATCGACCAGATATCATCTTGGTCAATAAGCTTCAGAAGAAAACATTCCTAATAGACATTGCTGTTACAAACTCCAACAACATCGAGGAAACCGTTCAGAACAAACTAACAAAATACGCTGACCTCGCCCACGAGATCAAACAGCAATGGAGGCAAGAGAGTGTTGTCATCATTCCAATAGTAATATCCTCAACCGGCGTTGTGCCCCGTTCTCTTGCATTGAATTTAACCAACCTAGGCCTTTCCTCTTTCTTAATCAGGGACCTGCAGAAATCCGTAATTCTCAATACTTCCCACATCGTTCGCAAGTTCCTGAGTTTGCAATAGTTTGTTGTCATCTTGCTCCGGCCGATGATTACAATAAAACCGCATTAAGTGAGAAATAACATAATAATAATAATAATAAATCGGGGGCGAATTCGGACCGACAGCCTCCACGCGGTGCTCCCCGGGCAACAGGTAGAGGTGACTCTGCTTGGCAGATGTCGGACGTGGGTCCCCAGGGCTAACCACTCTGAGGACTCAAATCTCTGGTTCACGACGACGACAGAGAACGTGCCCCTCACAATAGACCCCAGTCGGATGGGGGTTGGAGGGGCCATACCGGACGGTCTTAATGATGACAACATTGCAATTGTACACGGACGCTTTAGGTGGACGAGGAGACTTCGGGATGACCTGCTTATCTGCTATGAGAGCAGCGAACCAGGACGCAGGGGGTACATGGCGCGGTTACACCGGTTGTAGTGCGATATGCACCCGGAGTTCCGCGCCTTCTCTCAACAACATATAAGAAATCAGGTATCTTTCCTGCGTCGAACAGGCTACCAAAGGGCACCCCGTCAGCAGGAAGAAGGGCCAGCCTCATCACCACCGCGGCAACTTCCTGCTGACCAAGAACATCACCTAGAGTACACCGACGACACTCTCAGGACGAGGGTTAGCCTTAACACCAGAGTTAACCCAAAGCCACAAGACCTGGCAAGAATGGATTCGTTACTCGATAATGAACTTCCAGAAGATGCCGACATATGGCAGATCAACAGTGCCGTGTACGCAGCCGCTAGACAACTCGTTCCCCAGCAACGCCTGGCAAGCGTGTTGGGTAAGGTCGAGAAGAGTAAGCGGCGCGTACAAAAAATCGAGGCAAAAATTAAATCGGCGAGACAACACGCGTCTCGAATCCAGAGTGTGGTGGAGTATATAACGGCAGCTAAGTCATTCACGCCGAAAATACGGCGTATAGTTGCCGGTATAAGACGACAACACCACACTCTAAATCGGACAGTGCTGCAAACCATCAAACAGCACTGTCTAGATAGGATTCGAGCACTCATGGCCATTAAAAAATCTTTGGTCAGACGAGCACGGGCCATGGAACAAAACCATCTGTTCCAAACAAGTCCCTCTCGTCTGTTCCAAGAGCCATCGCGTGTTGTTGAAAATCCACCGTCTGTTGAAACTGTCGAAGCCTTCTGGAAGGGAATATATGAGACTACGAGTCCATTCGACAGCGACACTCCAGCGATAGCACGCTTCGGGGAGCTCTGCAACACACTGTTGGGAGAGCAAGACGAAGAGTGTCCGACGATCAGTACCGAGGAAGTTCAACAAGCACTTGTTGGCACTAAGAACTTCGCTGCCCCGGGTCCGGATGGCATAAACAACTGGTGGTGGAAGAAATTTCCTTCCACCCACCGCCATCTGGCTCGAGTTTTCAACTCATGGTTGAACGAGGGGCAGCCGATTCCGGGCTGGTTTGCCGAGGGGCGTACTGTACTAATTCCCAAAAAGGGAGATCCGTCCGACCCAAAGAATTATAGACCGATCACCTGCCTCAATTTCTGTTACAAGATATTTACACGTATCTTGTATGCCAGGACATTGAGGTCAGTTGAGCCGGTCTACAGACAGACAAACGAGCAGCGTGGTGGCAAGAAGGGTGTGGCAGGCTGCAAAGAGAACCTATTGATAGACCGCTGTATTACACAGGATTCTGTGCAATACAAGCGTAATCTATCAATGGCGTGGATTGATTACCGCAAGGCATTTGACACAATATCTCATGCATTATTGTTACACTTGCTTCAATGCCTTGTGGTACCTGCCCCACTAGTGAGATGCATCGAACAGCTGATACCACTCTGGAGAACCCGCTTCACCATAACATCTGGTGCTCAGCGGGTTTCGACAGAGTTGATAATATTTAGGAGAGGAGTTTTCCAGGGTGACTCCCTGAGCCCTCTCCTATTTTGCATCTCACTGCTGCCGTTGTCTGTCGGACTCTGCCAAACCCGCGGATACCAATGTGGTCCACCCAGCAATCGGAGACATAAGGTCACCCATCTATTTTATATGGATGACCTAAAAATGTATGCCTCCGGAGAGTGCGAACTCCAAAACTCTCTTAGGGTGGTCCAAGAGTATACACGGGCCATTGGCATGGAATTCGGGTTGGACAAGTGTGCAGTCGTCCACCTCAAGAGAGGACGAAGCGGGATATTCCTTGAAGACGCGCAGCTCGCAGACGGAAGCATCCTACGACATCTGGATGCCGGAGAGACCTACACGTACCTGGGTGTGGAACAACATCACATCCAGGACGTGAAACAGATTAAGGATACTCTCCGCGGCAAGTACAGGCACCGGCTCCGAAAGATTTGGTCTTCCGAACTTTCGGGGAAGAACAAGGTGTCTGCAACTAATATGCTTGCCGTTCCGATTCTGCTCTACTCCTTTGGAGTAGTTAAGTGGACACAAGATGAGTTGCGCCAATTGGATAGGGATACCCGCAAGATGATGCATGTTCATAGGAGCATTCATCCTAGGTCGTCCGTTCCTCGAGTGTACCTCCCACGCCAACGGGGGGGGGGGGGGCGAGGACTCTTGAGTCTGGAGTGCACGCATGGCAGAGTAGCGCTGGGTGTGGCATGCAACATCCTCAGGAGCTCGGACCCACTCCTGCGGTTCGTGAGAGATCATGAAACTGTAGGAGTTGGCGCATTTTTATTTAAGGCAGCACGTAAGGCCGCAGATGATCTCGGTCTCGTATTCGACTTCAGGCGAGGAGGCCGGCGAGGTGCTGATCCAGAATCAGTAACTGAGCTTGCGTCAAATCGCCTGACAGCCCAAATCAAAGCTGCCGAGCAGAG
Source organism: Rutpela maculata (assembly GCA_936432065.2). Taxonomy (NCBI): domain Eukaryota; kingdom Metazoa; phylum Arthropoda; class Insecta; order Coleoptera; family Cerambycidae; genus Rutpela; species Rutpela maculata. Next base: position 142,138,446 of record OW386286.2, read on the forward strand.
AAATCTGCTTAGGCAGCACGTCGATAAGCCCATGCACGGTGTTTTCTATAACAACATAGAGACGCTGGGTTTATCGGCAAAGCTGACCTTTGCTTTTCTACGGTCAGCAGGGCTAAAGTCGAAGACCGAAGAATTCATTGTAGCCTGCCAAGATGGTGTTATTAACACGTTGGTCTACCGCAGTCGCATTATGGGTGTGGAGGTCCCTGATGTTAATTGTAGGACCTGCCGTCAGGCGCCGGAGTCGCTCATGCATTTACTATCTGCATGTCCGATTTATGCGACTTCGGCCTACATCCATAGACATTACGCGGCCCTACGAGTGCTGTACTACTACCTACGGCACTCATGCCAAGTAGACCAAACACCAGTGCTGCCTTACGTCCCCGGAGAGATCGAGTCCGTTGTCGAGAACGAGAAGTGCCGTATATACTGGAACTACTCCTTTCCGACGGTCAGGCAGATTCAAGCAAACAAGCCTGACATAGTCCTCCTCGACCACCAAACCAAGATGATGTATGTCATCGAGTTCTCGGCACCTACCGAGACAAACATCATCTTGAAGGAGGGAGAAAAACGGACTAAATACCGACATCTCCGGTATGAGCTCCGAGTGCTATACCCAGACTACTCGGTCAAGATGGTCGTCCTGATAATCGGTGTACTTGGTGGAATGAGGCCTACGCTGCTCTCGGAATTAAAGGCCATACCAGCCTGCCAAAACTCAGCCGAGTGGTTGGCAGGCCAAATGCAGAAGGCAGTTATCCTGGGGTCCCTTCTGCTTCTTAGGGCACACGAATCTGGCATCTACAGTCACTAACCCTGCGGGATGCGGGAGTGGCTGCGGATAATTCGCTGGCGCTTCTCCCGTGAGAATGTCGGAGACACGGGAGAACTGTCCAGCAGCGCGCACGCGAGAAAATAATAATAATAATAATAATAATAATAATAATAATAATAATAATAATAATAATAATAATAATAATAATAATACGCTCCGGGGGATATTGAGTCCGTTGTGGGAAATGAGAAGTGTCTAATTTATTGGAACTACTCTTTTTCCACCGTCAGGCGAATACAAGCCAACAAGCCTGACGTAGTACTCCTCGACCATCAACTCAAGACAATGTTTGTCGTGGAGTTCTCGGCTCCCGCGGAGAACAACATTGTCTTGAAGGAGGAGGAAAAACGGACAAAATATCGAGATCTGCTCTTCGAACTCCGCAGACTGTATCCAGACCATACTGTTAAGATAGTGGTACTGATTATAGGAGCCCTCGGTGGAACGAGACACACACTGCTTTCAGAACTTAAGATCATACCGGCATGCCGAAATTCGGCAGAGGTCTTAGCCGGCAGAATGCAGAAGGCCGTCATCCTCGGTTCATTACGTCTGCTCAGGGCACACGATTCCCGGACCCAGTAGTCACTTACCCCACGGGTGTGGGGAGTGGCTGCCGGTACTACCAGCTCCCCTCTGTGAGGGTCGGAGCCACAGAGAAGGGTGACTGGTTTTTAACAAAAAAAAAAAAAAAAAAAAAAAAAAAAAAAAAAAAATAATAATAATAATAATAATAATAATAATTTAATTTAATTTAATTTAATTTAACACTCTCGTTTATCGAAGTCGTGTCATGGGTATAGAGGTCCCTGATGTCAGCTGCAGGGCCTGCTGCAGGGCGCCAGAGACTCTAATGCACTTGTTGTCGGCCTGTCCGACATATGCAGTCTCGGCCTATATCCAGAGGCACGACGGAGCATTACGAGTGCTTTATTATCACTTAAGGCACTCGTATGGGATAGACGAGACACCAGTGCTGCCTTATGCTCCGGGGGATATTGAGTCCGTTGTGGGAAATGAGAAGTGTCTAATTTATTGGAACTACTCTTTTCCCACAGTCAGGCAAATACAAGCCAACAAGCCTGACATAGTCCTCCTCGACCACCAACTCAAGACAATGTTCGTCGTGGAGTTCTCGGCCCCCGCGGAGAACAACATTGTCTTGAAGGAGGAGGAAAAACGGACAAAATATCGAGATCTGCTCTTCGAACTCCGCAGACTCTATCCAGACCATACTGTTAAGGTAGTTGTTTGCGCCGCTCTTTATTTTATTTGAACTTATATTGATATAGGCAACCCAAATTATCTAGCAGTAAATAGATGATAAACTCTATCATTTATACAGGAATTTTATTCTCCCATACAAAAAGGGCAACAAAAAGTGGACTACCGATACTGCTACCAGTGAGCCATTAGACATTATAGATATATAGTTAAAGAAGTTTCTAAAAAGTGTTAGACAAAATTTCATTTTTTGATATAAGTAAAACCATTTTCTCATTTAGTTAAATATAGTTAAACATAGTAATTACTTGAATACTATTGTGTCGTGCGATAATTTTTCGAATATTGCCGATTCCTCGTCTTTACCTTAAGTTTCCTTTTCCTGATTTCCTTCAATCTCCGGCATTTATCAAATTGCAACCACCAGGATTTCGACTGAACGGTGAGTTTTTACTATTATAGTCAAATACTTAGATTTTAGAAATTACAGTCTGCTAATAATAGAAATCTTTAGCAAAATAACATACATTTGGTCCAGATTCGAGCCTGGATTGTTCCTATTTAGTATATTTCATTTTTATTAAATTAGTTAGAAATTCGATTTTCACATTTTGAAATAGTTGTAAAATAAAATTAGATAAATACGTGGTTTTCCTAGTGCTTGAAAAAGAATACATAGTTTTTTGAATACTTAGTTTTTTGTTCCTTTCAAGAGTTATGTTTTTGCTTATTCAAAAAGTGATGTAAAATATTTAATTTGCTGGTTTCTTACTTATAGTACGTTTCACAATAATTGAATAAATTATTTATATATAGTGCATTTTCCTAAAAATTTTAGTAGTTATATACAGGATGGCCACAAGAAAGCAGCAGCAATTGTCCATTTTAGTTGCAAAAAAGGAACAATATTTTTCTCGTATTCAGCGATTATTTGACAATATTAGGGACGTCTCGACGCCCGAAAAAGTAAATCAGTTTAATCTTAGATATGAAACTTTGGAAACAACTAAAACGAAATTTTTAGATATTTTAGATCAAATAAATACGTTAGAATATGAGCTAAATGATGAATTTGTTCCGAGTTATCAAATATTAGACACATTTGATGAAATAATATGTCATATACAACATGTAGCAAAAAAGTTAAATGCTAGTAGTAGTACTAATAGTTCGAATAATTCACAACCATCCCATCAGATTCGTAGGTCTACACGTAAGTTGCCAGAATTACCACTTCCGAAATTTAATGGTGATGTTAAAGATTGGCCTTTGTTTATAGAATGTTACAATAACATGATACATAACAACACAGATTTAACTGACATAGAGAGATAGAGTTCATTATTTGATAGGCTGCCTAAGGGGAGTGTCTGTCTGTTCAGGCATCGCTCCCACCGGTGATAATTATCGAATTATTTTTAAAGCGCTTACAGATAAATTTGAAGACAAACGCATTATAGCTAATACATTTTTAGATCAACTGTTCAATTTTAAACAAGCCCAAATTGAAAATGCGAATACTTTAAATTTATTTTTAGAAAAATTTCACCCGGCGGTAACGACACTGTCGAAATTAAATATTCCAAATTTGGCAGATTATATATTGGCATATTTAGCATTTCAGAAACTTAATCTTGAAACACAGCGATTATTTGAAAACATTAGAAGGAATTCTGAAATGTCTTCATATGAAGATATAGTTAATTTTGTAAAAAAGCAGGCAAGAATTTGTAATAGAACTAGTAGTATTCATAAACCGAGTGGTAGTAGTAAAATAGACATAGTTCAATTCTCCATAGTAGCAATAATTCGAATAGTAATAGCAGATCAAGAACAACTCATTCTTTTATGGTTCAAGATAATATGAATTTTAAATGTGTTATCTGTAAAACCAATTTGCACTCAATTCTTAAATGTCCTAAATTTTTAGAATTATCCCCTGAGGAACGTTATCAACTTGTTCGAAACAATAATTTATGTTTAAATTGTTTATCCTCACATAAAGTCATCAACTGTATAAGTAGTTATACTTGTAAAATTTGCCATCTTAAACATCATAGCTTATTACATTTTAAATCGCCTCGGCAAAACATACAAAATCCATACAATAGTGGAGATCGGACAATAGTTGGTAATTCGGAGGTAAATGAAAATTCTATAGCCGGACCCTCCTCTAGCTTGAACAAAGGTAGTAGTCTTTCCAGTGATCACCCACTGCCCCCATTAGTAAATTGTTGTTCCATTACCCATAATTATAACCATTCTGGTAGCAATACTGTGTTATTATCTACAGCTAAAGTACATGTATTAGATGGTTTTGGTAATTTTCATGAAGCCCGCTTTCTAATTGATAGTGGTAGCCAAGCAAATTTTCTTTCTCTAGAATTTAGTCGACGGTTGAAACTTTCCATGTCAAAATATCATTCGCATGTTTATGGAATTGGTTCTGCTAGTAGTTCTGTACATGGATGTTCAACTATAATAGTTGTTTCTCAATTTGATGCAACCAAAAGATATCCTGTAGAGGTACTGGTAGTTGACAAAATTGCAGAGCAACTACCTCCTGCCCAGGTTGATTTAGGTATTCTTTCTCATTTGATTTCACTACCCTTGGCTGATAGTGATTTTTATTTTCCGCAAAAAATTGATGGAATTCTCGGGGCAAGCTTATTTGCTCATTTGAAAAACGCATAGTAGGTCCCCCAAATACTCCAGTAGCAATTAAAACCACTTTAGGATTTGTTGTAATGGGCTCAGCTCCCATTTTGTCCCCATCTGTCACTACCCATAGTTTTTGCATTAGTTTAGAACCCTCTATCGAATATTTAGTTAAGAAATTCTGGGAAGTTGAAGATGTACCAAATTCGGTCATAATAGATTCCGACGATGTGGAATGTGAGAAAATCTTTAGAAGTACTTGTAGCCGGGACATTTCCGGAAGGTACACAGTAGCACTACCTTTCAAAATTGATAGTTCTTTTTTAGGAGATTCATATACTATAGCTCTTCAAAGATTTTTGTCATTAGAAAAAAGGTTACTTACTAATTCCACTCTTAGAAAGCAATATGCGGAAATAATCCGAGATTATTTAATACAAGGTCACATGTCCAAAGTCGTAGAAAATTGTAGTCCTCCGACACAATATTTCATTCCTCACCATGCAGAGAAGAGAATCTTTAAAAAAGATTCTCTTACAACTCCAGTCCGGATTGTCTTCGATGGTTCGTGCAAGACGGACTCTCTTTATTCATTGAATGATTTATTATACACTGGTCCAAAATTACAATCAGATGTTTGCACGATGTTTTTAAATTTTAGGTTATTTAAAGTAGCTTTCACTGCGGACATTCGACAGATGTATTTATAGACAAATCAATTTAAGAGAAGATCATCGGAGATTTCAAAGAATTCTTTGGAGATTCTCCCCACATGAGCCCATAGAAATTTATCAATTGAACACTGTTTCTTTTGGGGTCAAAACCTCACCATTTCTAGCACTGCGTACTGTACGCCAATTAGCTGACGATAAAAAAAAATCTCATTCTCTCTAGCTTCTGAAGTAGTTAAAAGAGACATGTATGTAGATAAACATCATAGCTTATTACATTTTAAATCGCCTCGGCAAAACATACAAAATCCATACAATAGTGGAGATCGGACAATAGTTGGTAATTCGGAGGTAAATGAAAATTCTATAGCCGGACCCTCCTCTAGCTTGAACAAAGGTAGTAGTCTTTCCAGTGATCACCCACTGCCCCCATTAGTAAATTGTTGTTCCATTACCCATAATTATAACCATTCTGGTAGCAATACTGTGTTATTATCTACAGCTAAAGTACATGTATTAGATGGTTTTGGTAATTTTCATGAAGCCCGCTTTCTAATTGATAGTGGTAGCCAAGCAAATTTTCTTTCTCTAGAATTTAGTCGACGGTTGAAACTTTCCATGTCAAAATATCATTCGCATGTTTATGGAATTGGTTCTGCTAGTAGTTCTGTACATGGATGTTCAACTATAATAGTTGTTTCTCAATTTGATGCAACCAAAAGATATCCTGTAGAGGTACTGGTAGTTGACAAAATTGCAGAGCAACTACCTCCTGCCCAGGTTGATTTAGGTATTCTTTCTCATTTGATTTCACTACCCTTGGCTGATAGTGATTTTTATTTTCCGCAAAAAATTGATGGAATTCTCGGGGCAAGCTTATTTGCTCATTTGAAAAACGCATAGTAGGTCCCCCAAATACTCCAGTAGCAATTAAAACCACTTTAGGATTTGTTGTAATGGGCTCAGCTCCCATTTTGTCCCCATCTGTCACTACCCATAGTTTTTGCATTAGTTTAGAACCCTCTATCGAATATTTAGTTAAGAAATTCTGGGAAGTTGAAGATGTACCAAATTCGGTCATAATAGATTCCGACGATGTGGAATGTGAGAAAATCTTTAGAAGTACTTGTAGCCGGGACATTTCCGGAAGGTACACAGTAGCACTACCTTTCAAAATTGATAGTTCTTTTTTAGGAGATTCATATACTATAGCTCTTCAAAGATTTTTGTCATTAGAAAAAAGGTTACTTACTAATTCCACTCTTAGAAAGCAATATGCGGAAATAATCCGAGATTATTTAATACAAGGTCACATGTCCAAAGTCGTAGAAAATTGTAGTCCTCCGACACAATATTTCATTCCTCACCATGCAGAGAAGAGAATCTTTAAAAAAGATTCTCTTACAACTCCAGTCCGGATTGTCTTCGATGGTTCGTGCAAGACGGACTCTCTTTATTCATTGAATGATTTATTATACACTGGTCCAAAATTACAATCAGATGTTTGCACGATGTTTTTAAATTTTAGGTTATTTAAAGTAGCTTTCACTGCGGACATTCGACAGATGTATTTATAGACAAATCAATTTAAGAGAAGATCATCGGAGATTTCAAAGAATTCTTTGGAGATTCTCCCCACATGAGCCCATAGAAATTTATCAATTGAACACTGTTTCTTTTGGGGTCAAAACCTCACCATTTCTAGCACTGCGTACTGTACGCCAATTAGCTGACGATAAAAAAAAATCTCATTCTCTCTAGCTTCTGAAGTAGTTAAAAGAGACATGTATGTAGATAATCTTATATCGAGTGTGTCTTCGGATAGCTTAGCTATTGTTTTATATCGTCAATTGGTCGAATTATTTCGTAACGGAGGTTTCCAACTAGTTAAATGGGCGACCAATTCAAAACAGTTACTAGAAGAAATTCCGGTAGAGGCTCGAACCACCGACATGGTGAACTTTGAAACCGATACCCTTAAAGTACTAGGTTTACAATGGCATCCGAGGAGAGTGACAAAATGTCTGATAGTGAAGAGGTAGTTTTAAAGTGCTCCAACAAAATTAGTTATAAATGCTGTAAAAACAAACCTTTTTTAAATTATATTTGCACAAGGTGTTTCAGTGTATTTCACAAAAGCTGCATACTCCGTATCAAAAACAAAATAACCTTTTTAACAGAAAACAAAGTAATATGTTGTGAAGAAAACAGTACATTGATTGATCAAGATGACACATCTATATCAGAAAAAACAACCAGTGAACGCCATGAGAACGTTGACTTAAGTAACAACTATATACAAAAATTAAAAAAAGAAAATGAACTAGTAATCCAGAAAGCTATAGAAAGGGAAAATAATTTAAATTACAAATGTAAGGAACAGCAAAAACTCATAAATGAACTAAAAAAAGAAATAACAACTATAAGAAAAAAGCTGGCAGATAAACACAAAGAAACAAAAACTGAAGGTACACAAATTAATCAAATTGAAGACCAAATAAATCATGCCAATGAAGAAACAGATGCTAATATGAAACTACATAGTGGTGGAGAAAAAAAGGAGCCAAATATAAATCCGAAAAATAAGGCAACACAAATCGATCTATCCTTGTCGATAAATTCAACAGACAATCCTGCTATAAATAGTCTACAAAACTTAAACTATGTTAATAGAGAAATAGTAGACTTGGAAAAACCAATGCAGCAATATGAAGCATATAACACGAGAACCAGCGAAAATACCAAAGACCATAATCAAACTAAAGAACACACTTTAAACTATGTTGCAGAGGAACAAGTGTCTCAAAAGGCGAATATTTTGATTCTGGCTGATAATAATGGAAGGCACTGTAGTCATATTATAAATGAAATTTTAAGTGCAAACAAAAACAAGGACTACAGTGTTAGTTCATATTTTAAACCAAATGCCTACTTGGAGGATGTTGTAGCAAATGCTCATAATCTATGTAAAAATTATGATAAATTTGATTATGTAATAATCTTTTCCAGTATGATGAACTTGCTTCATGGGCAAATTGTAGATTTAAAAATACTACGAAGCACACTGAATAGTCTTCGCAATACAAATGTTATTTTAGTGGGTGCAACTTTCTGCAAAAAAAGGGATAATTTAAATGAACGTATATTTGAAATGAATTATGAAATATACAGAGAAGTGAAAAAATATAAACATGTTAGATATATAGACACTAATGAAATCCTAAAACATCACAATGTTGTAAACTATCAAACAGAACTAGGATATAGTGCAAAAACATTCATTATTAACTATATTTATCACTCTTTATTAATAAAATGGAACAAATACATTAACATATCCAATTTAACACATATTAATACATACAAAATTAAAAAAATGGCACTACCTGATAAATCAAAACCAGTGGAGAACTCAGTCCCTATACATACACCTACTGCGATGAAAGAAGGAAAAACCAGTAATTACACAAATACTGTTAATAAAATTGACTCCATACTAGTTACAGATACATTACAAAACAAAAATTCTTTTTTAGAACAAAAAGCCCAGATAATCGAATTGAAGTGATGCATTTAAATATACAATGTTTAAAAAATAAATGGAACTTTTTAGAATCAATTTTATTAGACTTTAATTTTAGTGTTGTTTTGTTAAGTGAGCATTGGTTACGGGATGACGAGAAATATTTATATCAAATTAGAAATTATAATTTAGCAGCTAGTTTTTCCAAATCAGAAAGCATTCATGGAGGGGTATGTATATTTATCAGAAAAAATGTGACTTACCGAAATTAACTTGACAAACGAATTTAATGTAGAAAAACATTTTGAAAGCTGTTGTGTAAAATTGACCACATTAAATTGTATTGTAGTATCCGTGTATCGTTCCCCATGTGGAGATAAACTCATTTTTAAAGAAAATCTGGCTAAAGTTCTACAAATTCTAAGCAACAAATTTAAAACACATAAAATCCTTGTTGGTGGAGACTTTAATCTAAACTTTGCTTCACATTCAAATGATAGCAAAGAAATTGTAGATTTATTTCTCTCATATGGTTTACAAAAGCGCATAACAGAATTTACTAGAGTGCAAGAAAACTCAAAAACTTGCATTGACAATATTTTTACTAACTTTCAAGTCACAGAAGCTGTTGTAACAGACTTTCTGCTATCAGACCATAGGGCACAAATTGTAAAATTTCAAAATACGTCAAACAGTAAAAGGAAAAGTCCAGTATACAAAACTATGCCAAATAAGAGTGTTGTCAATAAGCAAAAATTTTGTAACTACTTACTGTCGGAAAACTGGATAGATCTGTATTCAGAACAGGACCCTATTAAAGCAGTGGATGTTTTCTACAATATTTTCGCGTATTACCATGACATATCTTTCCCTTTGATAACAGTTAACACAAATTCTAAAGATAAGCAAAAAATTCTTACCCATCCAGATTTAGTGACAACAAAACAGGAAATTGACTGTCTCAATGAAATGTTAAAACTTAACCTACCCAACCATGAATCAATAAAAGAAGAATTTAAAAAATGTAAATGTAAATATGAGCAACAAATCATTGAACTAAACAAAAATCAAGCAAATATAGAAATAATGGAATCTGATAACAAACAAAAAACTATCTGAAACATTGTAAATAAAAATGTGTGTAACACAGGCAAAAAAGAAGCTAGCTCAATCTCTTCTGAAAAATACAATAACTTCTTTACTAATATAGTAAATGATATAATCAAACAGATACCACAGTCAAATTGTTCTCACATGGATTACCTGAAAAATATGTCTCAAAAGAATGACTTATCAATCTTCTTGTACCCCGCTTTACAGACAGAGGTAGAGAATGTCATAAAATCCTTAAAACAATCTAAGTCCACGGACGTGTATAATCAATCAGTAAATATATACAAAGAACATATTTTATCGCTCTCTGCACCCATTACTTATCTTGTAAATCTTATATTACAGACAGGAATATTTCCCAATAAATTAAAAATAGCCAAGGTCATTCCACTTTTTAAATCAGGAGATATTAATGATGAATCAAATTATCGACCTATTGCATTATTACCCATTTTAGCAAAAATTGTTGAAAAAATAATTGCTCTAAGAATTATAAATTATTTCGAGTCAAATAACCTTTTCACAAATAAACAGTTCGGGTTTAGAAAAGGTAGAAACACATCAAATGCTGTGCTTAATCTTGTTAATTTTATAACTGAGAGGTTGGAAGATAAGAAATCAACTTTATCGATTTTTCTGGATCTAAGCAAGGCATTTGACTGTGTTTCTAATGATATCTTATTAGATAAACTAGAGTATTATGGTTTCGGAGGTCTGGCTCTAAATTTAATGTCATCTTATCTAACGGATAGACAACAGTGTGTATTCCACAATGGTGTTATCAGTAGTTTGTTGCCTGTATCGAGGGGTGTTCCGCAGGGTAGCGTCCTAGGACCACTATTGTTTTTGATTTACGTCAATGACCTACCACATGTTATGCCGGTATTTTCAGTTCTGTTTGCCGACGACACTACGTTTGCAGAGCGACTAGACGATATAGGGGACAAAAATATTGATAAAACAAAAACAAACATTATAGATCAATCACTAGATTGGTTTAATGCAAACAAACTTTGTCTAAATATGAAAAAAACGAACACACTAATGTTCTCTACCCAAAAAACCACCTCTGAAGTAGTGAAATCACTAGGTATAACTCTAGACTCTAAATTAACATGGCAGGCACATATTGACAATCTGTGTACCAATTTGTCAAAAAAAGTTTATGCGATTAGACAAATAAGAATTAGAGTTAATACAGATGCTGCAATCATGACATACCATGCCCTATTTCATAGTGCAATGACTTATGGCCTAATAAATTGGGGGTCATCTACCCACATTATTCAGAAAGTTTTTATTGTTCAAAAAAGGGCAATCAGAGCAATAGTAGATGTAAACCAAATGGTTAGTTGTAAGCCTTGGTTCAGAAAACTTAACATTCTAACGTTACCGTCGGCAATAATTTACTGTAACTTGATACACATAAAGGAGCATATTATTAACTTCACAAAAAATGGTAATACACATGATTATAATACTCGTACAAGGAACGATATACGAATACCCAATCAAAGACTGGAATTAACTAAAAGAAATAATTTGGGAATAACACTGTTCAACTCTCTCCCAGATTCTCTAAAAGAACTGCCTCTAAAACATTTCAAAACTAAATTAAAAAATCACCTGTTAGCCAGTGCCTACTATGATATTTCCGATTTTAATTATTTATAAAATTACTGATATGTCATAATATATGGTGTCTATGTTGTTTTATATTGGACGATATTAGGACTAGATTAATAACTATATTTATATATTTATGTTGTTTTTTTTATATGTACATTTTGTAACTGACTTATCGAACACTAAGGTGTGTAAAATTGATCAATAAAGTGATTCTATTCTATTCTATTCTATATCGAGTGTGTCTTCGGATAGCTTAGCTATTGTTTTATATCGTCAATTGGTCGAATTATTTCGTAACGGAGGTTTCCAACTAGTTGAATGGGCGACCAATTCAAAACAGTTACTAGAAGAAATTCCGGTAGAGGCTCGAACCACCGACATGATGAACTTTGAAACCGATACCCTTAAAGTACTAGGTTTACAATGGCATCCGAGTTCTGATTTGTTGTCATTTTCTTTTGATTCATCTGATAAACCTTGTACCAAGCGTAATATTTTGTCAACTGTTGCTCGCTGTTATGATCCTTTAGGATTCCTAGCCCCTGTTACCTTGTTAGCAAAAATTTTGATTAAAGATTGCTGGATATCTCAGCTAGATTGGGATGAGCCATGCCCTCCTGATATAGTAAATCGTTGGAATCAATTTTCTATTGGATTACCTCATCTCTTAGAATTTACTCTCCCTCGATATATAGGTGTTGCATTGAAACAGCCCATAGTTTTAGTTGGTTTCGCCGATGCATGTTTAACTTCTTACGGCGCTGTCGTCTATCTTCGTAGTACAAATTCAAGTGGAGAAGTTCAGGTACATCTTCTCTGTGCCAAGTCAAAAGTTTCTCCGATGAAAGTTATCTCTATTCCTAGATTAGAGTTGTGTGCGGCACACTTGCTCGCTAAACTTCTTGATTTTATTGTAAATTGTTATGGATCTCGTTTAAATATTACTCATATTTTTGCATTATCCTATTCTACTGTCACACTTAATTGGATCGCATCCCATCCATCCAAATTACGAACTTTCGTATCAAATCGGGTGGCCCAAATCCAGTCCTTAACCGAGTCTAGTTCGTGGTTTCATGTAAATGGAAAAAACAATATCAGCGACTGTTTGTCTAGAGGTTTAATTCCTTCTCAATTTATAGCTAACACTTCTTGGAAAAGTGGCCCTGAATGGTTAAAATTAGATTCCGATGAGTGGCCAATTAGCGTAGCACGTTCATAAGAAAATCTACCAGAGTGCAAGGTAATTTCCTTAGTAGTAGCCGAAAATATCGACAATCCACTTTATACACTACTTATGCGTAACTCGAAGTGGATCAAACTATTGAGATCGACTGTTTATGTCCTTAGATTCCTAAAATTGTTGCCAATAGCTTCTTCAATTTCAGTTTCCGACTTAAACGTGGCTGAAAGTACATTGATTAAAATAGTTCAACGTCGACATTTTCGATCAGAGATAGCTTCACTCAAGAAAAACACTATTCCAAAATCTTTAAAACATTTACGTCCTTTCTTGAAAGACAATATAATTAGAATTGGAGGTAGGCTAGCTCATACCAATTTAAATTTTGATGGACGGCATCCTATATTACTTCCAAAAAATGATCATTTAGTAGAACTTCTTATAGACCATTATCATAGCATCAACCTTCACACTGGCCCCCACCTAGTTCTTTCTTTGCTTAGATTACGCTATTGGATTTTTTCAGCTCGGAGTGTCGTTAGATATAGAATCCAAAAATGTAATAGTTGTTTTAGATTAAAACCAAAACCACAGATTCCCTTGATGGGAAATCTTCCTAGTTTTAGAGTCGAACAAGCTAAGGCATTCTTATGCACTGGATGTGACTATGCTGGTCCTGTACAGCTAGTTCCTTATCGTAAACGAGGAATTCGTCCTGTCAAAGCATATATTTGTTTGTTTATATGCATGGCAACCAAAGCAGTGCGCCTTGAGCTTGTTACTGATTTGTCCACACCAAATTTTCTTCAAACCTTCAAACGGTTTATTGCTAGACGTGGAGCGATTTCGGAGATATATTCTGATAATGGTACCAATTTTATAGGCGCAAAGGCAGTTTTGGATGAACTTTATCAATTCATACTATCTCCGAAATATAATAATACAATATTTAATGAATTAGCTACCAAAGGAATTCAATGGAAACTGATACCTCCAGGTGCACCACATATGGGTGGTCTTTGGGAATCTAATGTAAGGTCCGTTAAAATACATTTGTACAAAGTAATACACAATCAGCTATTGACTTATGAGGAGTTTAATACGCTACTCGTTCAAATTGAAAGTCTTTTGAATTCACGTCCTTTACGTGTACTTAGTTCTGATCCTGTAGACCCTATAGCTTTGACATCATCTCATTTTTTGACCCTAACTCACGCCACCAATATTCCCGCTTCCGATCTCACTGATCAAAATATTAATAGATTAAACAGGTTCCAAATGATTGACCGGATGGTCCAAGATTTTTGGAAAAGAGGGCATTTAGAGTATCTCACTACATTACAGACTCGACAACGTTGGAATACTGATAGTGATCCTATCAAAATAGGTACCATTGTTGTCCTGGAACAACCAAATACACCGCCTCTTCAATGGCCTTTAAGTATTATCGATCAAGTCTATCCTGGGCGCGATCACGTTATTAGGGTAGTTGATTTTCGCACTAAAAATGGAATCTATAGGAGACCTGTCATTAAGGTCTGCCCTTTGCCTTTGCAATAAATTTTCATTATTTTAGTTTGTAACTAGTAGTAATAGTAATAATGTTTGTAAATAGTAGTTTTAGCATAGATTTTTCATTTATCTTATTTTATCATTCCGAAACTTAGTTCAGCCCGGGGGGGAATGTTTGCACCGCTCTTTATTTTATTTGAACTTAAATTGATATAGGCAACCCAAATTATCTAGCAGTAAATAGATGATAAACTCTATCATTTATACAGGAATTTTATTCTCCCATACAAAAAGGGCAACAAAAAGTGGACTACTGATACTACTACCAGTGAGCCATTAGACATTATAGATATATAGTTAAAGAAGTTTCTAAAAGGTGTTAGACAAAATTTCATTTTTTGATATTTTTCTCATTTAGTTAAATATAGTTAAACATAGCAATTACTTGAATAGTATTGTGTCGTGCGATAATTCTTCGAATATTGCCGATTCCTCGTCTTTACCTTAAGTTTCCTTTTCCTGATTTCCTTCAATCTCCGGCATTTATCAAATTGCAACCACCAGGATTTCGACTGAACGGTGAGTTTTTACTATTATAGTCAAATACTTAGATTTTAGAAATTACAGTCTGCTAATAATAGAAATCTTTAGCAAAATAACATACAGTGGTGGTACTGATTATAGTAGACTCGGTGGAACGAGACACACACTGCTTTCGGAACTCAAGATCATACCGGCATGCCGAAATTCGGCAGAGATCTTAGCCGGCAGAATGCAGAAGGCCGTCATTCTCGGTTCATTAAGACTGCTCAGGGCACACGATTCCCGGACCCAGTAGTCACTTACCCCACGGACGTGGGGAGTGGCTACCGGTACTACCAGCTCCCCTCTGTGAAGGTCGGAGCCACAGAGAAGGGTGACTGGTTTTTAGCTCGCTGAAAAATAATAATAATAATAGTAATAATAATAATAATACGTGCAGTATAAGCGGAACCTCTCCATGGCCTGGATCGACTACCGCAAGGCATTTGACATGACATCTCATGAGCTTATTTTACACTTGCTCCAATGTCTTGCGGTACCCGGTCCCGTAGTGAGATGTATTGAAGAACTGATGCCGCTCTGGAGGACTCGCTTTACTATAACATCCGGTAACGATAGAGTCCAGACGGAGCCGGTATCGTTCAGAAGGGGAGTATTTCAGGGAGACTCCCTCAGCCCCCTTCTGTTTTGCATCTCACTACTGCCATTATCCGTTTCGCTCCGGAAAATCCGTGGATACAACTGCGGTACCCCCGGCGATAGGAGGCATAAGGTCACCCATTTGTTTTATATGGATGACCTTAAGCTTTATGCCTCCGGAGAAAGGGACCTACAGCAGTCCCTTAGGGAGAGGGCGGAGCGGCGCATACAAAAGATGGAAGCCAAGATCCGGTCGGCGAGGCAACACGCATCCCGTATCCAATGTGTGATGGACTATATGGCGGCCAATAGCCGCCAACTTAAGACGCGTCCATCACACACTCAATGAGTTAGTGCTGCGAACCACCAAACAGCACTGCCTCGACAGGATACGGATGCTAGTGGTTTATAAAAAATCACTAGTGAGGCGGGCGAGGGGGTTGGCGGAAAATAAACTCTTCCGCCAAAAGCCCTCACGCCTTTTCGAACCGCCTCCGCGTGTTGCAGAAAATCCGCCGACTGTAGATCAGGTGGAAAACTTCTGGAAAACGCTTTACGAGGAGAAGCTTCCACTCAACCGAGACTCTCCAGCCCTTGCACACTTTGAAACCTTTTGTCAAAGGTTTCAACAACCACAGGAAGTGTGCCAACCAATAACCCCAGAAGAGGTTCGAAGAGCTCTAGAGGGCTCTAAGAACTTTGCTGCTCCAGGTCCCTATGGGATAAATAACTTTTGATGGAAAAAGTTATCGTGCACCCACCACCATTTGGCCAGAATTTTTAATGCCTGGCTAAATGGGGAGCAGCAAATTAATTCCTTCTTGGATGGTTGAAGGGCGGACAGTGCTGATCCCCAAGAACGGAGATTTGTCCAACCCAAAGAACTACCGACCGATAACCTGTTTAAACGCATGTTACAAGGTGTTTACGCGCATCTTGTACATGCGAGTGCTCCACGCAGTTGAACCGGTTTACGAACGGATATATGAGCAACGAGGGTCGAAAAGAGGTGTCGCTGAGTAGGTAAATAATGAGAAATGGCATGTACTCCCCTCCATGCCTCCCTGTGTACCCCCCACTCCTCACCCCACCCTAAACGGGATTGGTCGATGGGAGGGGATGAGCCACGCCCACCTTAACAGAATTGGTCAATGGGAGAGGTAAGCCGCGCCCACTTTAACGGGATTGGTCGATGGGAGGGGATAAGCCACGCCCTCCTTAACGGAATTGGTCTATAGGAGGGGATAAGCCACATCCACTTAACGTGATTGAACGATGGGAGGGGATAAGCCACACCCACCTTAACGTGATTGGACGATGGGAGGGGATAAGCCGCGCCCACATTAACGGGATTGATCAATGGGAGGGAGGGAGGTGAACTCAACATACTTCTAAATGGGGTGGGAGGCGTGTGAAGCCGTGGTGGTATTATAGACCTCCGTTACAGGCATACATCTTAAAATATATTTAGAGAGTTCAAATACGAAGCACCTCCCCAATCAAATTAATTTTTATTATATAAATACGTTTAACACCATTAAGGTTTCCATTATTGTCCATGTGTTAACAGTATTTCAAGAATCAATTAAATTTTAACTATTCAAGATGGTCGAAAACTGTAGTGTCTTGCCTGAACTGAAATTTGACTTATTTAATAATTTGCCTTCAGCATCTCAGAATAAAAATGATTTAGTGATACTTGGTGAAAGAAGGCATAAACTAAATAAATCGAGAAGCAAATATGTGTCAACGGGATTATCCAGTGATTTCTGTTATAACCCATGTGTAAAGCTAAGTGGAAATAAAAATGATGCAATAATTTTTACCGAAAAAGAGTGGATTCATTTTCTTACATTTCGAGGAATTGTTAATAGTTTCATATACTCCAACGATAAAACACAACCAATAGACGCTGGTGATTTCTCTATTCAATTTGAGCAATTCCCCAATTCCAAAGTTATAAAAATTGTAAAGAACAATTCATACGTTTACTTGGGTTATGAATCAATCTGCAAGTTGTGGGAAGTATTACCACTTGTCAAGTATAGCATTGATATGTTAAAAAGACAACAGTTTATAAATTATTTCAAGAACGTGCAGAGAGAACTACGTCAAGGAGGAAATGTATTTGAAAATGCTGTAAACCTTATTCAACAGAGCATGAATTGTAATAATGAGAATGTTTCCATGCTCATGGAGTTAATTTACATTTATCCAGAAGTATTCGAAGTGGAATGTTTTGGTAGGGTGTAATGGTGAAGAAAGTAACATTTAATTTAGTGTTTCTAAGAAATTTTTAACCATTAATCGAATGTCACATATTGTAAGTCTTATTTTAGAAGTAATGTATATAGTGATAGATTTTGTAAATTAATGTAAACGTAACTCATTTACTTGTTATTTTATACAATTTTATAGAATATGTGAAAAAGATATAAATAAAAAACACTTATTACTTAAAATTTGTTTTATTAAAATAAAAAGACATATGTACAGATTATATTTATACAATTTGATTTTTCAAAATCCATGAATTATGTTGACTGTTTAACCCAAGCCATTTTACATAGAGTTTATCCCCCTTTTTTCTGATAATCTTCTCCACAAGATATATGTCAGGATACTTTACTTTCTGTAGTTCATGCTCGTAAGAGCCTCCTTGAATTTGATCCCCTTCCTGATCCTCCAAGAGATATTAGGATTACTTCTATGAATCTTTCTAATTTGGAAAATTTCATTTGACCAATTAGGAGTACAACCTTTTGAAAATGCTTCTCTATATTTACTAATTCTTACATAATCATTAACTTTAAATTTCTGTTTTCTTGGATCAACTGTTTTCAGATGGCTATAGGCAGTTCGCAACAATCGTTTGTCATCTTTCTTTTTAACATTTATTGGTTTCATTCCAATAGTTCTTTGTTTTGTGTTATTGTATTCTGTAACGATATCTGATAAGATATCTAACCATTTGTAATTTCCTTGTAAGCTGAACTGCCTCCACATTCTATTTTTTAAAGTTCTATTCACTCTTTCTACAACACTCGCTTTAAGGTGTGTGTAAGAGCTATAGTGGTTAATTTTCCACCTATCGGTTAATTCCTTAAATTTCTTATTGTAAAATTCTTTACCCATATCTGTCTGTAAATTTTTGGGTCGTACATTCATCTGCGTCAAGATCTTGTCCATCGCTCGTACAACTTCATTTCCACTTTTATTTTTCAGAGGTTCGCACCAAACAAATTTTGAAAATACGTTAATAACCACTAAAATATACTTATAACCTTTATTTATTTTAGCACACTTGATCATTTCAACAAGATCTGCTTGAACAAGATCATTAAGACCCTTGACAATTACTCTTCTTCTTTTAAAGTACTTTCTGGCAGGCTTATGAATTTCATTGACTATTTCCTGTTTAATGTTAGTCATCCTTGGTCAGCGGGCACTGCAGAACAATTTGAACATATAGCGGATCTTTATTCTTTGCATAGAACATAAACTTATCTTCAATATTTATGATTTCCCCCACAAGTTTTTCTGGTAAAACTTCTTTCGTGTTCAAGAAAACTGTGGTATCGACAGGTGAAACCTCTATATTTTCAACTCTACCAGATACAAGGATTTTGTATTCTGTTGTAGTATTTTCTAATGTGTAGAAATTTATACTTTTAGATTTCTGTACACGACCTCGTACATTTATAATACATTTGCTATGATATGAAGAGGGCTCGCAAATGTAAAAAGGTGATGTTCTTGGGGGTGAGGTTAAGATGGGTGAAGGGGAGTTGGTGCAGAATATGGAGTTATTCTCTCCCTCAACATGTGCCTTTCAAATTTATCAATTGGCATGGTTAAAAGAGCCTTAAGTTTTACACTTAATGAGGCTCTAACTTTCCACACATACTATTTATCGTATTATTTTAGCTTCCCCCAATTGTTCTATTATTGAAATTATTTCATTATTATGTCCATTATTCCCTGCTAGCTGTGACGCTATCAGGAGTCTTAAACGATCTACAATTTCATTATAGTCATCAACATGCTTATATTCAACCTGCTTATTATTGAATTCCATCATTATTAGATTTCCTCCTCTCTTGTTTTGACGCCTTGTTTTCATCGTTTGCTATGTAGGAAGAGAACTAGATCTCGATCTTTGCACCGTACCGGGTATTGATGATGCTGATTTATTTGAGGTACTGGTTTTCTTATTGTTCCTTTCTTGAGTCAGCGAATATAAGTTCGTAACTTTTGGTTTAATAATATCTATAAATTTAAATGAATTCGATGTAGATAGGCCTTTCTCCGGATCGTAACCTAGGTAATGAGCATTAGTCTTTCTAATTATATCAATGTACTGATCTATATCAGTCGATCGATAACCCGCAGGATGCTTTTTAAACATTAATTCATACAATCCCGATGTACCTATGTATTTAAATTGACCGTTAATGATAAAGTCGGCTCCATCAAAGTCAATAGTTGCATCACCAATCGCATATTTTTTCGCAAATGGGTCGAAGTAAATACCGAAGGTATCGTCATATTCATTTTTTACATCCTCACGTTTACCTTCTATATACGCTCGCGGTAAATAGAGCTGACAGTAAAAATAACTTCCTCATAAGTTACCAAAGGTTTGAACTGACACGTCGGTACTACTTTAGGTTGTAATTTTAAAACCGCGCGCCTGCCGGGCGTAATTGGTCGCTTTATTAAATTAAAAAAATTTTTTTTAAATTAAAAATAGCTCATAACTACCCAATTATTACCAAGATAAATGTTATGTGAAAATGGCCTAAGATCTTAACTAAATTGAAATCGTAGACGTCTGCCGTTGGGAATGGTCGCTATTTTGGAGCAGACGCTGTCAATTACGTCAAAAAAATGCTGTCAACTTCCTCACAGTTATCGCCGTTATTTTTATGTCAAAATATTACTAAATATGTTAGTAACCAAAGTTGAAAATGAAAACTTTGGCAGACGGTCGCATTCAAACCGCAGACGGGGTTTTCAGTTGAAAAGTAAAAAAAATTGTCTACACTCCAACTGCAAATTTTAGCTTATAAAAGGTACCTATTTGGATTAAAGATTTGCAAAATTTCTTACAATTGATAATCACTTGCAACTTTTCTTAAATAAATATTGCATTTTTAAAATAAGCGTTATCACATATGTCAAAAAACGCCGTCAACTCCCTGACAAGTTACCTTCATTTTTTTTTTAATAAATATTTATTATTATGTAAGTAATAAAGATGTATAAAGAACACTTCGGCAGACGTAACGTAGGTAACATTCAAAGGACAGACGGGAGTAAATTGCTATCAATATATGAAAGTACGCGTAATACCTAAATTATTTAAAACGACCTCGGGAATATAGAGGTCCTTAAGCAAACATTTTATGTAACAAAGAGGCTAGTGATATAATACTTATTAAATAATTATTTAATTTTAAACACCCAATAAAACCAAAAGAAATAGAAGCAAGAATAGAAAAAATTCATCTATTCATCTTCATCACCACTTGTATTGTAAAATATATGTCCGGATCTGGGATTTTTCAAATTTCTTCGAGTGTGGTCCAATAAACCATTCCACTTTGTATCTTCCATCGATTAAAAGCCAGCCCTGTTCTTCAGGATTTAAAAAAATTTGGATTAGCCTCTGTTGCATAATTCCAGATGGCGCAAACTCGATTAACCCTTTTTATTTCATTTATTAGTACCTTTCGACAAGGTAGCATCAAGCTCCCATCAAACTTAACTTTATCTAATGGATTTCTTCTCTGGGATACAGTACCACCATACCTTAATAACACATACATGTCCATTGGATGTCCAGATCTTGTACATTTGAGGTTCGGGTGTACATGGACAAGAAACAAATCTAGCCTTGTTTCATTCACACTATTAACATTATGCCTACCATACATGCAGCATACAAATTTTTCAATGCCTTGAATTTGCTTTTCCGATATATCCTGGGAATGGCCAAAAGAAACGAAAATTCTGGCAATATTTAGATCTTTCTCAATAATGTTAAAAGGCTTTATTTTACCTTTTCGGGCAAATTATGCTGTATAATCACTGCCTGTTAAAGCGTGATGGGCAGGTAAAGCTTGAGAAAGGATGTCTCCTGTGTATATATCGTTAATAGAAACGTATCTCAGAGTATTTTTTTGACTAAGTCCAGTTTCTATCCAAATATTCACTCTATTTATTAGTTTCTACATATTCATACATGATTCACTGCTATTATTAATATATCAGTATCGAAGGCACGTATTACAACATTTATACTTTCTGGTAGTTTAGATATATGAAATATAATTCTATCAGCTTCATAATGAGTAAAATATAAAACCTCATCAATTTCACAATTCACAAGTCCATCAATCTCATAAAACATGTAACAAATATATTCACAATTTACTCGAAGAATTTTGTCTCCCAAAATACCTGGAGGAATACTAGTTTTCCAATGTTTCACTAAATACTTTACGAATTCGGTTTTAAAAGAGTCACTTCTCAATGTTTTTAAAAAATCGTTTGGCCGCTTCTGCTCTTCTCCAATAATATTAAACGTATTATCCCTTCCTGATACCCTTAATCTTCTTTCTCGTTCAATGTCTTTTAACGATGGCACTACGCACTTATCGAAAATTAGGTCTATTCTTTTGCTTGATGTTCTGCATAACTTTTTATATTCTACTCATCATGAAACTGATAATAGAATTATATTACATATATCTAAACTACCATAAGATATAAATGTTGTAATACGTGCTTCCGACACTAATATATTAATAATGGCAGTAGGTAAAATGCACAAACTAACAAATAGAGTGAATATTTGGATATAAACTGGACTTCAGTCAAAAAATACTCTGAGATACGTTTCTGTTAATGATATATACAGAAAAGGAGACATCCTTTCTCAAGCTTTACCTGCCTATCACACTTTAACAGGCAGTGATTATACAGCATCATTTGCTCGAAAAAGTAAAATAAAGCCTTTTAACATCATTGAGAAAGATCTAAATATTGCCAGAATTTTTGCTTCTTTTGGCCATTCCCAGGATATATCGGAAGAGCAAATTCAAGGCATTGAAAAATTTGTATGCTGCATGTATGGTAGGCATAATGCTAATAGTGTGAATGAAACAAGGCTAGATTTGTTTCTTAGAAACCATGGTGGTACTGTATCCCAGAAAAGAAATCCATTAGATAAAGTTAAAAATTTTGAAGGGAGCTTGATGCCACTTTGTCGAAAGGTACTAATAAATGAAATAAAAAGAATTAATCAAGTTCGCGCCATCTGGAATTATGCAACAGAGGCTAATCCAATTTTTTTTAAATCCTGAAGAACATGGTTGTCTTTTAATCGATGGAAGATACCAAGTGGAATGGTTTATTGGCCCACAAACCTCTTCTACACTCGAAGAAATTTGCAAAATCCCAGATCCGGACATAGATGAAGATGACGTATTTTACAATACAAGTGGTGATGAAGATGAATAGATGATTTTTTTCTATTTTTGCTTCTATTTCTTTTGTTTTTATTGGGTGTTTAAAATTAAATAATTATTTAATAAGTATTATATCACTAGCTCTCTTTGTTACATAAAATTTTTGCTTAAGGACCTCTATATTCCCTAGGGCGTTTTAAATAATTTAGGTATTACACGTACTTTCATATATTGATAGCAATTTACTCCCGTCTGTCCTTTGAATGCTACCTCCTGCCGAAGTGTTCTTTATACATCTTTATTACTTACATAATAATACATATTTATTGAAAAACAAATGAAGGTAACTTGTGAGGGAGTTGACGGCGTTTTTTAACATATGTGATAACGCTTGTTTTAAAAATGCAATATTTACTTAAGAAAAGTTACAGGCGATTATCAATTGTAAGAAGTTTTGCAAATCTTTAATCCAAATAGGTACCTCTTATATGCGAAAATTTGTAGTTGGAGTGTAGACAATTTTTTTTACTTTTCAAAACTTAAAACCCCGTCTGCGGTTTGAATGCGACCGTCTGCCAGTTTTCTTTTTCAACTTTGGTTACTAACATATTTAGTAATATTTTGACACAAAAATAACGGCGATAACCTGTGAGGAAGTTGACGGCGTCTTTTTGACGTAATTGACAGCGTCTGCTCAAAAATAGCGACCATTCCCAACGGCAGACGCCTACGATTTCAATTTAGTTAAGATCGTAGGCCATTTTCACACAACATTTATGTTGGTAATAATTGGGTAGTTAAGAGCTATTTTTAATTATTATTTTTTTTAATTTAAATCTAATAAAGCGACCAATTACGCCCGGCAGACGGGCGGTTTTAAAATTACAACCTAAGGTATTACCAACGTCTCAGTTCAAACCTTTGGTAACTTATGAGGAAGTTATTTTTACTGCCAGCTCTCGGTCTAAAAGGTTTTTTAAATTGTTATAAATACTTTTCATGCTCGGCCGCTGTAGATGTATCTGCTATCGTTGCTGGAAA
Source organism: Rutpela maculata (assembly GCA_936432065.2). Classification (NCBI taxonomy): domain Eukaryota; kingdom Metazoa; phylum Arthropoda; class Insecta; order Coleoptera; family Cerambycidae; genus Rutpela; species Rutpela maculata. The sequence continues at coordinate 142,162,498 of OW386286.2, forward strand.
AGTTTCATCAAAGAAACTTTCAGCGATTTCAGGTCTTACTTGGGTTGGATCATACTGAAATGTTTCATCCTCCAAGTAAACAGGTCCTGCGGTATTGTAATATTCAAGAGGAGTTTGACCAATTGATCGAGTGTTTAAACTTTCACGGTTAATTTCTTCTTTTAGCTCCTTTTTCAAATAAGGTTTTGGTAAAGCACTTTCCGTTTTAATTAGAGTTGACACCAAATCTTTAAGAGGTTGAGTAATTGGCTTGTAAGTTTTCTCTAACTGGGACTGTGATTTGTCAATATCTCTTTTCAAACTTTTAAATTTTTGTTTCAACGCCTCTCTTGTTTTTAACAGTTGTACTGCTAATCGGTTATCCATGATTACTGACTGATATCATTCAGTGTTTTAACTTTATATATGAATGAATTTATCGAATCCTTTTCGATACTTTCCAGAGTTAATAGCGCAATCTTCATCTATTACGAAAAATCCATATTTATCTTTCCAACAAAATGCACAGAGCTCTCTGAAATCTTGAAAACACATATCCACATTTACATGATCATCATAAATATGTTTCAAATTGGTCATATCCTGAGGGAATATCACAATAAGGTTAGCATTACTTCTACACAATTATTTTGGAATGGCACTGTATGTCTGACATAGATAAAAACAATCAGTGTTTTTATGACGTCCAAAACAAAAATAACTTTTAATGATATTTTGATTACAAGAAGCTAAATCATCGAACATTATCACTGAATTCGGTTTTATTTCTTCTGGAGGTATTACTGCATCACCATCGTTATATTCGAAATATCTAATTTCATTCACAGGTTCCATTAGCATTCTTAAGTACTCATATTTTGGTTAATATAGGGACTTAGAATATAAATATATATTTTCAAAACGTAAACCATTGGGATGTTCTAACAAACTGAGCATTACATTTATCTTTCCACATCCAGAGCTTCCAACCAAAAGTCCTCGTTTCGATTGTCCACCAAATAAAATACCATGCTTTTGAATCGTGCTGGTCATGGAAACGTGATCATGATCTGCTATTGATAGAACCGTTTCTTGCTAATGAATCTTCATTTCAAGCTGCTACTAATTAATACCTTAGGTGGAATTTCATTACGATGAGAACTATAGCAAACTGACTGGACATCGCATCCTACCTATATATATAAGGGTACCTAGCAAACATGTTTCATTTGTTTACACCATTTACGTTATAATGGTTAGAAGAAACGGTTCTCCATAATTAATAAGCTCCCAGTAGAATTGCATTTACCTGGTTATAATTATTGTGGGCCTGGAACTAAACTTTCAAAGCGATTACAAAGAGGTGATGAAGGAATTAATCCATTGGATGGGGCGTGCAAAGAACACGATATAGCATATTCTAAATTTCAAGACGTGGAAGGAAGAAATCAGGCTGACAGAGAATTATCTGAAGTCGCACTTAAACGTTTAAAAGCAGCCGACCCAGGGTTTGGTGAAAAAGTAGCCGCGTTGGGTGTCGGTGGGGTGATGAAATTAAAAAGTAAGTTGGGAATGGGTCTTAAACGTGGAAGAAGTCACGCCTCAAAGAAGAAAGGTGGACAAATAAATGTAAAAGTTGGTGTAAAGAGAAAAACAAAATCAAAGAAGCGGAGGAGAAGAATTCTAAATACCCCAAAAATAGGTGGATTTCTACCACTTTTGTTGCCTCTTTTGGGGGCACTAGGAGCTATAGGAGGGGGTGCAGCTGGCATTGCAAAAGCAGTTAATGACGCTAAGTCAAATCGTGAACAGGTTGCTGAACAGAAGAGACATAATTTAGCAATGGAGCAAGCCACAAAAGGGAAAGGTTTATACTTGGGTCCTTATAAAAAAGGCTCTGGACTATATTTGAAAACTTATCCAAAAAACTCCCAATAAAGCTGCCTCACCAACCACTCACTAATTTAGATCTAATGAAATATTCAAAAATGCTTAAAATTCCTCATTTTCGCGATATATTTATGAGAGATACACTTTCCAAAAAAATAAAGAAGAATGAAACTGGTATAATAAATCTAGATACGGATGATGGAGAGGGCACTCATTGGGTAGCGTACGCTAAGAAAAACAAAGAAATAATTTATTTTGACAGTTATGGAAATTTAAGACCTCCAGAAGAATTAATAAAATATTTTTTAAGTGACGGCAGCTTGAATACAATCAGATATAATTATGACTCTGTGCAAAATTATAATTCATATATCTGTGGACATTTATGTTTATTTTTTTGTATAATCAATATAAATAGCAGATTGTTTGATGGTGGGAGGTGAACTCCACCTGATCTCATCGTAGATCATTAATTCATAGGAGAAAAAGAGTAGAATAGCCACCTACCATGCATTTCTCAGTGAGTGGTGAGCGGTGAGGATCCCTAAATTAATTGTGATATAACATATTTACAATTCTTTTGATATCGTGCAGAAAATAGCATCCAAATTTTACAATAAAAATAATTGCGTGATAGATTTTTCAATTGTATCAAATAATCCAGTAATATATAAGTCTTTCGATGAACGTTTATTATCATTTGAAAAATGGAATGGTACTGCGGAACCATCAGAACGTGCTCTAGCAGGATTTTATTACAGTGGCTGCCATGATGTAGTCAGCTAAATCATCGAACATTGTTATATTACATTATGGAGTCGAGATTTATAGATGGGAGGCGTGTGACATACCTATAAATGAACACTTGAAATATTCAGCAGATTGTTCTTATGCAAAATTAATGAGAAGCCTATTGCTGCGAAATATAAAGGAGCACACATGTATAACAAAAAATCATAAAGTTGGTTTTAGAAGAGGTTTCACGTGGCTTGTGACCATAAGCTTGCATGTAATAAGTATCTATATGTTTATGATACTTAACATACATTTATAAAAAACAATATATACGTCTGTACCAATATATTGGATATTATGCCTGTCTGTACATGGATTTGTCTCAGATGTAAAAGTGTTTTAGAGAAATATAATGCACCCATGGATAGTAAAATATATACTGTTTGTAGCAATTGTGATCTAAGTGATAGAAGGACACACGCTGCTTAATCTGTTGATATTTTATAACATAATTTATGTATGTATGCAATAGGCATCTGTATATTTATGAATGTAACTTAGAGTGTAATTTATAATAAATACCTTAATAATAAATAATTTGTTTCAATATTTTTCAAATTATCCACTTTTCCTCATCATTCAGTTCTATAGTTATACTTCAAGCAGTGATTTTTTTCAAATTTGAAGAATAATTGATTTCCTCAACTTCATTCTACCAACATTTCACAAATTAACCCCCCCAAATTATATACATTTTCTTGTAACTCACGAATACTATATAGAATAATAAAAGAGAATATAACTTAAAAAAATTTATTAAAAAAAACATATTTTTTGAAACTACAAAAAAAAACACCTTAAATTTACAACAGACTAAAAATTAAATAAAACTAAACTAAACTAATCACTAACCTACACTATGCTACACTTCAGTCAAAGGGCATATTGGCCATAAAGGCGTGGTACTTTTTGAGCTCCACGTCAACTACACCGACTTTCGCCTCTACCGTATCGGCTTCTTCAGCAATAAGTTGCTGCCGGTGGCGAAGTCGGTGCAGATGCTGGGGCATTTTTGATTTTGATAGTTCAGTTTGTGAGAGTACTTATTCGCCCTTTTCACTATGCACTCCCGCACGTTTAAATTTTTCTCTTTCATTGTTCACTGCCGCCTCCAGCTTCGCGACGTCGCACCGCACAAGGTCCAGCCACCCGTTCATTTCAAATTGGAGAAGAGCCTCTCCCTCAGCCTCTCGCTGCACCGTCCTCGGAGATCTATCATCTGTTGTGGTCCCAGTCAGTTCCTCTCCGAAGGACGACACCGCTGCACTCCTTCCCACATCTGATTTTGGCAAAACTATAAGGAAAAAGAAAGTTAGATATCCAATTATTCAATACCGAAGAATCAGTACCTGGCTGTTGTGGTCTCGATGGCGCCCCAATGGGCCTGAGGTCCGTGAAAGATCCGGCCAGAATCTCAATGCCGGATCCGATGCTCCTAGCCGACCGCTCCCGGTTCATTAACTGAGCCATCTCCTCCTCAAAGAAGCAGTCGGAAAACTGATCATCTTCTTGGCTCCCTAGGCCTCTTGGGTAGAACACATCTCCAGCAGACATCTTATTTTCAGCAGGAAACAGCAGAAATATAAACGTGAAGCGCGGTGCACGAAAACACGGCGAATTAAAATTTAGTCTATTTAAAAGAAACTAACATTTAAAAATAATAAATTAACACTTAAAAATAACTTACGAACAAACGAATTAAAAAGCAAAAATTTAAAAAAAAATAAAAAACAGAAAAATTACGCAAATATATTAAACTAACTAACCCTTAAAAAATACTACTACTCGAACTTACTTAAATAAAATAAAATAGAAAACAAGGATTGAAAAAAATATTGAAACAAAATAAAAACTGAATAAAAACTTTTAAAAAACGGCGGAATACAATAAAATCAGTGTGAAAAGTTCAGAAATGAACTGTTAAAATTCACAGCTGAATTTTACTTTAAATAAAGTTCCACTCCAAACCAATTGTAGGTAGGGAGATGGGTAAGCAGTAAGTGTGAGTGAAATGAACTGCAATGTATGCAAGTTGAATAAACTGCATTAAATTAATAACATATATAAATCGCCGATTATTGCAATTTGGCAAGGTTACTCACCTATGGTGTGATTGAATATTTTCCGGTATTATATTACATTGCAATTTTATTGATATGTGATTTAACAAAATGTTCAAATTATAACATATTAAATAATTAAAAAGATATTATTACATGAGTTTATTATTATTAAATATTCAAGTTTTTGTAGGGAAAAGGATGACTGCACAGCAAAATATGAGAATGCAGCGGGTTCTCTTTAAATATTTTTTATATAACCAAATAAACAAATAAAATTCGGGGACTGCACATTGTGTTCAGATTTAACTATTTTTTGACCAGCTCTATAATCATATAAACATTGAATACACAAAAACATACTTGTGTGAAGACTGTGTCTCGCTGCAATTTTCAAGAAATTATCGGAACAAAGAAATATGACACATTATTAGTTGATGAAATTGTTAATTTATAACTATCATATTGCTGTACAAAATCTGTAAACCAATATTAGGAGTTGAAAATATTCTTCCACTACTTAAATTTAATTCTACTGCTATCCTATCTCATTGATCATTTTTGGTTTTAAGATTGATTTTCGAAAGATATTTAAGGTATTAATATTAAATAATAATATTAATATTATTAAGCTTGCCTAGTCGCTTTATTTTACAGAAAACATTTTTTATTTCGAAACAATTTTGAATAATGTCAAAACTGTTATCAATCCCCTAGAAACATTTTTAGCTGATTAATTTTGAGTAATTTTTTGTAAACCTTGAAAGTATTTATGGAGACTCAAATTACCAACACAATAATTTTTTTAAAGATTTTACCATAAAAGCATGTTTTCCCTCTCAGTTCAAATTACTATATTAATAAAGTGGTGGGGGGGATATATAAAGAAACATGTGTAATGGATTCACTCATTAATATCAGACATTTCTTAAATACAGTTATTTGATATCGAATATACCGGGTGACACAGGAGATATGTAACACCCCGTAGCACCTTTATTTAAAAAGATATTATTTTGAAATTTGGTAGACCTATATAATGTGTGATTGTCCTTTTTTTAGTATAAACAAGAAATTTTGTCCACTTCCGGTTTCACCGGAAGTGACATCTACTTTGTTATTTTAAATGGCACCCTGTATATATTTTTTCTTATCTGGTTCTCCTTAAATTCTTCTTTTCAACTATGTATGGCAAGGTGGCATTCATTTTTAAAATAGCTACTGAAGATCATTTTATTGCATTAAGTCAAGTTTTCTATGATATGAAATGTAGCGGTAATTAATGCTTAGTGTGCTACAATATCAAAAGAACCGTGGTACACAATTTTGTGTTTTATATTTGTTTTGTTCTAATCAGTAGCCGAAGAGACTTTGTACAATTTTTATATTAAAGAAAAATCTCTAGACTAAATCCACGAAATCACAAAAACTAAGATAGAAACGCTAATTTTAAATTTTATCCTTTTGTAAAATATTTATTCATATTTCACTTTTACCAATTAGATGGCCCCCGAGGTATCCGGATTTTACGCCACTTGATTTATTCATATGGGGCCATCTCAAGGAAATGGTTTTTAAAACTCCACTGCAAAATAGGGAAGACTTAAAAATGAGAATTAGGTTAGCAATAAATTAGTTTACTGAATTGCAGTTAGAAAATGTGCTTAGAGGTACTGGTTACAAGAATTCGACGCTGCAGGGAAAATAATAGCCAGCATTTTGAGATTCTTCGAAAACAATTTTATTTAAAAGCAAGCAAAATCAGACATAACAATGAATTGTATTGGGTAAAAGTGAAAGATGAATAAATATTTTACAAATGGGTCAAATTTAAAATTAGTGTTTCTATCTTAGTTTTTATGATTTCGGGGATTTAGTCTACAGATTTTTATTCAATATAAAAATTCTACAAAGTCTCTTCGGCTACAAAACAAATATGAAACACAAAATTTTGTACCAGGGTTCTTTTGATATTGCAGTACATTAAGCATTAATTATCCCCACATTTCATTCCACAGCCAACTTGACTTAGTGCAATAAAATGATTATACATAGTTGAAAAGAGAAATTTAAGTAGAATCAGATAGGAAAAAAATATATACAGGGTGCTATTTAAAATAACGAAGTAGATGTCACTTCCAGTGAAACCGGAAGTGAAAAAAATTTCTTGTTTGTACCAAAAAAAGGACAATCACGCATTATATAAGTTTACCAAATTTCAAAATAATATCTTTTTAAATAAACATGCTACGGGGTGTTACATATCTCCTGTGTCACCCGGTATAGTTCCTTGTAAAACTATAATCTACAATGCTGTGTCCTCAGTGTGGAAAACAATTTTCATCAAAAAGTAGTTTGTCACGTCATCGTCGGGAAAGCTGCCCCTACAGAGAAATAAGTACACATAGTGCCCCTAAAAGAATCAAACTAAACAATTCACCTAAAAAATATAATAAGGAATCCCAAAATCTTCCTGGCCCATCTGGTGTGCAGTATCATGCTAAAAAATGTAATAAGGAATCTGAAAATCTACGCATCTCCGATGGAGGTCATATAAAAGCTCAGGAGGTTATTATTAATTGCCCACAATGTTATGAAAAAATTCCTAAAAATAAATTAATGGAACATTTAAAAAGTTCATCTCACAAGAAAGTGATCAATATTGTGTGTTGGTAGAAAAACTTCAGAGCGCATTCAAGAACCGAATTTCGAGCTACCGTTTTTCCACAAAGAATCAGTGCACAGATATCACCCAGTTTTTGGAAGAAGTAAAAATGAAAGTTATCTCAGTGATTGAGATATATATTGAAACATTCTTCAGCTTAAAAATTAATATGGAATTATTTGGGCTATACGTTATTGAGGAGAAAGAAATGTCAGATATAAAGTCATTCAATACTAAAAATAAAGTTGTGACGCATTCATTGAATGTATTAAATCTGTATAATGAGTTCAAAGAAGAGATCATTGAGAAAGCATCAACCTTTCAGGAGCGAGACTCAGGTATGTGTAACAAATTTATTTTATCGTATGATTTCTGCAGTTTAATTTTTTTACATGACTATTAATTATTTTTTAGGATGGGCTCTGAAGCACGTTAGTTTTCTTGAAGTCAACCTCAACAAATACAACCCATTATTCGCATCATCATACATTAAGTTACCTAAATTTATTGAAAATAAGAGAGCTGTTTTAAATATTCAAAATAATGATGACAAGTGTTTTGCTTATGCCGTCAATGCTGCGATTTTTCCAGCCAATGGGCCTCCGCATGAAGTATCATCCTATCCTCATTACGGAACATTGCTAAATTTTGAAGGTATCGATTTTCCTGTTAAATTAAATGATATTCATAAACTTGAGATTTTAAATAATATCTCTATAAACGTATTCGGGGTAAATAATCAATATAAAGATGATAAAATGGTCAGTGAGATTGTAGGCCCCTTATATTTCACAAATAAAAAACAAAATACACATGTAAACTTATTACTCATTGCTGATGTTGAAGGTAATACTCATTACACCCTTATTAAAGACTTATCACGATTAGTCTCTAGCCAAAGATCTAAACATCACGGTCGAAATTATATTTGTGACGGTTGCCTACTATTTTTTAATTCTCCTGAGAAATTGTATGCTCATGAAAGAAATTACTGTAATCATTTATGTACCATTTTACCCGATACAGATCCACAAATCAATAAATGTGGGGAATTAATTGCAGGAAATATTCTGAAATTTGTTAATTTTGAGAAACAATTGCCGGTTCCTTTCGTTGTATATGCAGATTTTGAAAGTTTATTAAAGTCAATTCATTACAATGAACCATCTGATAGTAAATCCTTCTCCGTTAAAACGTACCAACATGAGCCGTATTCATTTTGCATCTACTTAAAGTGTAGTTTTGGTGATAATCTTTCCAAACTTGAATATTATCGAGGTGTTGATGCTGTGGACGTATTTGTGAAAAGATTAGATGAACTAGTCTTACAATTATATCAAAATCACTTAAAAAATATAGTTGAAATGAAACCATTATCACAGAATCAACAAGATATTTTCAATAAGAGTCAAATTTGTCATATCTGCGATAAACCTTTTGAGAATTGTGATGAAAGGGTCCGCGATCATTGCCACGTTACCGGTAATTTCAGAGGAGCTGCTCATTCTCATTGTAATTTAAACTTTAAAATACCTGAATTTATACCAGTATTCTTTCATAACTTAACTAATTACGATTCTCATTTATTTATTAAAAAATTAGCTTTAAAACGAGAAAGTATTCAAGTTCTTGCACAGAATAAAGAAAAATATATTACGTTTTCCAAACAAATTCTTGTAGATAAATCTAATGACAAAAAACCGAAGAAAATTTTCATAAAATTAAGGTTTGTCGATTCTTTTCGCTTTTTACCTGCATCTTTGGATAAACTAAGTCAAACGCTAGAAACACATCAATACCTCGAAGTAAGAAAATTTTATACCGATGACAAACAATTCAATTTATTAAGACGTAAAGGTGTCTTTCCATATTCCTACGCAGATTCGCTGGATAAATTGGATGAGGGCAAATTACCATCACAGGATGAGTTTTTTAATATCTTGAGTGGTGACTCAATTTCTCAGGAAGATTATGATCGGGCTTGTGATGTGTGGCATACATTTAATTGTCGAACTCTTGGTGAATATTCAGACATTTATTTAATATCAGATGTATTGCTTCTTGCTGATATTTTTGAAAATTTTCGACAGATATGTCTTCAGACATATAAATTAGATCCTGCACAATATTTAACTGCACCATCCTCGAGTTGGGATGCCATGTTACGAAAGACCCGAATTGAGCTGGAACTTCTAACTGACATTGATATGCTTCACTTTTTTAGAAAGGGAATACGCGGTGGTGTTAGTCAATGCAGCAATAGAAAAGTCATTGCAAACAATCCATTCATTCCCGATTATAATTCATCAGAACCAACGTTATATATATATATTATATTTAGACGCCACCAATATGTACGGTTCTTCAATGAGTCAATGTTTGCCCACAGGAGATTTTCGATGGTTAAACGATTATGAAATCGAAAACTTCGATTGTACTCTCTTTGGTGATGATTCACCAAGAGGTTATGTACTAGAAGTAGATTTAGAATATCCGCAACATTTGCATGATAATCATAATGATTTACCATTTTGCCCTGAAAACATTGTGCCTCCTGGCTCCAAAAATTCAAAATTAATTCTAAATTTGCATGATAAACATAAATATGTTCTCCATTATCGAAATTTGAAACAGTGCTTGGAACATGAGTTAATACTTAGGAAAATATATAGAATCATAGAATTTTCACAATCTGCTTGGTTAAAAACATACATCGATTTGAATACTGAACTTAGAAATTCTTCAAAAAATGCGTTTGAACGAGATCTTTTTAAATTTTTAATAAACTCAATATTTGGAAAGACAATGGAAAATGTTGACAATAGGGTTGACGTAAAATTAGTATTGCATTGGAGAAATAGCATAGGTAGTGTGGGTGCCGAAGGACTTATTGCAAACCCCAATTTTAAATCGTGTACAGTATTTTCAGAAAATTTGGTAGTGGTACAAATGTCCTTATTGAAAATATTTTACGACAAACCGCTCTATATAGGCTTCACCATTTTGGATATCTCTAAAACAATAATTTATAACTTTTTTTATAACTTCATAAAGAAGCAATATGTTGACAAATCTATTCTGTGTTATACTGACACGGACTCTTTAATTCTAGAAATTTACACAAATAATGTTTATGACGATATTCAAAAAAATATAGAATTATTCGACACATCAAATTTTTCGATTCCAAATGTACACAACATTCCGAAAACGCAATCAGTCATAGGTAAAATGAAGGATGAATACGCAGGTATGCCAACAGAAGGCTTTTTTGGTACCGGGGCAAAAGCTTACTGTGTTAAAGTAAACGATAGCGTCACAAAGAAAGCCAAGGATGTTTCAAAAAGTGTTATAAAGAATCAATTACATTTGGTTGATTATAAACAAATAGTAGAAGACGGCGGTCTCATATATCGAAAAATGTATGTATTCTCTTCACATCTGCATACAATATATACCGAGTTGAAAAATAAAGTTGCGCTTTCCGCACAAGATGATAAGCGATATGTTATACCTGGAAGCACAAAAATTCTAGCATGGGGGCATTACTCTATTCGTAATTTATACGATAACACTAACCATAATACAGCTGAACATAATTTAACGGTTCTTTTAAGATTAGCTAATGCGATTATTGAACAGGAAAATCATGATATGACTTTGACTTAGATTTATTGTAAGTTTTTTGTTTTAATGTAAAAATTATTTGTAATTTCAATTTATAAAAATTGTTATTTTTTATATCATTACCGGTTTTTTTGTTTGTATAAAGATATATGAAATAACTGTATTTAGGTAATGTCTGAAATTAATCAAATAAATGATTTATTTTAGTTTTATATTTCACATTCTATTACACATATCCCATTAGATAAGTAATGACATATATTTCCTATTTTTGGAACATATTGTACAACATACAATGTGAAGTAAATAACGATGAGCTGCTGTCTTTGCAAGTTGAATGAACTGCTGACTTTGCAGATATCTGCTACTGTCAGTACAATGAACTGCTGACATAAGTTGAATAAAAATGTCTGATGTGCAAGTAAAATAAACTGCTAACTTTGCAAGTTGAATGAACTGCTGACTTTGCAGCTATCTAATACTGTCAGTACAATGAACTGCTGACATAAGTTGAATAAAAATATCTGATGTGCAAGTAAAATAAACTGCTAACTTTGCAAGTTGAATGAACTGCTGACGTAAGTTGAATAAAATATCTGATATGTAAGTAAGTAAAATAAACTGTTAACTTTGCAAGTTGAATGAACTGCTGACTTCACAAATGTGGTGAAACGGGTGTGGGGTATTTCACGTGTATCTGAAGTAAAGTGGGAGGCATGATCTTTCATTATAAAACATGAACATTAATTGAAGTGATTAGTTGACCGTATCATCATATCCGAAAAAAGAAAAAAATAGTAAGGAAAGATGTGGATGTGTTACGTTAAGGAAGTTGAGATTACTGATTTGGAAAGTGGTGTCAGACATTTAAGCCAAAAGTTCTCAAATCTTCAGTTTGATGCAGAACATGAGGCAGTATATGGGATGGGAAGATTTTACTCCGAGGACGAATGTAACGAACTAGCGAAGACATACGAAGTGGGTCACGGGGTTTGTCAGAAGTTTTTAAAAGAAAGAATATGCGAGAAGTGCCTTGTCCAGGAGCTGATGAAATTGGGTTTACATCAATATCAACAAGTAATAAAACAGTATTTGAAGCCGGATCTTGCAAACATGGTAGATCTTCAAGACAAGGATAATTGAATTAATTAGATAATATTTAAAAATTGTATTCAATGTAATAATATTTTTTATTATCTTCAAGTATTAAAATAAAAAACAAAAAATTCCATTTTAGTATTATTTATTAACACAGAAATAAAAATTTTCATACAAATAATAGACATTAGAAAGTGCACACATGCATTTATTATTTGAGTGATAAAAACATTTTGGGGTAGACTTTCTTAAAGTTGGTTGTTCCTCTAGTTCTAAAACAGGTTGGGAGATAAATTGTCTCATGTAGTCTGCCTTTTCATGTCCTTTTACATAAACACAATCAACCCCCGAAGTCAAATTTTGAATAATTTTGCTGAATAACTGCAGTGGTGTAAATCCATCACCCCTTTTAATACCATGGTGATTTTCTGTTAACCAGTGAACTTGTTTTTGTAATTCCGGTGAAAGCATCTCAAATGGATAAGGTGGTTTAAAGATATAGTGACACGTTTTCATTCCATCATATCCTGCTAGCTCCTTAACAATAAATTTATTGTTTTCTATTTTAAATCCTTGAATATCCACAAGCACCATCATATTTTTAAATTTTGTAGTTTTTTCAAACCTTTTTTCTTTATGCAATATAATTCCACTATTTTTTTTAAAAGTCTCAGTTTCTTTGTGTTCTTTCAACAGTCGCGTATATTCTGATCTCATTAGCATACCAACTTGCTTCGCACTATTTTTTGTTTATGCCAGTAAAGAAAAAAGATGTAATACGCAGTTCAATGTTGATGTACAATTTTAGTTAAAGGACTATAAGTGAAATGTTTTTCATGTAATATAAGACAATATGCAGTAATATCCGAAGTAGTGGGAGTATCTGTCTCAAACTCTATTCTCATGACCACTGACCCCGTTTGTATAGCTTCTTTTTGGCGGGAACAATCAATATACGTTATTGCTGCATAGTCCTTAAATTCTTTTGTATTAAGAATAGGCTGATTTATTTTATGAGGGTGATAGGATTCTTGAAAAATTGCAAACATATCATAAAGTGTTGCATATTTATTGCTTTTAAAATCTAGGTACAGATCATTATATGGATATCTTTCGGAATTCAAGAAAACCCTTATGTTTCTTAGTCCACAGTCATCGAATTTACTCATATCAGATGTAATTTTTCCTTTCCTGTCTTTCTGAAACGCTATTATGACATGCCTAGGAGTTTCTACCTTAGTAGACGTCTTGACAGGCCACGTATGTCTGCTTGAGGGAGGCAGAGATGGATATTCAATTAATTCCCAGCTTCTAAATTTTATAGGGAAATCTATATTTCGACTTATCACCTTATTCAATCTAAGTTGTTCTGACATATTAAGAGTGACATGTGGCACCCTCCAAAATAGTTTACTAATAGTAATTTTTGGTTTTTCAGTATCATCATCACTTGTAATGCTATCTAGATCATTACTGTTACGTATTAATACTAATTCTTGTCTCATATTAATGATAATCCTTCGGAAATCTTCAAAAAATCCAACTAGTAATTTTAATGGAATGCAAACATTGAAATTTCCATTTGTATCAGCTATAATTTTGTCACCTTTTTTATTTTTTGGAAACCATCCAGCATTTTGCATGGAAATACTTTCATTTTTATTGTATGATACATAATTTTTTAAGGTTGAAACTAATCCAACATTTCTCACTGCGTCTATAACAATTCCATTCATTTCATATCTAATTTCGCGAAACAAGAAAGCAATACCATTATTAATAAACTCCAATTTCTTAGCTTCAGCTCCATCCTCTTTCATTAGTTTTCCTTCAATGTATAAATAACTATTGCACGGTGCAGTATAAGCATCTAAATCTTGGATGGGAATTCTTATTTCATCATTGTAATCCAAAGTTCCGGATATATTAGGTTGATATGTATGGAACTGATACTCTGAAATAGAGTTGTCGCTAAAGGGCAGATCAGTAACATTCAGTAACTCCATTATACTAAAACTTCCAGTCCAAGTGATTCTAAATACTGACGGTTTTTCAATGTTAATCGTTCAATATTCTTTTTAGAATTGTTGGTTTCTTTCTTCCTCGCTCTTTTATAGTATGGCTGATGTCTATAAATGGATGACGTTGAATTAAATATCAGCACCATTTTTATTATTTGACTGATTTTCTAAGATGAAGTCTAACAGTTAAAGTTTCTTTTTGAAAATTAACAAGATGCCCTTCTTGGTCGACTATTTTGACAGTGATGTTGCTGATAGTTTTAACACTGACTGGGAAATAAATAATGTTTAAAGGTGATTCCACTATTTTATACCCAACAGGCACTGTTGGAAAGAACTGATGAATAATATGTACATGTTGTCCATTAAAAAAATAACCTACTGCAATGTTGCAATCGACGCAGATAGTATTCACCTTAGATATTTTTACAGTTTCATTGGAAGTATTGTTATCATTAACTTCTAACTCTCTTTTCTCAAAACCTAATACAGGACCTATCGAGTCCTTTACGCTAAAATTAATTTTCCTATTTGTGCGTATAGTGACTTTGGAAGTATTAATGTCTGTGGTAATTCTGATAACTGCTTCATCATCTTCTTCACTTAGTTTGTTTACGATGTATTTTATAATGTCATCAATTTCATAACAACCCTCGGGGACTTCAATTATATGTTCATTATTTTTCCCCCACTCAAATTTATTGTTGCTCTTGTCAATATTTGAAATAATATTATAAGTATCAAAATTTGTCAATCCAATTTCATAAGCTACCTCATCATCTAAATATATTGGTGGATTGAAATTGTAATTTAATACAGAAGATTCTCCACTAAGAACAAAAGTAAATGACATATTTACACATTAACGGTTTATTATGATTCCTATATGATATGTGCATGAGATTGTATCTTCCATTTTTTTAAATCCCAATAACTCGGCCCCATCGGCCAATCCCGTTAGAGTGGGTGCGGCTTATCCCCTCCCATCGACCAATCCCGTTAAAGTGGGCGCGGCTTATCCCCTCCCATTGACCAATCCTGTTAAGGTGGGCATGGCTCATCCCCTCCCATCGACCAATCCCGTTTAGGGTGGGGTGAGGAGTGGGGGGTACACAGGGAGGCATGGAGGGGGGTACATGCCATTTCTCATTCTTTACCTACTTCGCTGGCTGCAAAGAGAACCTGCTTATTGACAGATGTGTCACGCAGGACTCCGTGCAGTATTAGCGGAACCTTTCCATGGCCTGGATCGATTACCGCAAGGCATTTGACATGACATCTCACGAGCTAATTGTTCACTTGCTCCAATATCTTGCGGTGCCCGGTCCCGTAGTGAGATGCATAGAACAACTCATGCCGCTCTGGAGGACTCGCTTTGCTATAACATCTGGTAATGTCAGAGTCCAAACAGAGCCGGTTATGTTTAAGAGGGGTGTGTTTCAGGGAGACTCCCTTAGCCCCCTTCTATTTTGCATTTCACTACTGCCGTTATCCGTTGAACTTCGCAAAACCCGTGGTTACAATTGCGGTACCCCCGGAGATAGGAGGCATCTATTTTACATGGATGACCTTAAACTTTACGTCTCCAGCGAGAGGGATTTACGTCAATCTCTCAGGGTGGTACATGAGTACACTCAGGCTGTCGGAATGGAGTTCGGCTTGGACAAATGTGCACTGGTTCATCTCAAGAGAGGGCGATGCGGTGACTACGGAGAGGACGCGCAGCTTGTAGATGGAAGCATCTTGCATCACCTAGATGCCGGAGAGTCGTACACCTACTTGGGTGTTGAGCAACGTTCCACCCAAGAAGTGTCAACAGTGAAAAACGCTCTCCGCGGCAAGTATCAGCACCTCCTCCGGCAGATCTGGTCTTCAGAGCTGTTGGGGAAGAATAAGGTGTCTGCAACTAACATGCTTGCCGTTCCAATCCTCCTACACTCCTTTGGAGTAGTGAAGTGGACACGAGGCGAGCTGCGCCAACTCGATGTAGGAACCCGAAAGATGATGCATCTCAACAGAAGCTTGCATCCAAAATCGTCCGTTCCGCGATTATACCTCTCACGACAACAGGGAGGCCGAGGACTCTTGAGTTTGGAGTATCTACATAGCAGGTCGGCTCTGGATGGAGCTTGCAAGATCATCAAGAGTTCGGATCCCCTTCTCTGCATGGTTCGCGACCATGAAAATGCAGGGATAGGAGCGTTCTTATTTAAGGCAGCACAAAGAGCAGCCGATGAACTTGGTCTCGACTTCGACACTGGGCGGGTAAACCCGAGCTCTGTCACCGAGCTGGAACCCGCTCAGCTCAAAGCCCATACAAAAGCAGCAGAGCAAAGAAAATTTCTGCAACTGCATAAAGATAAGCCCTTGCATGGAGTCTTCTACAAGAGGATTGAAGAGAGTATGTCCGACATACGCTGTCTCGGCCTATATTCACAGACATGATGGAGCATTACGTGTGCTGTACTCTCATCTGCGGCACACATATGGGATAGACGAGACACCAGTGCTGCCTTACGCTCCGGGAGATATTGAGTCCGTAGTGGGGAATAAGCGGTGTCTAATTTATTGGAACTACTCGTTTCCCACCCTCAGGCAAATACAGGCCAAGAAACTTGATGTAGTCAGCCAGGATAATGTTTGTTATTGAATTCTCCGCCCCAGGGGAAACAAACATTGTTCTAAAAGAGGAGTAAAAACGGACTAAATATCGAGATCTTCTCTTCGAACTCCGTAGACTCTATCCGGACCACACTGTTAAACTAGTGGTTTTTATCATAGGATGCCTAGGTGGGGTGAGGCGTACACTGCTTTAGGAATTGAAGACGATACCGGAATGCCGAGAGTCGGCAGAAATCTTAGCCGGAAGAATGCAGAAGGCCGTTATCCTTGGTTCATTACGCCTGCTCAGAGCACACGATTCGCGGACCCAGTGATCACTAACTCTACGGCGTAGGGAGTGGTCACTGGTATTACCAGCGTACCCTCTCTGGTATCGGAGGCAGAGAGAAGGGCGACTGGATTCGAGTAAAAAAAAAAAATAATAATAATAATAATAATAATAATAATAATAATAAGAGAGGAGTTGCGTCAACTCGTTGTAGGAACCTGCAAGAAGATACATCTCAATAGGAGCTTGCATCCTATATCGTCCGTTCCATGGCTATACCTCCCGCGACATCGGGGAGGCCTCTTTAGCGAGCAAGTCGGCGGGTGGCACCGCCGATATGACTTGCAGAGCCGAGGCGGAGGTTTTCCGGTAGGCACAGCACACCCTTATCAGCATGAGACGTTGTGTCTTCAGTAACCGGTTGCGGTTACGCGCGATCTTTAACGCGTCGACCCACGCCGGGGCAGCATACAGTAAGATGGAGTTTGCCACGGAGCTCAAGAGTTTCCTGGGTTAGGTCTTGGGCCCTCCGATTTGTGGCATGATCTTGCGGAGGGCCATGGTTGCTTTCTCTGCTCTGTCGGTGGCGCAATCAACATGCCGGTTCCACAACTTTTGGTCGATGTAAACCCCTAGGTATTTTATAGCTGGTTTCGCGGTCACCACCGCATTAAGGACATTGACGCTCATGTTGTTCACATGTTTGTGCCCGGTCAGCGCAACTGCTTCCGATTTCTCAGGGGCAATTTCTAAGCTGTGGTTGCCCATCCACCGGTTTATTGTACGTAATGGCGGCTTCGGCCTTGGTCATAGCGCACTCCTTCATTTTGTCTATGGCGATAATGATAAGGTCGTCCGCAAATGCAACGAGTCGACAGTCGTCAGGGATGTCAGGGCTTTTTAGTGCGAGGATTCCGTCGAGCGCCACAGCTAGGCAGATCTCTCTTTGCCTCCAGTTGCCCGCATTCGCGGTGCTTGCTGCTCTTATGACCTTCTGTATAGCGTCGGTCGTGGAGAGACCCCTCTCTAAAGCCAAATTGGCTGTCAGAGAGGCCACCTCTCGCGTCGAGTTCCGCGGTGAGGCGCGTCGCGATGACACGTTCCAGGACTTTCGCCGTAGTGTCGATTAAGCAGATAGGCTTGGATGCCGTACCTGGCGGCTTGCCCGGTTTGGGAACAATCACTACTACGGCCCTTTTCTACCTGTGGGGGATTTCTCCGTTTGCAAAAGTGCTATTAAAGACGTTCTCGAAGTAGGCTGTGTGGTGGGTGACCGTTAGTTTAACCACCTCGGGGGGTATTCCATCAGGCCCCGAGGCCTTATTGCCCTTATCCAGTTCGTTGTTGGGCGTATTGGGAAAAGTTCACTCGCTTCTTTTGCATGCGATTCTGTAGCCATCTCCCCAGATATCGTTACCGACGCTCTCGATGATTTCGTTCCAGCATCTGCGCTTGGACACTTTGATGCTGGCACATAGGTCGTTTCTGGCCTCGCGGTAGGCCGTATAATTCCAGGCAGTTACATCGACGAAACGCGCTGTTTTGGATCTAGTCCAGATTCTTTTTAGTTTGAGACATTTTTTGCGTAGTTGCGCGATTTCGCGGTTCCACCAGTATGCTGGTTTACCGCGCGGATGGCCCTCGCCCGGCAACGCGGCGTTGCAGGCCCTATTTAGGGCCTCTATTGCGTTGTTGGCCTTTAGGTCGCGGGGTTGACCCAGCTCGCGCCTCCCCACTTAAAGCGTCCTTGTCCATTGCGTGCGTCCTCAACATTGAGACCATCCAGTGTGACCCCTCCAACTTGTCTCTGACCCCCATCCGAATGGGGTCTATTGTGAGGGGCCTTTTCTCTGTCAATTGGAATCACATACCTGGATCTCAGGATGGTTAGCCCTGAGATCCACGTCCGACATCAGTCAGGCAGAGTTTCCTCTGGCTGTCCAGGTAAACCGCATGGAGGCTGCCGGTCCACTTTCCATAATAATAATAATAATAATAAGTAAGTAAGTAATTTTATTTAAAATGGGAATCCTAATATACATATATTTAAACTACATTTCAACCAAACTAAAGTACATTAATTACTATTGCTATTATCGCAGAATGACTAAAGTATAAATGTAATTGGAACATTAAAATCAAAATATACAAGTATAAGAAATACAAAATCTAAAAATGCTATAACAGTTTATTAAGATTTTAATTAATAAATAATAACGCTATCAAAGTTCTCTAATGTGCTTAATCAACTTATACTTGAACAGTTTAACTGAAGGGCTGTTTTTAATTTCAAGAGGTAGTTTGTTAAATCGATCAATCCCTTTGAAGAACAAAGAATTCATGATGCTTTAATTGTATTTTTTTATGCATTTGATTTAAATGAAGATTATCCCTTGATCTTGTAAGATGGTCATGGATTTCATGATTAAATGTAATAAATTTATTAAAGTAACTGGGTTGTAGTTTGTTCACAATTTTATATATAAAAATGATTGCACTTAGGTACAATTTGTCTGAGGCATTTAGCCATTCAAGAGTCGACAGCATGGTATTAATTGGAGTGAACCTATTGAATTTAAGGATTATTCTCATACTCCGGTTTTGTAATTTTTGTAGTTGGTAAATTTTATTTAGGTCAAAAAGATAAATTATAGTTGCACAGTAGTCAAGATGTGGCTTAATAATGGTGTTATATACTGTAATTTTTGTTGCAATTGATATATGATGCGAGATTCTAGAGAAAAAGTACAATTTTTTAACAATCTTTTTATATATGTAATGGAAATGACTATGGAATGTTAATGTATTGTCAATTTTGAACCCTAAATATTTCATTTCAGTCACAAACTCGATATGTTTACTATTAATTGTTAAGTTATGGAAGTTCATATCAATTTTATTATATCTGAATTTAGTTGTTAATATCAGTGCCTTGGTTTTATCTACATTCAATTTCAATTTATTTACATTAAGATAATTGTTCACTTTAACCAAGACAAGATTCATGTTGTCTATTGTTTCCATCAAATTTTGACCCTTGCAAACTAACAATGTATCATCAGCGAATAGGTTAATAAGATCACAATCTAAAAGCAAGTTGATATATAATAAATAAAAGCGGACCCAAAATACTGCCTTGTGGTACTCCATGTTTACTATACATTTCACTAGAAAATGAATCCTGCATTTTTACTACCTGCTTTCTGTCTGACAAATATTCTCTAATCCAATTTAATACATTACCTTGGATACCATAGACTTTTAATTTTTTTATAAGGATATCACGGTCAATAGTTTCAAATCCTCTACGTAAGTCTATATAGAAACACAGCTACTACATAGTTATCAAGATCAACAAAGTTTTTAAATTTTATTAATGTCAGTTGCAATGCTGCTTCACACGAATGTTTCTGTCTAAAGCCTGATTCGTTACTTATTAAGATATGATTTTTTTCAAAATGTCTAAGCAATTGATCGTATACAGCGAGTTCTAGGATTTTTTCAGGCGTAGGCAAAGTATTGATAGGTCTGAATTCAGATGCTTTAATTGTATTTGCAACTTTCTGGATAGGGTGTACCGTGCTAGTTTTTAGGTTATTGGGAAATCTACCATATTGAAAAGAAGTATTTACAAAGTGCAAAATAACATGACCTATTGAACCAATAATTTCTTTTATAAATTTGGCCTTTAAAATTTCATATAAGTCAAATTTAGCCTCCAAAGATCTGATCAATTCAACTAAATCTTGCAATGTTAAAGGTATGAATTCACTAAATTCCAAATATAAATTATAGTTTACATTTGACCAGGCAATATCTACATCAATACTCAACACTATCTGATTAATATTGTCAATGAAATATCTATTAAAATTTTCCGCTATGTCCATGCTGTCCCCGAAATATTTTCAATTCTTCATTAATTTCAAACTGAACACAGTTTATCTCCGGATTATCATTCATATTCACTAGTTTTTTTAAAGTTTTCCACACCTTTATTGGGTTGTTTATATTTCTATCAATTTTATCATGGTAGTATTTAGGTTTTTTTTTTCTTTTAAAAGATTAACAACAGCATTTCGTAATGTTTTATAATGCTGCCAGTGGCCATTTCTTTCATTATTAGTGGATCGTTTAAATTCTTTATATGCTCTGTCTCTATCTTTCATTCTATTGAACACTTCCTGATCGAACCATGGCAGTTTGTTTGTAACTGTGAAACTTTGTATCGGAGCAAATTTATTCACTACATTTTTACAGATATTCGAAATTTCATCATAAATATTATCGATGTCCACAGAGTTTAGTGGCCATTGATAAGAAAGTAGATCCAGGTTAATATTTAGAATACTTTGTTCATTTACGTTTCTATATTTTCTACAGTTGTTTATATCAGGTAAGTTCCTATTTGAAAAATTCACAGAAATAATATAGTGATCAGCTATTCTCGGACATGTATGCACTATAGAAGTAACGTCATTGGTATTCGTTAGTACTAAATCAACAAGTGTTGCAGTATTATTAGTACATCTAGTTGGTTCAGTGATGAGTTGTGTTATGCCGTAAGTGTTGAAAATATCCTTTATTTTAGTTGCATAATAAGAATTCTGGGATAAGTAATCTAAGTTAAAGTCACCTACAAGTAAGCACTTATTATTAGCAAACACTGTATCACAGATGTCAACAAAGTCTTCCAGAAGGTAGCATGGGAAGCACTAGGAGAATGATACAACCACTTAGTATTTATGACGTTGATCTTTATAATTTTACACCAATAGTTTGTTTCTAATAAAAAGGTTTTAACTACTGAGGTATGGATATTGTTTTTAATGTAAAGTAATACTCCACCTGTATATCTACTTCTTGAGTCACATCTTATGCAACTATAATTTTCAATACGAAGTTCACTGTTGAGAATATCTTCAGTTTGTCTAGACTCACTTAGCAGGATTATACTTGGATTGTGTGATACAATTAGTGAAACAAGTTGATCCATATTATGTAGTATGCTCTGTATGTTAGATATAAAATATCTGAGTTATATAGTATATTAGGATTTACATCTGATTTTTTTGCTGCTGTTGAGTAGGTTTGTCCACGATTGTAGGTGTGTTATTAATATACTTGATGGTTTTCGAATTGTCTCCTTTTTCTATCATTTCATTCAGTTGTTGTTTTATACTTTGGAAATAGTCCCTTTGCATTTTCGTTTGATCTCCAAATACTTTTACACTTGGAACTTTTATGGACTCTCTATTTTTCAAAACATACAAAGCATCTTCTGGTGAATTGAGCATAACTTTAATTGGGCGATTTTTGCTATTTATGTAATTACCAAGTCTAAATGTTCTAATATTGTTTTTATTAATGTTCATTTCATTAATTATGATTTTTACAGCATCTGTATCATCTTTATTTCTCTCCCCTATTGAATTTTTTGTGATTCCTTTATGTTGAGCATTATGATGTTCGATCGCCTATTTTGACGATCTAACATCTCATTTATAATGTTCTACTGAGAAATCATGTTGGATTGTGGCACAGTAGTAGTTTGAGATTCTTTCAGCTTCTTGAGTTCATCCCGCATTTCCGCCATCTGCTTAACTAGTAGTGGAATTTGTCCCAGTCCTTTCTCACATTCTTCACATAGAAATCTTAATTTTCTGTTTTTGAAAGGCATACATTTTATCTCCGATGCTGATAGGTTTGAGCAAGTAGCACATAATGTTCCATTGCAGCTATCACATGTAAACAATTTGGAGTTTTCAGTATTACTATCACATTTAATGCATGCCGCCATGTTTCACATCTTTTATTTGTAATAATAATAATAATAATAATAATAATAATAATAATAATAATAATAATAATAATAATAATAATAATAATAATAATAATAATAATAATAATAATAATAATAATAATAATAATAAATATCTGTCTGACCCAAGGAATTATAGACCAATCACCTGTCTGAACTCCTGCTACAAGCTATTTACTCGTATCCTGTATGCTCGGACACTACGGCAGGTTGATCCGGTCTTCCAGCAGATATACGAGCAGCGTGGCGGCAAGAAGGGCATGGCAGGTTGTAAGGACAGCCTGCTGGTAGACCGCTGTATTACACAGGACTCTGTGCAGTACAAGCGGAATCTATCGATGGCCTGGATTGACTATCGTAACGCATTTGACACAACATCACATGAACTTTTGTTACATTTGCTCAAATGTCTTGCGGTAGCAGAGCCACTAGTGAGATGCATAGAACAACTGCTGCCACTCTGGAGGACCCGCTTCACCATAACATCAGGTGCACAGCGGGTTACGACAGAGCAGGTGGCATTCAGAAGAGGAGTATTCCAGGGAGACTCTCTGAGTCCCCTCCTCTTTTGCATCTCACTGCTGCCGTTATCTGTTGAACTCCGCCAAACTCGCGGGTACCACTGTGGACCACCCAGCAACCGGAGGCATAAAGTCACCCATTTATTCTATATGGATGACCTGAAACTGTATGCCTCCGGAGAGCGTGAACTTCAAAATGCTCTAAGGGTGGTCGAGGAGTACACGCGGGCCATTGGTATGGAGTTCGGGTTGGACAAGTGCGCGGTCGTCCACCTCAAGAGAGGGCGATGCGGGGAATTTTCTGAGGACGCGCAGCTCGCAAACGGAAGCATCCTAAGACATCTGGATGCCGGAGAGACCTACACATACCTGGGTGTGCAACAACATCACATCCAGGATGTGCAACAAATCAAGGAATCTCTCCGCGGCAAGTACAGACGCCTACTCCGAAAGATTTGGTCGTCCGAACTTTCGGGGAAGAATAAGGCGTCTGCTACTAACATGCTTGCCGTTCCTGTTCTGCTCTACTCCTTTGGAGTAGTAAAATGGACGGTAGATGAGCTGCGCCAACTAGACAGAGACACCCGCAAGATGATGAACATCCATAGGAGTATTCATCCTAGATCGTCCGTTCCTCGTGTTTACCTCCCACGTCATCGGGGGGGCCGAGGACTCTTGGGTCTGGAGTGTATGCATGGCAGAGTAGTACTGTGTATGGCATGTAACATCCTCAGGAGCTCGGATCCGCTCCTGCTATTAGTGAGAGATCACGAAATCGCAGGGGTGGGCGCAGGATTGTTTAAGGCAGCAAAAAGAGCCGCAGATGAACTCGGTCTCGTATTCGACGCCAGACGAGGCGGCCGGCGCGGTGCTGACCCAGAGTCAGTCACTGAGCTTCAGCCGACTCGTCTGAAAGCCCAAATAAAGGCTGCCGAACAGGAGAGCCTGTTTAGGCAGCATGTCGATAAACCCATGCACGGTGTATACTACAAAAACATGGAAACACTGGGTTTATCGACTAGGCTGACATTCGCCTTTTTAAGGTCAGCTGGGCTTAAGTCGGAGACCGAGGGATTCATTGTGGCCTGTCAGGATGGTGTAATAAACACCTTGGTCTACCGGAGCCGCGTAATGGGTGTAGAGGTCCCTGATACCAACTGCAGGACCTGCCGTCAGGCGCCGGAATCGCTGATGCATTTGCTTTCAGCATGCCCGGTATACGCGATTTCGGCCTACATCCACCGCCATAACGCGGCTTTACGAGTGCTATACTACCACCTACGGCACTCGCATGGGGTAGACCAAACACCAGTGCTGCCTTACATCCCCGGAGATATTGAGTCCGTTGTCGAGAACGAGAGGTGCCGAATTTATTGGAACTACTCGTTCCCGACCGTCAGGCTAATTCAAGCCAACAAGCCTGACATAGTCCTCCTCGACCATCAGAACAAAGTGATGTTTGTCATCGAATTCTCAGCACCTGCTGAGACAAATATCGCTTTGAAGGAGGGGGAAAAACGGACCAAATATCGTGATCTCCGGTATGAGCTCCAAGTGCTGTACCCAGGCTACTCTGTCAAGATGGTCGTCCTAATAATCGGCGTACTCGGAGGGATGAAGCCTTCGCTGCTCTCAGAATTGAAGATCATACCGGCCTGTCAGAATTCGGCAGAATGGTTGGCAGGCCAGATGCAGAAGGCGGTTATCTTGGGGTCCCTTCGTCTACTTAGGGCACACGATTTAGGTATTTGCAGTCACTAACTCCACAGGTCGTGGAGAGTGGCTGCAAGGAATTCGCCGGCGCGGCTACCGTGAGGTGTCGGAGGCCACGGAAGTCCTGTCCGGCAGCGGGCAAACCGATAATAAATAAATAAGCAGGAGGGGCTAACCGTCGTCTACCTAGCCTTTGGTGAGTAGCGCCACCACTTACTCCAGCTGGGGATGCAAAATCGAACCGGCAGCCCTAGCGCATCCGGGAGGAGAGAGCATCTTCCCCTCTGGTGTCGGTCGTGGGCTTGCTGGGCTAACCACCCACAAGCCCAAACCTCCGGTTCCTATTGGCCGAGGACAGGGCCCCCACGATCGACCCCGTTCGGATAGGGGTCAAGGGCAAGGTGGTGGGGCCCAACAAGATCGACAGCCCATTGTTGACAACCGCGATGAACAAGGACGCTTTGAGTGGACAGATGAACTGAGGGACGACCTTATGCAGTGCTACGAAAGCAGTGAGCCCGCGCGAAAGGGATACATGGGGCGAATGCACGTTCTGTGGTGTGCAAGGTACCCAGAACACAACGCCTTCACGCCACAAAACCTGCGTGATTATGTGTCCCACCTTCGTCGCAGGGGCTACGTGAGAACTGCTCCTCAGCCGATGAATGAGGTGGCCGAAGGTCCACCGAATGAACCGGTTGAGGTTGCAGTCCCAGTCGTTCCACCAGTACCAGAGGGCCTCAGTACCAGAAGGGGGTTGCACAACATAAAACCCCCCGGGCCACAAGATCTGGCCAGAGTGGATGCGGAACTTCGTGCAGCGCTACCAGAAGAGGCTGACATCTGGCACATAAATTGTGCCGTGTATGCTGCCGCTCAACGCTTGTCTCAGGTGGAGAGGCGGAACAGTGCTTCTCCACAAGAGAGAGCGAGACGGCGCATACACAAGATGGAAGCCAAGATCCGGTCGGCGAGGCAACACGCATCCCGTATCCAATGTGTGATGGACTATATGGCGGCCAATAGGCCTTTCACGCCTAAAGTGCGGCGAGTAGCTGCTAACTTAAGACGCGTCCATCACACACTCAATGGGGCAGTGCTACAAACCACCAAACAGCACTGCCTCGACAGGATACGGATGCTAGTGTCTTGTAAGAAGTCACTAGTGAGGCGGGCGAGGGGGCTAGCGGAAAATCAACTTTTCCGCAAAAAGCCCTCGCGCCTTTTCGAACCGCCTCAGCGTGTTGCTGAAAATCCGCCGACTGCAGATCAGGTGGAAAACTTCTGGAAAACGTTGTACGAACAGAAGCTTCCACTCAACAGAGACTCTCCAGCCCTGGCACACTTTGAAACCTTTTGTCAAAGGTTTCAGCAACCACAACAGGTGTGCCAACCGATAACCCCAGAAGAGGTTCGAAGAGCTCTTGAGGGCTCTAAGAACTTTGCTGCTCCAGGTCCCGACGGAATCAATAACTTTTGGTGGAAAAAATTATCCAGTACCCACCACCATTTAACCAGAATTTTCAATTCATGGCTAAATGGGGAGCAGCAAATTCCTTCTTGGGTTGTTGAGGGGCGGACAGTGCTGATCCCCAAGAACGGAGATTTGTCTAACCCAAAGAACTACCGGCCGATAACCTGTTTAAACGCATGTTACAAGGTGTTTACGCGCATCTTGTACATGCGAGTGCTCCACGCAGTTGAACCGGTTTACGAGCGGATATATGAGCAACGAGGGTCAAAGAGAGGTGTCGCTGGCTGTAAGGAGAACCTGCTGATTGACAGGTGTGTCACGCAGGACTCCATGCAGTATAAGCGTAACCTCTCCATGGCCTGGATCGACTACCGCAAGGCATTTGACATGACATCGCACGAGCTTATTGTACACTTGCTCCGATGTCTTGCGGTACCTGGTCCCATAGTGAGATGCATCGAAGAACTGATGCCGCTCTGAAGGACTCGCTTTACCATTACATCGGGTAATGATAGAGTCCAGACGGAGTCGGTAACATTCAGAAGGGGAGTATTTCAGGGAGACTCCCTCAGCCCCCTTCTATTTTGCATCTCATTACTGCCATTATCCGTTTCGCTCCGGAAAACCCGTGGATACAACTGCGGTACCCCTGGCGATAGGAGGCATAAGGTCACCCATCTGTTTTATATGGATGACCTTAAACTTTATGCCTCCGGAGAGAGGGACCTACACCAGTCCCTCAGGGTGGTACAGGAGTACACGCAGGCTGTCGGCAAGGAGTTCGCATTAGACAAATGTGCACTGGTCCATCTCAAGAGAGGACGATGCGGGAACTACGGAGAGGACGCGCAGCTCGTGGACGGAAGCATCTTACATCATCTAGATGCCGGAGAGTCGTACACTTACTTGGGTGTCGAGCAACGCTCCACCCAAGAAGTGAGTGTAGTGAAAAACGCTCTCCGCGGCAAATATCAGCACCGACTCCGACAAATCTGGTCTTCAGAGCTGTCGGGGAAGAACAAGGTGTCTGCTACCAACATGCTTGCCGTTCCGATCCTTCTCTACTCCTTTGGAGTAGTGAAATGGACTCAAGAAGAGTTGCGTCAACTCGACGTAGGAACCCGCAAGAAGATGCATCTCAATAGGAGTTTGCATCCTAAATCGTCTGTTCCACGGCTATACCTCCCACGACATCGGGGAGGCCGTGGACTCTTGAGTTTGGAGAGTCTCCATAATAGGATGGTTCTGGATGGAGCCTGTAAGGTCATCAGGAGTTCGGATCCCCTCCTCTGCATGGTCCGAGACCATGAAAATGACCATGAAAATGCAGGGGTAGGAGCCTTTCTGTTTAAGGCAGCACAGAGAGCAGCCGATGAACTTGGTCTCTCCTTCGACGTCGAGCGGGTAAATCGCGACTCTGTCACCGAGTTGGAACCTGCTCGGCGAAAAGCCCAAATTAAAGCTGCAGAACACAACAACTTTCTGCAGCTTCACACGGATAAGCCAATGCATGGAGTTTTCTATAAAAATATAGAAAACCTTGGCTTATCCGAAAGGCTGACCTTTGCCTTCTTAAGGTCAGCCGGGCTGAAGTCTGAGACCGAGGGATTCATAATGGCTTGCCAGGATGGTGTATTTAACACCCTCGTCTATCGTAGTCGTGTCATGGGTATAGAGGTCCCTGATGTCAGCTGCAGGGCCTGCCGCAGGGCGCCAGAGACTCTTATGCACTTGCTGTCGGCTTGCCCGACATATGCAGTCTCGGCCTATATCCAAAGGCACGACGGAGCATTACGAGTGCTTTACTTCCATTTAAGGCACTCGTATGGGATAGACGAAACACCAGTGCTGCCTTACGCTACGGGGGATATTGAATCCGTTGTGGGAAATGAGAAGTGTCTAATTTATTGGAACTACTCTTTTCCCACCATCAGGCAAATACAAGCCAACAAGCCTGACGTAGTACTCCTCGACCATCAACTCAAGACAATGTTCGTCGTGGAGTTCTCGGCTCCCGCGGAGAACAACATTGTCTTGAAGGAGGAGGAAAAACGGACAAAATATCAAGATCTGCTCTTCGAACTCCGCAGACTGTATCCAGACCATACTGTTAAGATAATGGTACTGATTATAGGAGCCCTCGGTGGAACGAGACACACACTGCTTTCGGAACTTAAGATCACACCGGCATGCCGAAACTCGGCAGAGGTCTTAGCCGGCAGAATGCAGAAGGCCGTCATTCTCGGTTCATTACGTCTGCTCAGGGCACACGATTCACGGACCCAGTAGTCACTCACCCCACGGGCGTGGGGAGTGGCTACCGGTACTACCAGCTCCCCTCTGTGAGGGTCGGAGCCACAGAGAAGGGTGACTGGTTCTTAGCTAGCTAAAAAAAAAAAAAAAAATAATAATAATAATAAGCAGGAGAGGCTAACCGTTATCCATCTAGCCTTTGGTGAGTAGCGCCACCACTTACTCCAGCTGGGGGTGCAAAACCGAACCGGCAGCCCTAGCGCACCCGGGAGGGGAAAGCGCTTTCCCCTCTGGTGTCGGTCGTGGGCTTGTTGGGCTAACCACCCACAAGCCCGATCCTCCGGTTCCAGTTGGCCGAAGACAGGGCCCCCACGATCGACCCCGTGCGGATAGGGGTCAAGGGCAAGGTGGTGGGGCCCAACAGGAAAGGATGCCCATTGATGACGACCGCTATAACCAAGGACGCTTTGAGTGGACAGATGAACTGAGAGACGACCTGATGCACTGTTATGAAAGCAGTGAACCCGGCCGAAGGGGGTACATGGCGCGAATGCATACTCTGTGGTGTGAAAACCACCCAGAACATGACGCCTTCACACCTCAGAACCTACGTGATTATGTATCCCACCTTCGTGCTAGAGGCTATGTCAGAGCCGCTCCTCAGCCGGTGAATGAGGTGGCCGAACAGCCACCGAACGAACCGGTTGAGGAAGCGGTTCCCATCGTTCCACCAACACCAGAGGGTCTCAGTACCAGACGGGGGTTGCACAACATAAAACCCCCCGGGCCACAAGATCTGGCCAGAGTGGATGCAGAACTTCGTGCAGCGCTACCAGAAGAGGCTGACATCTGGCACATAAATTGTGCCGTGTATGCTGCCGCTCAACGCTTGTCTCAAGTGGAGAGGCGAAATACTACCTCTCCACAAGAAAGAGCGAGACGGCGCATACAGAAGATGGAAGCCAAGATCCGGTCGGCGAGGCAACACGCATCCCGTATCCAATGTGTGATGGACTATATGGCAGCCAATAGGCCTTTCACGCCTAAAGTGCGGCGAGTAGCTGCCAACTTAAGACGCGTCCATCACACACTTAATGGGGCAGTGCTGCAAACCACCAAACAGCACTGCCTCGACAGGATACGGATGCTAGTGGTTTGTAAAAAATCACTAGTGAGGCGGGCGAGGGGGCTAGCGGAAAATCAACTTTTCCGCAAAAAGCCCTCGCGCCTTTTCGAACCGCCTCAGCGTGTTGCTGAAAATCCGCCGACTGCAGATCAGGTGGAAAACTTCTGGAAAACGTTGTACGAACGGAAGCTTCCACTCAACAGAGACTCTCCAGCCCTGGCACACTTTGAAACCTTTAGCCAAAGGTTTCGCCAACCACACGAGGTGTGCCAACCAATAACCCCAGAAGAGGTTCGAAGAGCTCTTGAGGGCTCTAAGAACTTTGCTGCTCCAGGTCCCGACGGGATAAATAACTTTTGGTGGAAAAAGTTATCGAGTACCCACCACCATTTGGCCAGAATTTTTAATGCCTGGCTAAATGGGGAGCAGCAAATTCCTTCTTGGGTTGTTGAGGGGTGGACAGTGCTGATCCCCAAGAACGGAGATTTGTCTAACCCAAAGAACTACCGCCCGATAACCTGTTTAAACGCATGTTACAAAGTGTTTACACGCATTTTGTACATGCGGGTGCTCCACGCAGTTGAACCGGTTTACGAACGGATACATGAGCAACGAGGGTCGAAGAGAGGTGTCGCTGGCTGCAAGGAGAACCTGCTGATTGACAGATGTGTCACGCAGGACTCCGTGCAGTATAAGCGGAACCTCTCCATGGCCTGGATCGACTACCGCAAGGCATTTGACATGACATCTCATGAGCTTATTTTACACTTGCTCCAATGTCTTGCGGTACCCGGTCCCGTAGTGAGATGTATTGAAGAACTGATGCCGCTCTGGAGGACTCGCTTTACTATAACATCCGGTAACGATAGAGTCCAGACGGAGCCGGTATCGTTCAGAAGGGGAGTATTTCAGGGAGACTCCCTCAGCCCCCTTCTGTTTTGCATCTCACTACTGCCATTATCCGTTTCGCTCCGGAAAACCCGTGGATACAACTGCGGTACCCCCGGCGATAGGAGGCATAAGGTCACCCATTTGTTTTATATGGATGACCTTAAACTTTATGCCTCCGGAGAAAGGGACCTACACCAGTCCCTTAGGGTGGTACAGGAGTACACGCAGGCTGTCGGTATGGAGTTCGGGTTGGACAAATGTGCACTGGTCCATCTCAAGAGAGGACGATGCGGGGACTACGGAGAGGACGCGCAGCTCGTAGACGGAAGCATCTTACATCATCCAGATGCCGGAGAGTCGTACACTTACTTGGGTGTCGAGCAACGCTCCACCCAAGAAGTGAGTGTAGTGAAAAACGCTCTCCGCGGCAAGTATCAGCACCGACTCCGACAGATTTGGTCTTCAGAACTGTCGGGGAAGAACAAGGTGTCTGCTACCAACATGCTTGCCGTTCCGATCCTTCTCCACTCCTTTGGAGTGGTGAAATGGAACCGAGAGGAGTTGCGTCAACTCGACCCGCAAGAAGATGCATCTCAATAGGAGTTTGCATCCTAAATCGTCCGTTCCACGGTTATACCTCCCACGACATCGGGGAGGCCGTGGACTCTTGAGTTTGGAGAGTCTTCATAACAGGATGGTTCTAGATGGAGCCTGTAAGATTATCAGGAGTTCGGATCCCCTCCTCTGCATGGTCCGAGACCATGAAAATGCAGGGGTAGGAGCGTTTTTGTTTAAGGCAGCACAGAGAGCAGCCGATGAACTTGGTCTCTCCTTCGACGTCGAGCGGGTAAATCGCGACTCTGTCACCGAGTTGGAACCTGCTCGGCGAAAAGCCCAAATTAAAGCTGCAGAACACAACATCTTTCTGCAGCTTCAAACGGATAAGCCAATGCATGGAGTCTTCTATAAAAATATAGAAGATCTTGGCTTATCCGAAAGGCTGACCTTTGCCTTCTTAAGGTCAGCCGGGCTGAAGTCTGAGACCGAGGGATTCATAATGGCTTGCCAGAATGGTGTATTTAACACTCTCGTTTATCGAAGTCGTGTCATGGGTATAGAGGTCCCTGATGTCAGCTGCAGGGCCTGCCGCAGGGCGCCAGAGACTCTAATGCACTTGTTGTCGGCCTGTCCGACATATGCAGTCTCGGCCTATATCCAGAGGCACGACGGAGCATTACGAGTGCTTTATTATCACTTAAGGCACTCGTATGGGATAGACGAGACACCAGTGCTGCCTTATGCTCCGGGGGATATTGAGTCCGTTGTGGGAAATGAGAAGTGTCTAATTTATTGGAACTACTCTTTTCCCACAGTCAGGCAAATACAAGCCAACAAGCCTGACATAGTCCTCCTCGACCACCAACTCAAGACAATGTTTGTCGTGGAGTTCTCGGCTCCCGCGGAGAATAACATTGTCTTGAAGGAGGAGGAAAAACGGACGAAATATCGAGATTTGCTCTTCGAGCTCCGCAGGCTTTACCCTGGCCATACTGTACTGGCCGTAGGAGCCCTCGGTGGAACGAGACACACGCTGCTTTCAGAACTAAAGATCATACCGGCATGCCAAAATTAAATATAAAGGGTGACTGGCTTTTACGGAAAAAAAAAATAATAATAATATGCTGCTCTCAGAATTAAAGATCATACCGGCCTGTCAGAATTCGGCAGAATGGTTGGCAGGTCAAATGCAAAAGGCGGTTATCTTGGGGTCCCTTCGTCTGCTTAGGGCACATGATTCAGGTATTTAAAGTCACTAACTCCACAGGTCGTGGAGAGTGGCTGTAATGAATTAGCCGGCGCGGCTACCGTGTGGTGTCGGAGGCCACGGAAGCCCTGTCCGGCAGCGGGAAACCGAAAAAAAAAAATTTAAAAAAAAAATAATAAATAGTATTATTATTATTATTATCATTTCAATTGCCAAAATACATTGGATATGAAATGTCACAAATGAATAATTGTAAAATATGGAGACATTGACACTACAGCTATTATATATATAAACTTTATTAGCAGAGCTCTTAAAAAATACAACAAACGTACAATAAAATTTACAAACAGCATAAAATTACACAAAACAATTACTTAATTAAAATTGTTCTTTATGTGCTCTATACAAATCCTCTTAAAAATATGCTTATTCCTATACTCTTTTATCTCACCTGGTAAGTCATTATACCAAATTAGCCCTCTTCCCAATATAGTATTGGATTTTACATGTTCAATTTTTATATAAAAATCATTATTTACTGTGGCCCGTGTTTTATGAGAGTGTAAATCAATTACACAGTTTTTCTACACTTGTTTAATTATATGACAATTATTAGCATTTTTTTTGGTGAAATATCGTGCCTATAATTCACTGTAGTGAATTATCGATTCATAATTCACTGCATCCGGCCAATCACAAATACAAATTCAAAAATCATTGTTTCGCTGATTCAATGATATTTTAAATTGACTGCGATCAACTCTTGCTGTTCCGGCTGACAATCAACTCACGTGACAGTGACAAGTGTACTGCCATATTGTTTGTTTACATTTTTGACTTATACGAATAGGTACTGATTAATGCTATCAAATTTCAGTCTAATTTATTTGTTTAAAAGGTGTAGAAAAAGCATAGTATTACATTCGCGATTATGGCCATTATTCACTCAGATGATTTGCGCCACTCGCCTACGACTCGTGGGCTCAAACGTCATCTTCGTGAATAATGGCTATCATAATCGCTCGTATAATAATATACTATTAACTGATTAGTTAAGTAGGATGGCATCATTCCATTTTTCAATTTAAATACAAACATTAATGTATTATAAACAATTCGTTGTTCAATATTCATGAAATTCAGCATGCATTGATTGCATCAGCATGCATTGATTGGTGTATATTTACTACAGTTCAAAATAGCTCTCATGCCTCTACTCTGAACTTTTTGTAATGTTCGAATTTGTTGTTTATTAAGGAAGATAAATGAAGTACCGCAGTAATCAATATGTGGGGCTATCATAGACTTATAAATAGTTAATTTAGCGAACACTGACACTTTATTAGATAATCGAAATAAGAAGCCAACCTTTTTTGCCATTTTATTTTTTATATAGTCACAATGTGCATTGAAATTCAACTCAGAGTCAATAATTACTCCTAGATATTTAAATTTGCTAACTTCCTCTATCAAGCAGTCATTTATTCTTATACTAAGCTTTATTTTGTTTTGTTTTATTTTCTTCAAGTTATTTTTAGATGCTACAATCATAAATTTAGTTTTATCCAAGTTCAGCTTTAGACCATTGTCACATGTCCATTTATATATGTTTTTTAAATCTTCATTTAATTTAATTTCAATATCTTCTACTTTTTTTTTTCAATTAGTTGGCTTTGAGCTGCGCCCATCCAGCCACGAAAATTTATTATTGTATCCTATCTAACACAAGACCAAAAAAGAACCAATGGCAAAGGATAATAGACACGGACACACATTTCACGCCAAGGTGCCGTTCATGGCGACTCTTTTTTCTAGACAAAACAAGGTAGGCAACGGTAAATGGGTTAACCCACAAAGGATGTCCACATAAGGAGACAACAGCTAAGCTAAATTCCCTTATCAAATTTTACGCTCAGTATGTTTTAGAAAATTATAAAACATTATTCTTAACCGATCATTTCTGACTATAAGGAAGCAAAGTGATGTGCTACATTGTGGCAACGGAATATTGTTTTTGATTAGTTCTTGCATTAAAAAGGTAGTTGCACGTGAATTATGATGACACTGAAAGATCCAGTGATTGATGTCATCCAAGTCTCCATCGCAATCATAAGAGGGTGTCTATCGGAATAAGCAGAGCCTTAGATTGGGCCATGCTTTTGAAACAGTAAATAAAGATCTACTTTTATTGAAACTAAAAAAATATGGAATTAATGGGATAGTATTACAGTGGCTTACATCATACCTCGAAAATAGGAAACAAATTGTTAAATTTAATGACAGTTATTCAGACGAATTAGCTATAAATCATGGAATATCTCAAGGATCAGTACTTGCTCCTATACTCTTTTTATTATACATTAACGATATTTGTAACTGTTGTAAGAAAAGTAACCTTAAATTGTTTGCAGATGATACAATGTTATACGTGAAAGGTAAAGTAGAAGATATTGAAATTAAATTAAATGAAGATAATTAACACTAATTCTATTAAAATAATTAATTGTTTTATTTATTTTTCCCATTATATATTCTGCATGTTTGCTAAATTTTAACTGATCATCTATTATTATATCCAAATATTTACATTCTGTTACATACTCTAGACTCTGATCAAATAGCTTAACATTTTCATATTGTCTTTTATCTTTATTCCCAAAAATTATAACTTTAGTTTTTTGCGTATTTACAAACAGATAATTATTTTCCAACCAGATTTCCAATTTCCTCAATTCTTGTTGCATTTTCTCCAGCACTTCTTTTATATTATCACCATATAGGTACTGATATTAAAGTGTCATCGGCAAATAAATTAATCATTGTATCTTTTTCAAAACACTGAACAATGTCATTAATATAAGTTATGAATAGCAGTGGGCCCAACACTGAACCCTGCGGAACACCAAACTTCACACTTTACTTTATTTGAAATATCTTCTCCAATTCTAGTTTGTTGATATCTGTCCGATAGGTAATTTTTAAACCAGTTATTTGCTTTATCTACTATCCCATAACATTCTAATTTTCTTATTAGTAAATCTCTATTTATCGTCTCAAATGCTCGTTTAAAATCCACAAACACTGTTACAAATCATTTGATTTTCATCTAATAATTCTTTCCATTTCGAAATTACTAGCTGAATAGACGACTCACATGAATGCTGATTTCTAAATCCAGACTGATTTTCAATAAGTATTTCATTTTCATTTAAATGGTTTAAGAACTGCTTGTTTATAAATATCTCCATTATCTTTTCTGGTAAGGGCAGCGTATTAATGGGTCTATGTTCCTCACATTTTTTTGTATTAACCACCTTTTGAATGTAATTGTAGATGTTTTCCATTGTAAAGGCACCCTGTCTTCCTCAATGGACTTATTAATTATTTTTACAAGTTCCAACCTTAATTTTGATTTTCCTGCTTTTATAACATCCATATTTATATCATCAGGTGATCCATCTTTTTTAATTTTGTTTATTATATTTATTATATCTTTTTCTGTTATATCGTTAAACATTTTCAGTTGTTTATAGATATTGTCATTTCTTATCTCATCATTAGTTGGTATGTTAGAATGACTTTCTACAATATTTTCTATGCTTGTTACAAAATATAAATTAAAGTTTTGTGCTATTTGTACCTTTTATGAAATATTTTGTTCTCCAAAGTAGATATTTTCAATTATTTTATTATTATTATTACAACCCATAACTTCTTTAATGCCTTTCCACATTTGTTTACTATTTCCTTTATTTCTATCAATTATGCTTTGGTAATATTTTCTTTTTTTATTTCTAATAAGATTGGTGGTTATATTCCTTTGGATTTTATATTCACTCCAATTATCCTTGTTATTAATCAGTTCTGCTTTTTTATAGGCATTATCTCTCTTTCTTATTTGAATTTTAAGTTCTTGATCATGCCATTTATGATTTTTACTTTCGTAACTGATAATCTCCATTGGTGCTATTGAGTCTAACACTGTTATGACATTTTCATAAAATATAGTAGAGGAACTTGTAAGTTCCTCTACGTCTCCTAACCCCCATACCTTATTATTTAAATGATTCTGCATATTTGATTCCTGTATTAGTTTCTTGTTTCTTGTCTTAATTTCATAACCTTTTTTATGTTCATATTTGTTTTCTACTTTTTTTGTCATTAATAAAATATCGTGATCAGATATTTTCGGTGTCCTTATTACTTCTACCTGTGCATCTTTATCATTAGTGTATATCAAATCAATAAGGGTTCTCGAGTTCTGTGTTATACGTATCCTGTACTATCTGCCAAAGTCCAATATGTTTCATTTGTTTCATAAGTCTATTTGTGTAATATGTATTTGTGCTAATGTCAATGTTAAAGTCTCCAATAATACATATATATATATATATATATATTGGCTGCTGGTATTGATAATATGTCCTCCATAATATTTTCCAACTGTGTGAGAAATTCCTGTTACACTTGAACTGGGGGATCGATATATAACAATTACAATATTGTCTCCTATTTTAGACATACTAACCATAATTTGTCCATACTTATAGTTCGAATCACTTTATATCTTATGCCTTGCCTGATATAACATACAATGGCACCTGTATGCCTACTTTTGGAATCGCTCCGAACAATATTATATCCATCCACATTGATCTCTTCATTTTTTATATCTGGTGTAATTCGTGCCTCTGTTAGAGCAATTAAATCATTACCCTTATTATTGGATTCAATATAAAACTGAATTTTATCTAAATTAGCAATCAAACTTTGTACATTTAAACATATAATGGAGAATTGCTATAACTGTTTTTCTAAGTATGAAGTTTTGTTTCTTGCATCTCGTTCAGCCTTTTGGAAACATGGGCAATTTCTATCCCATACAGTATGTTCACTATCCATATTTAAGTTAAATTTTTTATTTGCTCTTATACAATTTATACATCATTGTTTATCACTAGTACATTGTTTTTGTTCATGTTTATCACTGCATTTTGGACACGTTACATCTTCTTTGCAATCCTTAGCTACATGGTTAAATCCACAGCATTTGAAACATTTTCTCATCCTCATAAACTCATAAATTTTACATTCATGTAAGCTAATATTTACAGTACTTCTTTCTTTCAATGTCTTAAATGTTTCAAAGTCCACATCGATTAAAATATTATGTGTTGTCGTGCTCTTTTTCAAAATCCTCACGTTCTTTACGTAATCTATTTTGCACTATAATTTTTTCTTCCAATTCCTCCTTTTCATTACTTATTTCTTTGGGTATATTTACAATCTTCATTCTAGGTTTAACTTTTTTGGCTCTGTAACATTATATTTTTTACCCAGTTCTTTCTGAATTTTTTCCTTTACTTCCTTAATTTTTTTTTCACTTGTTTCTAAAATTATTTCACCATCTCTTATATTTCTACCCATATTCAAGTCCATATTCAATGCTACCGGATCAATTTTTTCAATTAAATCCTTTCTTACCTCATTATGTGCAATAATTTCTTTTGGCTTTATAATCAAGACATCTTTCTTTTTCTTTAAAGCTGCCCTGTAGCTCTTCGAACTACCTGCCTCTGTACTATATTGTTGCTTGTCTTCAGATACAAATTCCTGTTTCTTAATTTTACTTATATAAGATTTCATTTCTACCATATCATTTTTCATTTCTTCAAACATATTTATCAATAAAGGAAGTTTTTGCACAACATTTCTACACTGATCGCAAATGAGCATCAAGACTCTTTTCCTTAGCGGCATACATTTCATTTCTGAAGCTGATAAATTGACACAGCTTTCATGCATTTTGTGCTTACACATATCACATTCATATTGCACTTCTTCCTGTTCAACAGGTTTTGAACATTTAACACAGTTTTCAGATTCCATTGTTTAACCTCACTTGATCATGTTGTTATTGACTAGTCTTAATTTCATCAAACTAACTAACTATTACTTGTATATGTATTCAAGAAACCTATAGGTACCAAATACATTCACTTTTGTGTATTTTTTTGTTGAAAACTCAACTAAAACTAAGAAAATTTTTGGAGCAAAATGTAAACAACTCTCTCTCACATAAACCACTCTCTCTCTCTCTTTAGCACCTCAATGATTGTAGCATTTAAACATGATGCTAATATCTCAACATATACTGAGCGATTATCCCAGTTGGTGTCAATGAGCGCAAGTTGAAATTGCAAGTTATCAAA
This sequence comes from Rutpela maculata, assembly GCA_936432065.2. Taxonomy (NCBI): domain Eukaryota; kingdom Metazoa; phylum Arthropoda; class Insecta; order Coleoptera; family Cerambycidae; genus Rutpela; species Rutpela maculata. The sequence continues at coordinate 142,201,302 of OW386286.2, forward strand.
ATTTTTGAAATTTCTTTTACAAATTTTAGTTTCATCACGAATATTTATATTTCGTTTACTCTGCTGATTAAGTGAAACTCGTATGTTATGGTGATCGGCAACTTTGTGATCATCACAAACACTATATTTTATATTGTTTTCATTCGTAATCAAATAATCAATGAGTGTTGCGGAATCTGCTACAGCAGATTCCGCAACACTCATCGTAGGAACATTAATTAATTGACTCATGCCTATCGAATTAATAAGTCTATTTATTTTATTACTATATGTAGACTCTACTAATAAGTCTATATTAAAGTCACCCACAATGATTATTTTTGCATTGCTGGCAACAATATCTTCCATTAATTCTTCAAAATAGTTAATAAAATCAGCATGAGAACCATTTGGAGAATGATGCACTACACAAGCAATAACCGTAGAATGGTGTATATTAAGTTTAATGGTCAAGTTCCAAGTATTTAGCGGCAACAAATTTCTTTGAATAACTGAAAAGGAACAATTTATATTAACGTATATTGCAACCCCCCCCCCCCCCCCCCTGTATGTCTGCTATGAGACTTACAAGTCAGCAATTTATAACCAGCTATTTCAATTTCATGATCACTTTATTTCATCAGTTATGTGCGTCTCAGCAAAACACATGACAAGTGGCTTAATGTAGGAAATGCAGTATTTAATATTATCCAAATTTTTTTAAGAGGCTTTGACAATTCGCATAAAATAAATCATATTTAATTTTATCCCTAGCTCGATTTTTAATTTTATTATTAAATTTTCCTATACTTTTGTTTTCATCTAATCTATGTGAAAATCCTCCTCCATAACTTTATGTTTATTATTCCCTACTCCACCTTTGTGATACTTAGGTTTATCCAGAAACCGTTCTCTTTTTGAAAATCAAATCTTTCAAAAATCACCCTTTTTGGCCACAGTTTTGGATCATATATATTGTTTGTAAATTTTTGATCAAACCCTATTAAGTAACAATTGTTACTTTATAGTATGTTTCTAACCACTTAACACTGATATCTTCTTCTTCCTTGGCTTGCAATTTATTTTTTAGATATTTTTTTATTTTTGTAGTATCTGCGGTGTCCTTAACTTTTTTAATGATTAACCACTGTCTTTTGTTTTTCCACACTGCACTTCCTTCGAAATTATTTTCATCATCTTGATTATCATCCCCTGTTCCAATGTTTCCTCTTCTTCTCCGCTTTTTTCTGTTATTAACTTGTACAAAATTAACATCATCATTTTGTTGCTCGTTTGATACCAGAGTTGAAGATTCACTAGTATTATATGAATTTGTATTAGTAAAATTATCGACTTGTCCTAAACTTATTAAGTAAAACATTAAAGTATAATATAAAGTAAAATAATTTTAAATATAATTTTGTAATATAATGTCAATAACATATAAGGTAAATACACAAAATAGCATTTTATAAAAAAAAAAATTAATTCTACCTGTGCGCCTGATCAAAGTACTCACCTAGTGAATAATAAGCTTCGTTTTGAAGTAACTCTAGTAATTTTTTTTTAAGTTCAGCTCTACCTAACTCTTTTAACTGCCGAGGAAGATTATTATATATATTGCTACTGCCCAGTGAACACGGATACATACCTGGTATGTTTCTCTTACGTAATCTATTCAACATGTTATATCCAAGGATATTGGATGTATGGTAAATGTAAGGTACATGGACTTTAAAATTTCAGCCACAAAAAAAGTTATAGCCATGTAATGGCAACATAACTTGTAACATACTCATATGTGGCAAATATATAACATACATGTAAAGGACATATATTGTATTTCAAAATATTTACCTTAAAATATGTTCTGATGTTACATGTGTGCTATATAACATGCAATTTCCGTGGTATATGCACAAGGGGGTAGCAAATAATATACAGGGTGTCCCCAAATGGGGTTACCTATACCACAAGTGGACCTAAATTTTAGTTTTTCGACAGTCACTATAAAAAATTTTGTTTCTTAAAGAAATACGATGTGTTAAGAAAATGTACTTTTTATGCAGGGCGCTCAAAAATTTCAAAAATATGAATTTTACCCAAGAGCAAACTACCTTTATTTTTCTCATTTAAGGAAAATGCAATTTGAAAAAATTGTTTATTAAATCCTGTTTAATATGTCTTTTTCCCCAATGCCTCACCTCAGTTTTCGTATTTTTCCGTAACAGATACTAAAAAATTTAGGTTTATGAAAGAAAAGTATTTCAAATGGCTTTTTTATTAAAAATGAAAAATAAAGGTAGTTTATTCTTAGGCAAAATTCATATTTTCGGAATTTTTAAGCGCCCTGCTCCTTCATAAAAAAAATAATTTTTTTAACATAAATCGTATTTTTTTAAAAATGCAGAAAGTTTTATAGTGACTTTTTGTCCAAAAATTTAAATTTAGGTCATTTGTTGTATAGCTAATCCCATCCGGGGACACCTTGTACTACTGTTACAATGTGGCTCAAGTAAGGAAAAACTAGATGTAAAAAAAGGCCAATCTAAAATAAATAATTTTTATATTCATAAAATACATATATCATAATAATATATTAATCAAAGTCATACAAGAAGGATACGTTCATTTATATAATGAGTTAATCAAAAATAAACCAACTGCCAAATTAATAAAGGAACTAAATGCCAAATTGCACATTCTCTGAACTATATAGTTTGGTTTATTACAAGCAAACTTTTGGTTAACAGAAAACATAAAAGATAAAATAGCTGAAGAAAAATAACATATACAGAAAAAGTTAGCTGATTGCAAGCTATGTAATAAGGTAAAAAAAAATAAAGAAAAGCCTAACAGTATACATGAATCATTTTCATTCCGCTATAAATTACGAAGAAATAAACATTAGCATGGTTACTATAGAGACACGAAAAGTGTATAAGTTTTTGGTAAAACAGAACAGCTTTTCTTACATTAAAAGAAGTTTCAGGGAAAAAGGTAAACATTAAAAGCTTAATGAAGTTTGTTCCAAATGATGCTCGAACTTTTACAACATTTAAAAACTGTGGATTTTGAGGGTGACGTTGAAGGCTACAGTAACACTATTGATTTTGTTATAGACGTAAACGAACAGTAGAAACGAAAATCGCAGGCATATTAATGAGAAGTACGACACTTTGCATTTTCTAAGTGTCTATACACCTACATACACAAAATATACTATTTTTGACAGTCGAGTTATTATTATATTATCTATATATTATAAACACAGGTAATTTTTAGTTTTATTACTTATTTACTCTAGTGACTGAATAAATGCTTTTTTGAACTATATATTTAACATCCGAATAAAGTTTGGTTTAATGTATGGTTATCCAAGTTTAATTGTACCAAATATCAACTAAAATTCTGAAAGAAAATAGTTAATGAAAAAACAAGAATTCTTCAGTTATTCAAAAAGGAGCTAAAAATTTATTAGAAACAAGAAAAATTCAACAAACGTGACAAATACTCAGATAATGACGAAAACAAATTTCCTATATAAAAAAAAATTACTTACAGACAAACCTGTCAGCATGAATTTGCAAGCAGACTAATACTTAAAACTTAATTATCTTAAAACTAGTTTTTGGCGCCTGGTTTCCTTTTTTCATACATATCTCAATAAATTATGGTACAATAACTGCTCCAGCTTCTTGTTTTCTCTCTGTAGCCTTTGCTTTGACAGTCTGAACCACTCACTAGCGATGTTCTCAAATTCTTTTTCACAATGTGGGAACGTTTCGTTAACAGCAGCTAGAACAATAGTTTATGACAAAATTTTATAACTTTTTGTGTATTACTTACTTAAAAGCAATTTCTAACTTTTTTAGAAATTCTTTGTCTTTACCTATAGGTACCTACAATATGTTACATCGTTGCCCAAGGACTTTGTTTCCATTTATTACTTATATAAATGTGTAATATTAATGATTGTGATTATATAATTTAAGCTACAATAAAGCACCTATAATTTTTCTGTGGCTTGAGCTTAGTTAAATTTCATTAAATTTCAAGATTGGGAAACATGTCAATAAAACTCCGACAAATAAGTAGGTACCTAATAAGCGACTTAACACTGCACCGAGGTGCTAATGATTTACACTTCTACGTACTTACCTACAATAGTTTTGATCTCTGAACTTGATTCCACACAAAAACAAAGACGATATTTTTAACATGTTAAAACGCACGCTAGAAGTCACGTTGCACCTCCTTCAGGGTCACTTGTGTTAGGTTAGAATATTAGGATTAGGTTATTTTGCATGATACAGTTATTTTGGTAGGTATAGTTAGGGTTATTTGAGTTAATTTCGTATCCTTTTCTAGCACGAACTATGTAATACAGAGTGCGAAAGAGATGTCCTATAATAATTTTATAACCAGATTTACCGGGAAATATAAAACATCACAATATTAAAATGTTATCCAACTGTATGAAGAAACGGGATTATCAAACTAGTTTTTGATCGGCGAGTTTTATTTTTTGTTATTAGATACATAAAAAAAATAAAACAGCCGGTAACACTAATCACTATTTTAATAAATTTATAGAGTATTTAAACAAATAAGTCATCAAGTATTATATAGGCACAATTACATTTTCATTACCACTTAATGGCAACTGAAGACATTTTTGTTTAATATCACAAGCGTTAATTGGTAAAAGAGCTTCTTATTTTCATTGGGCATGCTATTATTATGTTGATTAAACTACACTGGTCACTGATGTTATAACCTAACTATAGCAGCACACTCACTACTACACCAAAACAATATACATAATATATATACTTAACCAAACTTTTTTGACATTCCATATGTAAGCTAGCTTGTTTCATGTTTGTAGTTTACCAAATTACATGATTAAATATATATGTGTAGTGTAATTGTAGAAAAATTTAAAATATCCATGATGATCACAAAATATATAAATGTTATATCTGGTGTAAACATATAAGGTGGGTTGATGTGTAATATGTAGCAATTATCTAAATATTACATATTTTAATGTTATTATTTAACACACAAGCAATATAACTTTAAATGTACATACTGATTACAGAAATACATAATTATTATATAGCGGATAAATACACATAATACTTGTTATTATAATGTAGCAGTTACATAAATATCACATATTTTAATGTTATTATTTAACAAACAGGCAATATAACTTAAAATCTACATGGTGATAACAGACATACATAAATATTATATGGCATGTAAATATACAAAATACTTGTTATTGCAATGCAGCAGTTATGTAAAAATCACATATTATAATGTTTGTATTTAACAAACAGGCATGTTTGTTAATAACTTAAATGTATATAGCATTTGAAGATGGTTTATATAATGGAGATATATTTGGTAATATGGTGCGTGTTACCTTGACAATCTCTCTTTGGTACGTAACAGCCATATGTGTGTTCACTGGGTGGTGTATTTTGGGCTTTTTTTTAAAGTACTTAGGTTGAACTGGTCTATTTGAATATTTGTATTATTTCGTCTTGTGTAGTTGTGAATATCATTCCTGTGACTATATAACTCTGGCTTTAGCTTGGTGAACATTACTGCTTCTAATATGAGGATGCTTGGTAAAGTTATTATTTTGTTATCTTTAAAAGTAGATTTACAAGACTCTTTTGGTGATAGCCCAAAAATTATTCTTATAGTTCGTTTTTGTAAAATAAAGACTCTGTTCCAATCAGTTCCCTGTCCCCAATATATGATTAAGTATTTTAGATGTGGATAAATTAATGCATAGTAAACATTAATCAGATATTTTCGATCTAAAAAGGATTTGAGATTTCTAATGGCGAAATATCCACTGTTGAGTTTACTCACAACATTGTCAATATGATTTGACCATGAGAGTGTCTCATCTATTGTAGTGCCTAGGAACTTAGTATGTTTTGATGGTGATATTATTTTTTGATTTATGAAAAGCTTTATTGGTTCTATTACTTTTTTTTTATGAAATGTGATATATGTGGTTTTAGATACATTAACTATTAATTTATTTCTAATGCACCATTCCTCGAATCTGACGAGTAGATTCGTTGAGTTTTTATGAAGAGTCTCTAGAGATGTGGCTACCCCAATAAATTATTATTATTATTATTTATTTATTTTTTTTTTAATAAAAGCCAGTCACCCTACTCTTAGCGTGATCGCCTCCTCCTTGTCGGGTTTGTAGTGCCACCTAGTTCCCTTGGTGGGGAGTTCCCGTGTTGAGGCGTTTAGCGGATGCTCCTCAAGGAGTCGAAATGTGATAAGTTGGTGGTCGCTGACAGTTTTGTCTTCCATTACGCGCCAATCACGATTTTTTTCCGCCAGCTCGACGTTGGCAAACGTGATGTCGATTACGTTCTCACTGTCACCCCTTCTGAATGAAGAAGAAGAAGAACTTTATTGAATTAGGAAGAGACCTAATATACATATGATAAAAAACCTATACTATAAAAAATACGTTGTAAAAGTAAACATGGGTATTAAAATTAAAAATAAAACATTAAAATATTAAAATGCCTTAACCTAAATAGATGGTAATTTACAAATTACATAATAGACATTATTTTCTATTCTTATTCAATTTACTTTAAGCACAATCCATTTATTCCTAATAACTTCTTTTATCTTAATTTTGAAACTGTTTAACGTTGTAGCATCTTTTACAGATTCGGGTAACTCATTAAATTTTTGAAAACCTTTAAAATATAATGTATTCATAGAGTTACGGCAATTAGTTCTTGCAATATGAATATTGCTCGTACCTCTTGTATTATATGTATGTATATGTATGAATGTAGCCTCGTTGCCTACGTTTGCCACAATGAGGTCGTGGCCCGCCAGCCATTTGGCCAGCATTTGGCCTCTTGCGTCTTGTATGGCAGAACCCCACAACAAATTTTTTTAATTGAAATCACCTGTGATAATGACGCCCCGTGTGTGCCCAAGGGCCCTGACGCACGTCGTGAGTTCATCTAGGAAGTTCGCGAATTCCTCGATGGTACAGTTCGGGGTCTTATAGCAGGAGAAAATCCCGACGCCGTCGACGATGCACCAAGAGATGCCATCGGCGCCGCCGAGATTGCAGGCGCTCCTATTATAGACTCGTATTGCCGTATCCACTCTGTTGTCTTTAATCCATCTGCTATCGTCGCTAACATGCCTTTTATTGGGCTCGGTAGTCAGTAGGACATCTGCCTTATGGACCTCCTTAGCGTGGTAGAGGAGATCCTGAGCTTCACGGCTCCTATTCAAGTTGACCTGCAGGAAGCAGGTCGGGCTTTCTCACAATTGCTGTTTTCTGCGGGGGTTCTACCGCTGGTGGCCCCTCCGGCGTTCCGAAAGGGCTTATCTTTCCTTCGGGCCAGTGTTAGCGCTTGCCTAAATGCAGGGCATTTTCCGTCTACGGCTTTATGCCCCTCTTGGGAGCACGTGGGGCAACGTTCAGGGTTGGGGCAGTTTCTAGAGAGGTGTCCATCTGAGCCGCATTTGTAGCACATGCCAGACCTGTCTGGGCCCTTGCAGTCCGCGACTGCATGGTCATAGGCCCAGCATTTATGGCACCTGGTTAGCACCACCCTCTTCTCGACTGAGCATTTAACGTACCCGATCCTTATATGTTTGCTGGCAAGTAGTTTTGCCGCGTCGCTCTTGTTGATTCGGAGAGTAACTGCCTGGGTATCACGCGCGTTGCTTCTAAGCTCGCTAAGAGTAGGGTGACTGGCTTTTATTAAAGATAATAATAATAATAGAATAGAACTTTATTTTCCCATTTGGATCTAGTATAAGATATTGGATGTGTCAAAGTATCATACAACTAATAACTATAAACTATAAGCTACAACAGAAATAGAGAACAGACTTACATACATAAATAAAATCTTAAATACTACTGTAATTAAAACATTACAATAACATACAAATAAAAGAAATAAAAGTAAAGCGTGAGCATGGTAGTATTTGGTATAAAAACAGTTCAGTATATCATATTATATATATATATACCGGGACGGTAGCTCAATCGGTTAAGGCGTATTGAGTGGCGAATACGCTGATCGACTCGCTACCGCGCTCTGGGTTCGACCCCCAGCCCCGGTATTGGCAACACCGGGGGGTGTGGATGTATGTCTGCGTTTTTCCGAATGTGTAACCCTCTTCCGGACAGCCTTGGCTTTGGATTTGGGGGTTGTTTACTATCTGTGGTGTGTTTATTATTTATTATTATTATATATATATATATATATATACATATATATAATGAAGGATAGTCACGTCCGACTAGTTAAAGAACAATCTAAATTTAGTAGGGCTTCGGACAAAGTCCGAAGCCCTACTAAATTTGGATTGTTATATATATGTATATATATATATATATATATATATATATATATATATATATATCTATATATATATATATATATATATATATATATATATATATATATATATATATATATATATATATATCCTTATTAGTACATAATATAAAAGAAAATAGAATAAAACACATACTTATGCATGACTAAGATACAATGACTGGGTAATTACATATTTAAGAATTCCTCTATGCTGTAAAAACATTGATTAAAAAGGTATGCTTTTAACTGATTTTTGAATTGCATAATGGAGCTGCATTGTTTTATATGCCTAGGCAGTTTGTTATAAAGCACCCTGATTCTTCCTGTATGGCTCGAGTCTATGAATGTCATACTGTAAATCGTTATTACCTCTTGTTGCATAATCGTGGTTAGTGTTATGTTGTGTGAAATTTATAAAATTCGATTTTACAAATGCTAATATGCTGTAAATGTACTGACAAGGTAGGGTAAGTATCCATAATGTTTTAAATTTTTCTCTATAACTGTCTCTTAGATTCATGCCTAGCATGTATCTAATAGCCCGTTTTTGTAACTTAAAAATCCTTTCTGCCTCTGATGATATCCCCCATAAAATTACACCGTAAGTCATAATCGATTCAAAATTTGCATGGTAATAAGTTTTAACTGTGGTAAAACTACACGTTTCTTTGAGTTGTTTTAATGCATAACATATGCTGGATTATTTCCTACTCAATATACTGATATGCCCCTCCCATTTTAAGAGTTCGTCGAATACTACACCTAGGAGCTTAAAATTTGTTGTTTGTTTTATCGTTGACTCTTATGAGTGCACTCTGCTGTGGTGTTACATTGGATGAGTGAAAACTCATGTTAACAGTTTTATCCTGATTCATAATTAGCTTATTTTACTTCCACGTCCAGTGGAAGTATAGTAACGACAAAGAAATTTTTAAAAATATTTATTGTCCAAATAGGCTTAAAATGTCATGAAACGTCGAGATTTTAAGTTTGAGCGAAAAAAAATGTCTGTCTGTCTGTCTGTCGGTCTGTCGGTCTGTCTGTCTGTCGGTCTGTCTGTAACTTTTTTTTGTGCGCACGTTTACTCTGGAACCGTTTAAGATATTGACTTGAAATTTGGTATACATATGTACTTTAACGAGTTCTAGAACTAGGTTATATTTTCATCTTGTTCCGTCGAAGGGTTGGGGGGTAAATTGGCGTAAATTTGGGGTAAATGGGTAAATTAAGCAGGTAAGAGTACATGAAATTGGTATATAGTATATACAAGAGAAGCTAAGGTCTCAAAAAAATTTTTGGCATTAGCCACCCCCATTACCACCCCCACCTCCTTATTAAAGGGGATGAAAACAAAATTGTGATTTAGTGTATGTACAGGAACCAGAAACCTCAAAATATTTTTTTACTTCATTCACCCCCCACTACCACCCCCCTATCACCACCCTCACCCCACTACCGATGTGGGGTATCGTTTTATGGGTTTCTGGGGTAGAGGATTTCAAATATTATATTATTAAAGTTCCATAAACAATTATTTTCACATACAAAGTTTTTTCGTTGTGAGTGACTTGGATAGAGAATCTGGATGTGGAAGTAGTGATTCCTTGGGCAGCGGTTTTTACAAAAATACGAAAACACATTGTTTAGTTTTTGGTTTGCCTCCTGTACTAAAGCTGTATAATTGCTTGAGTTTGAGAGTAGAGAGATATCATCAGCGTATTCTATCATAGTACCCGAGATAATTCGGTCGAGATCGTTAATGAAGATAATGAATAGTACTGGGCCCAGGATTGAGCCTTGTGGAACCCCATGGTTATTAGTCATAGTTTTTCTGACCGTTGCATATTCCTGACCGTTGCATATGACATACTGTTTTATTTCCAGTAGATAAGATTTAAACCACTGATTGACGGTTCCTCTTATACCGAGGTTTTCTGACTTGAGTAGTAGCATACTATGGTTGACACAATCGAAAGCCTTAGATAAGTCAATGTAGGTTGCTAAGATGTTCTTGCCTTTGTCAAGATTTTTGTATATCTCCATTGTAAACTCTACTAGGGCAGTCAATGTTGATTTTCCTTTCGTGAAGCCGTGTTGTTTGGGAGACATTATCTTGTATTTGTTTAGAAATGAGATTAATCGAGTTAACATGGCTTTCACGATTATTTTGGAGAAAATTGATATTAAGGATATTGGCCTATAGTTATCTGGTAGGGTTTCTTCACCTTTTTTTGTAAATGGGTATAATTTTGCTTATTTTCAGTAGTTCAGGAAAAGTTCCAAATTGGAAACTGTTGTTTATGATATACGCAAGTACCGTTGCTATAAACTCTTTGGATTCTTTAACTAGTAGAGTTGTTACTTCGTCTGGGACACTTGAGTTTGAGTTTTTTAAGGAATTTATAATTTGAATTATTTCGGAGGTTGTAACTGGTTTTAAGAACATCGTTTCATTATATGTAAGTGGGGCAGGAGTAGAGTTATTGGGGTCATCTGGGAGATTTTTTGTTATGGTTTCTGGTATGTCAATAAAGTATTTTATAAAAGAATCTGCAATGCTCGTAGGATCTGAGATAATGTTATTGTTGACGGTTAAAAAAGGAATTTGGTTGTTTGTGTTATCTTTTTGATTTGTGTTACATTTTACCCAGCAAATACAGACAGTCGGTAAACTGTCGGCCTCTTGCTGGAAGAAACGGCTAAGTGCTGGCAATGGTATACCAGCCACTAGCCATTATAGGCCCATTAATATAATTTCCAGTACAAAAATTATTACTGTTAAACATTGTCGGGCCGATGAAGGTGCATCGTTGTCTTTTATGTTATTGTACATCGTTATCGCACCATTAGAGGTTAGCCACAATTTCGCCTGCTAATAATATTGTAGTTATGGATTTAGGAAGAATTTAAACATCGCGCGTTATCTGTTCAGTTATTTTGGTGAAGTTAAGTTGATGATTGATGATGTTGGTATATCTGGAGGCGTCGTTTACGGGTTACGGGATTTATGTTCATGTTCAAATGTTTTCATCTGCTTCTCTGTCCTAAGTATTTGTTTCAGTTTTACCATATTAAATTAATTTTCAGAATAATACGGTAAGTTATTAAATGTTCTAATTAAATCTCTATTAATGATTCATATTTTTTGCTTCTTTTAGGTTAGGAAATTTATACTTTGACCACACTCTGGCACTTTTCAAAATGGAAAACCATTCACGTGAGTAAGTACCTACATATATAAAATTATCATCGAATTTTTGTACGCTATTCGTTATTCTCGGTATGTCAGCATTAAATGTTATAAATTTTAAAAGTAAGAGTTTACGACAACAACGCCGCATTATTGTAAAACGAGTTCAGGAAGTCGTAAATTGTGCAGCATTAGAAGAGTGCAGTGTTAATCTCAGTACTGTTAAAAGAAAAGATTGTGATGGACCTAAAGAAGGTGTTTGCCACTATGGAGAATATTATGTTGCACAAAGTACATTCGAAAATTGCTCTAATGAAGTCGTGCCTCCTAGTAGCGTGGAGCAATCTTGTAATACTGACCTTAGTTCATTTAATGAACCGGAATTAATTGATGCGAATGACAATAATGCATTTGTTCCCTTAATTAATTGTAGTGAGATGCAAGGTATTGTTGAACAAAGTGCAGGTGACAGAATTGTTCCGGCAGCAAATTTTTCAAAGGAATGGTCTTTAACCCCTTCCACTCCATTGTATCCACATTTGGATATTTGTAGGTATAGCAAAATTTACCACAATATCCACATATGGATATTTCTATACGAGATAAAAAAGCATTGTATTTTAGTGGTATACAACTCAGTACAGCCATTTAGAGCATGGTGGGGGCCTGTATATCCATCCGTGGATATAATGGTTATTAAATTATATTCGGGGTAAATATATAAATTTTACTTTTATTCTAAAGTATATCTTTTATAAAATATATTTTCCATAAAAATTTTGATCTGGTATAGGACCCGATACCTTAAAAAACCGGCTGGAGCGGAAGGGGTTAAAAAACAATATCACACATACTGCCCTTTCTGAACTTCTTTCTTGGTTTGCTGCTACCAAACCAGATATTACGGGCCTCCCTTTAGATGCTCGAACATTATTGAAAACACCTAGACGTAAACTGATACGAAACATGGGTGATGGAAGCTTTTATTACTTTGGGATTACTAGTAACGTTTTACAACTGTTAACAGAACACACACACGAATCCGTTGATACCGTTCATTTATCTTTTAACGTTGACAGATTACCTATACACAAAAGCACTAAGGAATCATTTTGGCCTATTTTGTGTAAGATAAAAAACTTTCCAAAGGAACCTCCTTTCCCTGCAGCTATTTATAGCGGCCCTAACAAACCACTATTATTTGACTATTTTGCAGAATTTGTAGAACTTGGAACTTTCCCACTAAACAATGCATTATTACTTTAATAGAACCTCAATATTACAAAGTTACATGTAATGTTATGTAAAACAGATCATGAACAGTGTCGTAATGTTGCTACAAAGTAATTTGTCATACTATTAAATGTTACTCTGTTACATTGTTAAAAAGGTAACATTGTGAAAATATTACTTAATGTTCATAACATATTGACGTAATAATTTATCAATATAACTTGCCACATTACATACTTATTTAACGTGTTACATTACATACTTATTTATATCTCACCATGAATATCATTGCTGCAATGTATGCTTAATATTCGAATCAAGCGCGGATCTAGAAATTTCAATAATTTTTTTCTCGTCTGTGGCGCATGGGACCCATACGAAATATGGGAAATAACATCTCGAGAAGCACTTCTCTAACGACCCCTAAAAAATTTTGAAAAAGCAGTTTGCGAAAATTTTTTTCAAAATTCGGTTACTCCCCCAGGTCTAGACACTCCTGTTTAAAATAATTTTTTTTTGTTATATGAATTTTACTTTTCACAAAAATACATCAATACGTTTCATTACTAACTGAGATACAACGAATTGAAATTTTGTGATTTGTTAAATTGTAAATCACAAAATTTCAATTCGTTGTATTTCAGTTAGTAATGAAAATATTTTCATAAACTTCAAAACATATTGTTGTATTTTTATGAAAAGTAAAATGCATATGACAAAAAAAAATTAAACAGGAGTCCCTAGACCTCGCCCCCCCCAGGTTACCCCCCCCCCCCCGGTAACCGAATTTTGAAAAAAAAATCCACAAACTGCTTTTTCAAAATTTTTTAGGGGTCATTACAGAAGTGCTTCTCGATATGTTATTTCCCATATTTCGTATGGGTCCCATGCGCCACAGACGAGAAAAAAATTATTGAAATTTCTAGATCCGCACTTGATTCGAATACTAGTAAGGCAATGTAGTATCAAGATAAATGTAAATATTAAGGTAACATTAATTTAGTTCTGAATTAATATTGCCCCAAAGTAACAATAACCTTGGTTGAATACTATAGTTGTCCCAGTGCCAGTTAGTATTAGAGGATTACGGACAGAAATATTGTGTCAAATTATGTGTTTCTACTCATAGGAAATTGTAAGATGTACTGTACAAATTAGTGGGGGACACATTATTCGACAGGCACCTGTCCATAATCCTTCAGCACTAACTTGCATCAGTTGAGGCATCTATAGTATTTAATAAATAATCACCTAAACTTAAAATAAAAAGAAAACATTTAATTAAAAATATATTTTGTTAAAAATATACATAAAAATATACAATGTATAAAAATAAATAAAAATAAAAATGCAAATTCCCAACAACCAAAAAACTAGTGTTATAAAAAAAATCCATATTATTCATTGCCTCTCTCGCTGTTTCCTTTGTTTGGCGAAGCGCTGCCATTCAGCTACCACATCTTCGAATTGTTTTGCTGTGGTGGCTGCGAAGGTAATTTTGACAGCCTCTGTTAAAAAATGGAATATATTAATATCTGATCGAGAATACAGTATAGAAGTATCATAGTTACTGACATAACATAGTTAATCATTATCTTTATTATGGTACAAAAACACGAGACCATAGGTCGAGTGTCTTTCAGTTATCGAGTTATATTATCAAAATGGCAACCAAGCTTAAGTGCAAATAAAAATGTAGGCTATTCAAAATAGAAACCTCGAATGGTGTTTGGTAATTTGTTAGTTTTTATATCCATTAGCAGAGAAAAACATTGGCTGACGTGTACGTTGCTGATTTTCAGAAATATTCTCAATTTACTCCAAAAAATGTCAAAGTAAGACAATCAGTCGGGAATTTTGCCCTGCAAAATGTGGAGTATTAATGATTTTGACATATGTTGTTTAAGTCGAGGCCATGATAAAAAACACAAGTTTTCAACCTTGGGGGTGGGGAGGAGGCGCGAACCGCCATCTTGAATTAAAGGTGCAAAAAATTGTTTTTCAAAATAATTCGGCAACGCTCAATCCTACGAGAAAAATGCTGAAGACAAAGTTGAAGAGGACAAAATTTCCTACATTTTTTGTATATACATTTTTATTGTAAGTCTAATGTTTAAAGAGATACAGCGTCAGACAAATGGGTTTAAGAAAATTTTTTTTTTATTATATAATGCATGTTCACAACATAACAAATTTTATATTATTATAATAAAGATATATTATAATAATACTTGTATTGAAACTAAAAAAAATATTAAATTGACGGAATAGTATTACAGTGGCTTACATCATTTCTCGAAAATAGGAAACAAAAGTTATTAAATTTAATGACAGGTATTCAGAAGAATTGGCAATAAAAATGGAATACCTCAAGAGTCGGCACTTGCTCTTATACTCTTTTTATAATTTCTAGATAATCCAACATTTTTTAAAGAAATTTCAAATTATAAAATTTTATGTCCTGACTATTGGCTACAAAATTTTAAGTCCCTTACAAAATCCTTACACACATTTAATCCTTACAATTGCTTAGAAACATTCAATATACCAAAAGTGTAAGTAATTATTATCAAATCAAAAACACTGCTCTCTAAGCCTGTACGTATTAAAGGCAGGACCGTCCGCGCAACAAAGGAGTTCGAGCATTTTTTGAAAAAAAAAAAAAATCAAACATTTTTCCACCGCTGTATCTTCTTTCGTATTAGACTTACAATAAAAATGTATATACAAAAAATGTAGGAAATTTTGTCCTATTCAACTTTGTCTTGAACATTCTTCTCGTAGGATCGAGCGTTGCCGAATTATTTTGAAAAAACATGTTTCACTTTTCAATTATTAATAAGAAACGTCAGCCAATGAGAAATCAGCATTGTAGATTTCAGTCATTATTTTTTTTATGTTCTTTACAAACATACAAAGCTTCCTGCAAAGTGGCTGAAATAATAAAATAATATAGAAGCGTTTTTTTTTCGCATTTTTTAAAATTTACCCTCTTTAAACTCAGCAGTACGGGTAACTGAAGTTTGTTTTATTGTTTCTTACCGCTTTGCGAAACTTTTGATATATGGTACAGCGCCAATAAAATCACTTAATTTTTAGTATATCATAAATTAATAAAAAAAATTAAATTACAAGAAAACGCAGACACATAGATTTCAGACGACTGCATTTATATCAATGTCATATTGACACTGACAGGCAACATTTAAAACAAATTACTGACACAATAAAATTATATAGGAGCGTTTGTTTTTTTTGCACTTTTAAATAACTGTTAATTAAAAAATCAGCAATGCCGTAATGACTGAAATGGTTTTTCCGGCTTGTTATTATGAGATCTTTACACTTTTCGACTTCAGTCACATGATAAAATCATATAAAAAATTCTGCCACCAACTACCTAGCTATTACGTTGGTCGAGCAGCCAACTTAAAACAGGGACAATTGATCGGTGGCCTAATATCAAATTTTTATTTTTTTTTATCCCCGTGATTAGGACCACATATGCAACGGATCTGGGGATAAACCCCTAGCCTCCGACGAGTAAAGCAATAAATAACTGACCTAAAATAAGCAGGTTGAAACAAGAATAATATTTTAATGTTATATGTTTATCAATAAAATGCAATTAGTGTGCTTCGACAAATAAAAGGCGAGTTTATAAAAAAAGTCCCAGTCCTAACTTAGCCTGTCTTAGTCTTAATTTTTCCCTAAAATATATCTGATGTTTTAAGACGGGTTTATAAAAACTGGCCTTTGTCTTAAGTTGATCGTAAAATAGATACGCGAACTTTTCATGCCAATTGGAATTAATTTCTGATCTATTCAGTGGTATTAGCCCCTAGGAAAAATTAATCTAAAAATTTTAGGTTAAGTTAGGACAAGACAGGATTGTGACTTTTATAAACGGCATACGGGTAACCTGTACATTTAACTTTTTAGGGAAAAAATTAAGACTAAGATAGGTTAAGTTAGGACTGGGACTTTTTTTATAAACTCGCCTTAACACAGGGTAAGGTAACTAAATAAATAAAATTTAAAGTTTATTTTTATTTTGTTGCTAAAAGTTTCCACGAATTTCTACATTACTGTAATTATCTACTCACCTTATTCTCGCTTTATCACCCATTTCTGAAATTAAAGGCATTAAGGCGCAACACACTTACTCACAAAATATCGAAGGTTTTAAGGTTATGTAGAAACTACGCGTTCTGTGAATAGGCGAGTTTTCATAGAAGTTCATGGTAGTTACATAGAATAAACGTTGCAAATAATGTTAATGTATGATCAAATGCATATTATTCATAATGTATGAGATTCATTCGTAACACATTTACAGTTATATATGTGAAATATTTTCGTGTAATATTACAAGTTACATTCTTGTAATATAATATGCTTATTTTAATGGCAATATTAAAGATACATTGATTATAATATGTGACATACATTTGTTAAATATAATTTTTTATATTACGGAAATATTTTCGAGCTAATATTAACTAAATGTTTCTTCAATATTTTGCAATTTAACATTTCTCCGCTATACCAAAGTTAGGTTATTTTAATATAAATATCATATTGCAAGAAAACATTTAATATGTTACTTCAGTTTAATATTGCGTAATATTACGGATATATGTTTTGTTTAGTGGGTTATTAACCGAAGGTGTTGAATTAGGAAATAAAATAATTAAAATCAGTTGTAGCTGTTTTTGCTGTGATACTCCAGCTAGGTCTTTTATTAAGAATACGAAAGGCCACAACGCTTACTATGGATGTGATAAATGTTTGGTTAAAGGAGAGTTTATAAATGGAAGAATGATTTTTCTCAGTCAGAGTAGTGAGCTTAGATCAGATGAAGGTTTCGCTTCAAGAGAATTTGGTGACTACCATAAAGGCCCTACACCATTAGGTGAATTGAATATAGGTATGATATCAAAGTTTCCAAATGACTATATGCATAGTATATGCCTCGGAGTGGTCCGTAAACTTTTATTCTTATGGAGAAGTGGTAGTAGATTATACCGCTTCAAATTTGACAAGTTTAACTTATTAGAGAGCAGAATTCAAGAATACAAATGCTATTGGCCTTGTGAACTGAATCGTAAGCCCAGATCACTAACAGATTTCGAGCACTGGAAAGCTACAGAAATGCGACAGTTTCTATTATATATTAGTCCAACGCTTATTGATATTTTGCCAAAACATATTTTTTATAATTTTATGTTGTTAAAATTTGGAATAACCATACTGCTCAATACAAATTTAAATTCAGAATATAATGATTATGCTGACAAATTACTAAGGCTGTTTGTTTCCCATTGTGTAAAGATCTATGGAAAAGAATTTTGTGTATATAATGTTCATTCCGTAATACACCTGGCAAGTGATGCAAAATTGTTTGGGTCTTTAAATGAGGCAAATTGCTTTTGTTTTGAAAATTATTTATCATTTCTCAAAGGCAGGTTACGTAAATCAAACCAATCACTACAACAAGTTGTTAATCGAATAATTGAAGGTAAGGACGTTATTGATGATGGTGAAATAAAAGATATGGCTAAAATAGGCGTTTTGGGAAAGCCTATATGTCAATCAGAAAATAGAACATTTTATAAAAGACTTTCGTTTAAGGGTTGTTGTTTATCTATTAATAGAGGTGATAACTGTGTATATTTAAAAAATAATGATATAATTTTTATCAAGTCAATATATACAACTTTAAATAACATTTTTATCTCCGGACAAAAATTAGATATTACAAACCCATTTTTAACTTATCCATCAGATAGTAGTTTTTTGTCTCTGTATGAAGTTTCACTATCTTCAGAGGAACTTAATGTTGATATTAGCAATATTTTATATAAAGGTATACTATTACCATTACAAACAAATAAGTTTATGTGTTCCCCTTGTATTTAAGAGAAAATACTTACATTTTCTAGAACTCGCTAACTTATAAAAATATAACTAATTTCATAACTTTTATTTTTAATTGTATGTATATTTTATTTTATTTTTTAATTATAATGTATATATTATTGTACAATATTTTGTGTAAGTTTTAGGCATTTGTATATTTGAATTTTAGATTTAATCATTATTCATCCTTACATGGGATACAGATATAGATTGTCATAAAATTAAAATTGTCATATGTGTGAAGTTGTAAGTTTTAAAATTATTTTTGCAGTCAAATATTTACCTACAGAGAGCAAATGGTATATATTATACCTGTATATAAAGGATTAGCTTAAACTTTAATTCTGTATTTAAGAAATGTGGTAAATATTTAGGAGTTGAAAAATAAATATTTTGTTTTGATAATATACAGTGCGTAAAGTAGAGAGGTGTATTATTTTTTATTTGAGGGTTTAAGAGAAAAATCGTATTTTATAAAAACTTTTGCTCTTAAACCGCTCAAAATTACATTGTTTTATTGATTTTTGTACAGGTGTTCAATAATTTAAATATATTAAAAAATGATCAAAAGTAAATTCTACCGTTATTTTTGACGCTATCGAAAAATATTATTTAGAAATGCAGTTTATCATTACAAAAATGCCTAAATATAAAATTTTAATTTATTTTCTGAAAATAAAACAGAAAATAGCGTACAAAAAAAAATATTAAAATTTAATACTTACAAAATAATTTACACCGAGTTTAAGCATTAATCAAGTAGTTATGACAACTAATAGTTGATAGTTAATGTAAATAAATGTTCTATTGTCCATTTCATGTCATTTTCTCCAAAAAAACTAAGTATGAATATGTTAACTTATGTTCATATTTAGATTTTTTTTTACATTCTAAACTGTATTTTACGTTTTTAAAGAATATTTCTTATAAAAAACGATTTTTCTTGTAAACCCACAAATAAAAAAGTACTCTTTTAGTAGTTATTTAATATAAAAAATAATGTAGTTATTTTCGTTTAGAATAAAGCATAGCAAGTTTTTTCGTCAGTGACCAACTCAAAAATGTTTGTAAATCCCCTGTATAGGAATGTTTAGGCTAACAAAGTTTAATGATACTTTTTTAAACTTTGTGTCAAATGTTTCGTTTGTACCTATAGGATAATTTATTTCATTGCTATTTGAGAAACAAAAAACGCGACACTCAGCGATGCCAACAAAGCTTAAGGATAGGATTTTGCAGAGCGAGAGGGAAATATACGTTTATTTTCGGTTTATTACAAATATTTAAAAAATCATGAATGATATAATCTTTAAAATCATTTCGGGTACTTCCCATTACCCTGAGGAATACAACCATAATATACAGTTTTTACTATAAATTTTATATATAGTTAAATGCCATACCCTAATAATGAAATTAGGAGCTATTTTCATTGACAAACTACAGCAATCAAGTATAACAGAAATTTACGACAAAAAATATATATAGTTGCATTCGTTAGAACAATAGTAAGTATTTAAAACACTTTTAAAGATAATACTTTGTTTCATTTTTTAAATGTTTATAATAAATCGAAAATAAACGCATATTTCCTCCTTACTCTGCAAAATCCTATCTTCAAAGCCAGTCGTTTCGTCGGTCCCTCTGAAGTTGTTTTTTGTTCCTCAAATAGTGAGGAAATAAATTATATTGTTAGCGGCCTGAGATTTGCAAGATCGACAGCTACCGCGGCGGGAGGCTGAGAGGCGCATTGTTTGGGTGATGACATCGTCGTAAGTGCCTTCTCAGCAAAAACATAGAACGCCAGGAATTGGATTTGGCAGTAGAGAGATATTCGATAGTAATCAATATAGCATGAGACATTGTTATTCAATATTTAGTGTGTATTGGTTTATTTTATTATTATTATATCTATAATTTTCATCCGTGTTTGCTTCTTTCTGATAACTCTTACATCTCAGAAGTGGGATAAAGAACAATCGACAAAAACAAAACATGAATCGATTAAGTGACCAGTGGTCAACGCCGAGTTCATCCCGGGCCATAGTGAGTACACCTGTTGCTTCCGCCGAGCTGACGGAAAGGTCCCACACCCCGCCGATGACAGTTGAACACATACAGAGACAAATCGAGCAGTTGAAGGAGGTTGTAATTACAGGCTCATTTTTTGCTGATAACTTTATTAATCAAAGACAAAATTGGACTCTTTATAAAGATGACAGATTACTGTCTAATTTTGATCCAACCGATGATAATCAAAATATTAATGACTGGCTAACCAAAGTAAATGAGTCTGCACGTATGTATTGTTGGGATGAGTTAACCACGATTTATTTAGCTTTGGGTAAATTAAAGGGAATTGCTAGAGTCTGGTATGATGGTTTAAAAACTACGCAGTATTCGTGGGCTCAATGGGAAAATTTATTAAAAACCACATTTCCTGGTAAATTAAATTTTGGTCAATTGCTTCATGACGCCGCGTCTTACAAAGCTCAAATTGGGCAAGATTTGCATGCATATTGCTTTGCGAAATTGACTAAATTAAATAAGCTACGGCTACCATTAACAGACGAACAAATTATTGATGTCATTATAGATGGAGTTCAGGATAACCAGACTAGGTTAACTTTGCGAGCAGCTAACTGCTCAGCATTCGTTGACTTTGCAGCGTATATCAAAAATTTTCCAAGTGTTAGACAAGAAACGAGCAATAAAGCACGTATTGAAAATCGACAGCGAGGTTTCGATGACAAGAGAAAAAGGAATTCTAAAGAGTCTGACCAGTTAATAGTTAAATGTTATTCGTGTAATGAAATTGGTCATAAGCGAAATAGTTGTCCAAAAAGACGAAAACTTACAGCAGAATGTTCTTTTTGTCATAAATTAGGTCATGAAGAAAGCACAATCAGAATATGCAAGCCAATACTATTAGTCCGCAAAAAGGATGGTGGAACTCGTATGTGTGTCGATTTCAGAGCACTAAATAAAATTACAAAAAAAATAAAGTATCCTTATAGCGACTATAGCGACTCACTCACTTCCAAAAGCGAGAAATTTCCATGGAGTCGCTAAGAAACAAAAAGGAAAACTCGATCCATAATGGAGAAGTTTCCATGGAGTCGCTAAGAAAAATAAAAAAACATTCAATATAATAATATATTATGAATATACTAAAAAATACTAATATCACATAAAAATATGAACACGTATTAAAAACAAATATACAAATATATTAACTTCGATTTTAATTTTATTTATAGCGATAACGCTATAAATTTGGTGACCCCGACGTGATCATTTTATGTCCAACGTGATAAATATATGCCAGAAGTGAAAATTTTATGTCCAACGTCATAAATATATGCCAGAAGTGAAAATTTTATGTCCAACGTGATAAATATATACATGAAGAGATTCAATATATCAACTACCGTTATAAATTGACCATTTTATGAAGAGAAGAATTTTCCCGATGAATTTTGAATAGAGGTTCCAAATTTGAATAGATGTTCCTATAATTTATGGTAATTTCCTAATTCAGTCAACTGAAGTTGTACATTACAAGTACTGTCATCTGTCGGTGAGTGAGTTAAAGTACATTTCCTTTTTTATCTGAGAGAGTAATCAATCAATCAATCAATCACAATCGATTAGTTATGCAAAGACAACCTTCAGACGAGGATTTTCCTCAAACCCATTATGTCACGTCTGTCAAATTACCCCCATTCTGGAAATCAAAACCAGAAATTTGGTTTACCCAGATCGAATCACAGTTTTCTGTTGCAAAAATTGTCAATGACAAGAAAAAGTATGATCAGGTTATAGCTAATTTGCCATTAGATGTGATAGATAATATATACGTTATAATATCTAATTCCCCGGAAACGGATCTCTATATAAATTTAAAGAAAGTTTTAATTTGACGTTTATCATCGAGTGAGGAAAAACGTCTGAATGATCTGTTATCAGGTTCCCAAATGGGAGATCTGAAACCTTCAGATTTCTATAGATCCATGCTGAATATGGTTGGAGGATTCAGCATGGTTAGTCAAGATTTATTGAAAAAGCTATGGAAAAGACGTTTACCTCAAACAGTATATATTGCCATTACAGCTTCAGGGAAAACAGACACAAAAGAGATTCTAGATATTGCGGATCGGATCTGGGAGTCCTGTCAAAATTCAATGGTTGCATCGTACTCCAAAAATCCTCTTGACTCTGAGTCAACCCCGTTATCAGATTTAACTACCACTATCAAAAATTTTTCAATCACTTTTCATGATTCAATTCATCAAGTATTACAAAAACCAGAAATTTTTAATTATCGATTAAACTCTTTAGAATCCAGACTTTCCAATCAATCCTTCGAGCCTCAACCTTCTACTTCATGCTGCAACAATTGCAAAAGTAGAAGCAATTCACAAACTCGTACCACTAATCGCAATCGTTCACCCAGCCGTAATAATGTTTCCAATAAATTTGATCGTACAGACAATACTATTTGTAACTACCATCAACTTTATGGTGCCAATGCCTATCGTTGTGGAGGTGAATGGTGCAAATTCAGTAAGAATTGTAAAAAATCTGATAATTCTCAAAGATGACTGAAGTTTGATAATTCTATGACGTCTGATTTTGACATTTCTAACAGCAAACGTCGTCGACTTTTTATTTACGATAGATCTAACAACCTGAACTTCCTAATCGACACTGGTGCCGATTTATCTGTGGTGCCACGCAATGCTTTCACAGATTTAAAAAAGAATTTTGATACGATATTAACCGCGGCTAACGGTTCAACCATTTTTACATACGGTAAGAAATTGTTAAAAGTCAATCTAAACTTGCGTAGATTATTTCCTTTCGTTTTCAATATAGCAGACATTGACATACCGATAGTTGGAGCAGATTTCTTGTCTCATTTTGGTTTAGTTGTCGATCTTAAAGGAGCTCGAATAATTGATAACAAGACTAATTTGTCAGTTAATTGTTTTATTAAAAATAGTCCTTTAGACAATCATAGATTAGATACACTTAAATTATTTCCTTTGACAGATAAATATAACAAATTACTTTTACAATTTCCTAAATTAATTAGTTCACCAGATTACAATTTACCTATTAAACATTCTATTGTACATCATATAGTTACTAAAGGTCATTTACCTTTTTCACGACCTCGTAGATTAGACAATCTTAAATTTAAAATAGCTCAAACAGAATTTAATAACATGGTAGAATTAGGTATCTGCAAACCATCATATTCTCGAGTTTCTTCTCCACTCCATCTAGTGGCGAAAAAAGAGAAGAATGACTGGAGACCTTGTGGAGATTATCGACAACTAAATACGATTACCATTCCAGACAGATATCCATTACCTCATATCCACGACTTTAGCTCTCAGTTGCACGGCTGCACTATTTTCTCCAAAGTTGATTTAGTGCGAGCGTACCATCAGATACCTGTCGCTGAAAATGACGTTTATAAGACAGCTATAACAACTCCATTCGGACTGTTTGAATTTTCCCGCATGCCTTTTGGTCTACGCAATGCCGGTCAAACTTTCCAACGTTTTATGAATGAAGTACTTGTCAATTTACCTTTCGTTTTCGTCTATTTGGATGATATATTAATCGCAAGTCAATCAGATGTACAACATTTGGAACATTTGGAAAAGGTTTTCAAGAGATTAGACACATACGGAATTAACATTAAACCATCTAAATGTATCTTAGGAGTTGACAATTTAACCTTTTTAGGTCATCACATCTCTTCATCAGGTATTTTACCATCAACTGAGAGAGTCGAAGTCATTAATAATTTCCCTTTACCGACAACTCTCAAACAACTACAACGTTTCATAGGTATGGTGAATTTTTATCATCGTTTCATACCTCATTTTGCTGAAATATTACTTCCCCTATATTCTCTTTGTAACAGTTTATCTCATGATAAAATTACAAAGATAAATAGTTGGCCTGATCAATGTTTAGACGCATTTTCGAAAGCCAAAGACGCAATAAGTAATGCAGTAGTTTTAGCTCATCCTTGCAATAATGACGATACTATCTTATCTCTCTCAGTAGATTGTTCTAACCTTGCCATGGGTGCAGTTTTAGAGCAAAAAGATAATAAGGGATTTCTTGCTCCTTTAGCATTCTTTTCCCGTAAATTAACCACAGCACAAACCAATTATTCGGTTTTTGACAAAGAACTTTTAGCATTATATACTGCAATTAAACATTTTAAGTTTATACTTGAAGGTCGAAAGTTTAATTGTTTTACAGATCGCAAACCTTTAATCAACGCTTTATTCACAAAAGCAGAAAGATCTCCTCGTCAAATACGTCATTTAGAATACATAGCTCAATTTTCTTGTAAAATACAACATGTTAAAGGAAAACATAATGTAATAGCTGACAGCTTGTCACGTATTTACGACACTGCTTCCTTAAAACAAGATATTTTACCACTTCAACTTAAAAATTCTCCCTTCCTCAATGTTAACTTTGACCTAAAGTTGCTTAGTGAAGCTCAGGAGAAAGATTCAAATCTCAACTATTTATTGTCAGATAAATCATCACTAACTAAAACCAATTTCATTTTAAAAAAGATACAAATTCCAGATTCAAATGATTTTATTTGGTGTGATGTTTCTCGTGCAAAAGTCAGACCTTTTGTCCCACTTGTTTACAGACGAACGATATTCGATATTTTTCACAACTTATCTCATCCTGGTATTAAAGCCACTAGACTGTTGATTTCAAATAACTATTTTTGGCCGAAAATGAACACAGATTGCAATTTATGGTCAAAATCGTGCATTAACTGTCAAGCTGTCAAAGTCAGTCGACATACGCGAAGTGCTCTCGGGAACTTCACCATCCCGAAAATCAGATTCGACCACATCCACATAGATTTGGTAGGACCATTACCTCCATCCAAAGGTAACTCTTACATTCTTACGGTGATTGAACGATTCACTAGGTGGCCGGAAGCGTACCCTCTTCGCGACATCACAGCAGAAACAGTTGCTCGTACTTTATTTCAAAACTTTGTTTGTCGATTCGGTGTTCCCTTGTCAGTAACGACTGATCAAGGAGTACAATTCGAGTCAAAATTATTTAATGAATTTGCAAAGTTTTTAGGTTTTCATAGAATACGTACAACTCCATATCACCCAGAAGGCAACTCTTTAATTGAAAGATTTCATCGCTCACTTAAAACTTCCTTGTTAGCTAGAGCCAATACATCACATTGGACAGATGAATTACCCATCCTTTTATTAGCATTTAGGACAACTCCCAAGGAAGATCTGCAATGTTCACCTGCTGAACTCATATATGGTCAAACCCTTCGTTTACCTGGCGAATTTTTCGTTGAATCGTATAATTCCCCAGATATTCCTTATTTCATTGACAAATTACGCATTTATTTTAATAATTTAAAATTTGTTCCTCCAACTTCGCATGGCAATTACAAAACTTTTGTTAGTTCAGATCTTGCCTCTTGCGATTTTATTTTCGTTCGCATTGAACGTTTAAAACGTTCATTTACTCCTTTATATGAAGGACCGTTTAAAGTTTTATCTCGTTCAGATAAGTTATTTACCTTTAAGAAAGGAGCCAAAGTCATAACTGTCAATATTGATAGGGTTAAACCGGCTTTTGTATTAGTTGACAGATGTGACACTTTGCCTACCCCGATTAAAAAAGTACGTTTTGCAATCGACACGTTGATTGATTGATTATTTTCTTTTTTAACGAGGGGGTGTATATAGCGACTATAGCGACTCACTCACTTCCAAAAGCGAGAAGTTTCCATGGAGTCGCTAAGAAACAAAAAGGAAAACTCGATCCATAATGGAGAAGTTTCCATGGAGTCGCTAAGAAAAATAAAAAAACATTCAATATAATAATATAATATCAATATACTAAAAAATACTAATATCACATAAAAATATGAACATGTATTAAAAACAAATATACAAATATATTAACTTCGATTTTAATTTTATTTATAGCGATAACGCTATAATCCTCTCCCCAGAATCGACGACCAACTTGATCGATTGGGCGGTTATACTTATTTCATAACTCTAGATTTGTGTTCGGGATTTTATCAAATTCCATTAAGTGAGGATTCCATTGATAAGGCGGGTTTTATTACCCCGGACGGTCATTTTGAATTTCTCCGTTTGCCTTTTGGCCTATCTAATGCCCCAGCGGTGTTTCAAAGGCTTATGAATTGCGTTCTTTCCGACCTAGCAATAATTTACATAGATGATATTATAATACCAGCTAAGACTTTTAAACAGGGAATCGAGCGTTTAGAACTAGTTTTGAAAAGATTACAGGAGCATAATTTGACGTTAAAATTATCAAAGTGTAGTTTTTTCCAAACATCAATTAATTATCTTGGTTTCAAAATTTCTCAGAATGGCATTCGTCCAGGTACTGAGAAAATAACTGCAGTTAGCAAAATGCCCAGTCCCAGGAATGTAAAGCAAGTTAGGCAATTTTTAGGCCTCGCCGGTTTTTTTCAGAAAATATATAAAAGCGTTTGCAATTATAGTAAAACCTCTCACCAAATTACTTAAGAAAAATATGAACTGGGAATGGACACAGGAACAAGAAGATGCGGTCCAAAATATTAAACGTCATTTAACTACTCGACCGATTTTAAAAATTTTCGATCCAAATTTAAGCACCGAAGTTCACACTGATGCGTGTAAAGATGGGGTTTTTGGAATGTTACTGCAATTTGAAGGCAGTACGAAACATGTTGTTGTGTACTTTAGTCGGCAGACTACGTCCTTAGAAAGTAGGTATCACTCTTATGAATTAGAAACGTTGGCGGCCGTTGAATCCTTCAGGCGTTTCAGAGTATATCTAGTGGGAATAAAATTCAAGTTAGTAACTGATTGCAATGCAATTCGTAGTACTGCCACAAAAAAAGATATAATACCCCGTGTCGCGAGATGGTGGCTCCAGTTACAAGATTACGATTTTGAAATCGAATATCGGGCCGGAACTAAAATGACACACATTGATTGTTTGAGTCGAATTTCTCAGCAAGTCTTAACCATTAATATTACAGAAATAGCGTGGATATTAGCCGCTCAACTCCAAGACGAGGAAATATGTAAAATTTGAGATATTCTTTTGACTCAGGACCGAGATCCTAGTAATAAAGTATACCACGATAATTATGGATTAAAAGGAAATGTGTATAGAAAAGTTGGAAAAGCAAGTAAGTGGCTTGTACCACGTCTAAACAAAATGCAAATTTGTAGATTATGTCATGATGACCAAGGTCATTTTGGACTAGAAAAGACTTTGAATAAAATTCAGGAGAACTATTGGTTCCCGAAACTGCGTCAGTTTGTTACCAAGTATGTTAAATCTTGTCTTAATTGTCTTTATTACAAAAGTCATTCGGGCAAAATGCCTGGTCAGTTGTATCCAATAGAAAAGGTTACTGTTCCATATCATACGCTGCACATGGATCATTTAGGTCCATATATTAAATCCCGAAAGGGAAATACGCAATTGTTAGTTATGGTAGACGGATTTACCAAATTCACAATCCTTGAGCCTGTACGAAACACCAAAACCAAGCATGTGGTGAAGAGCCTTAAAGCCGTCATCGACATTTTTGGCGTCCCCACACGCATAATTACTGATAGGGGCACAGCATTTACATCGCATACCTTTCAACAGTTTTGTTTGGATCTGGGTATCAAACATGTTCAAAATGCCGTTGCTACACCGAGAGCAAACGGCCAATGTGAAAGGGTAAATCGCACTGTGTTGAGTGCATTAGCAGCCCTCACTGGTAACGTGGAAGATGACATGTGGGACACGCAAGTTAAGACAGTTCAGAGGGGGTTAAATACTACAGTACATAAGGCCCTAGGAACAACGCCGTCCGAAGTATTGTTTGGTAGCAAACCAAGAGGACTTACCGATGCTATCCTACAGACAGAAATTAAACAACAGATGGATCGTACTGATCTGGCTTCAATTCGTAAGCAGGTCAAAAATCGGATTGATCAAGGTCAAGAGGATCAGAAAAGAAGGTATGATAGAAAGCGAACAACGGCGCGTCAATATAACGTTGGGGATTTTGTGATGGTACGGAAGACAGATGCGCCTGCTACAGGCCAAAGCCAAAGCAAGTTACTTCCTAAGTATAAGGGTCCATTTCAGGTAACTGCAGTGTTGCCGTTATTAAAGTTAATGCCAAGACCAGCTTGACGATTACAGCCGTAGATAAGTTGAAACCCTGGATAACCATGAAAGAACAGGTAAATTCTTGAATTCTTGACAAATTTAAACAATGTTTGGCTGTGTGAGAACATGTGGATATTTGCCCACAATTTTCATAGATGTTTGCCTATGAATTGTTCTCGAGTGAATGTTTGGTAGTGTGGAGAACACGTGGATGTTTGCCCACGATTTTCATGGATGTTTGCCTATGATTATTTGTTATCGAGTGGATGTTTGCCCACAATATTCATAGATGTTTGCCTATGACTTACTCGTACTTAAGTGGATGTTTGCCCACAATTTTCATAGATGTTTGCCTATGAATTATTTCTTTTCAAGTGGATGTTTGCCCACAATATTTATAGATGTTTGCCTATAAATTATATGTTTGCCCGTGCTCAAGTGGATGTTTGCCCACATTTTTCATAGATCTTTGCCAATGAATTGCACGAACTCGGGTAGATGTTTGCCTACCTTTCCCCCATAATGTTACTTATGAGCCACGCCCATTTTTTGTAGAAAACACCTATACAAAAGTATTTGCTTAAAAAAAGAGGGTGGTGAAGCTGCTTAAAGTTTGGCTGATGCTTTGCTAAATACTAATAGTTAACTTTCATGCATGTAACCTTAGTATTTTTGCTTTTGCACGTGCTAATAGGTTTGTTCAATCCCGCATTGAAGTAATTGTTATTAATATCCATTAGGGTTCTGGATCCAATTCTGAGCTGATTGAGGACAACCAGAATCATCAGGATGGCCGACTGTTAGCGGCCTGAGATTTGCAAGATCGACAGCTACCGCGGCGGGAGGCTGAGAGGCGCATTGTTTGGGTGATGACATCGTCGTAAGTGCCTTCTCAGCAAAAACATAGAACGCCAGGAATTGGATTTGGCAGTAGACAGATATTCGATAGTAATCAATATAGCATGAGACATTGTTATTCAATATTTAGTGTGTATTGGTTTATTTTATTATTATTATATCTATAATTTTCATCCGTGTTTGCTTCTTTCTGATAACTCTTACATCATCTACTTCTACATAATTTATCATACACATAGGTACTTACCTAATCATGTACTTACCAATTTAATTACCCTTCTTAATTGACTTGCATTTGAATTTGTTAGAGAATATTTAGTTATTGAATTTCCCGAAGAAATGGAAAACGATACAGTCCCTATGGCTATAATATCCAGTAATTGGATTTTTTATGAAAATGGTGGCCTTTATTGCTACTGGCCCTCATATTTAAAATCAAACAACCAAAGACAAAAAGCTGTATTAAATCACGTGGAACTCTTAACGAAAAAATGTACCTCATGTGCAATTGTGGTAAAATTTTCATCAGGTAACCCATGTACTTATTTTTTCTTTTATTTGAAAAATATAAAAATGATTTTTGTATCTTTTGATAACCATTTTGGTAGTAGAAAAATATTGTATGTGATTTGTGTGTAGAGTACTCTTTTCACTCATGGGATTCCCATTTATGAAAAAGTATCACTATACTACTACACACTTATCACAAAAGTAATTATTGTCAGAAAGAATCATTTTTTATGTATTAAGATGCTGATTATCGAATAAAAATAAATAGGAGAAACTACATATATAATTAATTTGTATCGGATGCACTAACTTACAGTGTGTTTTTTTATTCCATTGTCAGAACAGTGATTAATAATAGTTCGCATGGAGACAATCTCAAAGTAGTCAATCAATTAGTTCTGTTTAAATTGATCAGCTAATCTGCCACTGACTATAACTTTTAACAAATCATATCGCCTATATTGTCATTATGTGTTTTGTAACTGAAGCTATTCGATTAGTTACAGTTTAGTTTATTCTAGTTTTGAGTCTTTTGTTAGTTATCTTATTTATTGTTATATAGATATCTTAAAGACTGTGTGGTGCCTGTTAAAACTAGCATTTTTTAAGATGGTGTGGGGACGTCTGACAATGTATGCTGCCAACTGCCTTCCTTGTCAGACGTCTTTGCACATGGAGTATCTCTCTCATTCAGTAATCATATTCTTTCGGAAGGCACTGTGCTGTATATACATACATATATTTTTGTTAGCGTCTGATTACATTTATGTACATTACATTTATGTACGTAATCTTTTTTAGATGATTATATGAAAGCAAATATGAAGTTGAAATTATTAGAAGAGGAATCCTCCTCACAAAGCGAAAGAGAGCCTACGAGCAGGCATAAACCAAACCGATTTAGTGAGTACACATATGAATCAGAATTGACAGATATTGTAGATAATGACGATATCCCAGCTGTTCCAAAACTTCCAGAAAAAACATATACAACGTTAAAACCACTTAAACCCACTAAAGATCGTGTTGATTCACATTTGACAGCTAGTAGTAATATTTCTCAACTAATAAGTTCTCAACAAATTAATGGTTCTCAACAAAGCAAAAATATGTTATCAGGTAATATCCTGTATCTTATTTGTCAGTGTTTAAATTATAAAATTGAGTCTTATTAATTTTTTGTTTTAGATAGTTTCCCAAATCAAACAAACTTAACATCATTGCAATGTGCAAATGACCCTAATATTCATACATCACGACAAAGTAGTGCCCCAAGTTTTTCATCTAGTAGTCACAGCAGATCTCAGCCATCAGATGAGACGCTAAGATTAAAACATTGCAGTTGCCAGAAAAATGAAGGTGGGTTTTAGCTTAACTTTTGGAAACAATGTGATTTGACATTTTAACATTTGTTTTAGTACTGCTTAATGAACTTGTCAGGAAAGTGGAAATGTTACGAACAGACCTACAATATTTAATCGACATTAGTGGCGAAAGAAACAGAGTGGATAATGTATTTGAAGAGTTTTCACAATTTAGTGATATCGATAGTTTGACAAAATTTAATCAGGATTTAAAGGATGATGAAAACTTCAGCAAAGCTGTAAGAGCTTCATAAGCTTTATTAATAAAAAATTTTTATAAGTCTTTTTTTCAGTGCTGTAAGTTTAGCTTAGTTGGCGGAAAGGATTTTGCCGAAACAAGAAAAATTTTGGCCAAAATAATATCACACCAGTTGGCCTTACATATGAATTGGTCGGGACGAAACGATAGGGGGGGGGGGGTTCAAACAACTTGAGAATGTGGTAAAACTTATTCATGGTAAGAAAATTATTTTCATATTAGATAATTAATTTACCAAATGGTGAGTTAATCGAACATTGTTGTTTTTTTTTATTGTGAGATTCGCCATATAAGCATAGCGCAATAAAACTTGCCAGTGGCGTACCTATGTTATAGAATTATTAAAATTAGATTAGAATCATAGACTCTGACATGATTAAATGATCATACCAATGTAGTAATAGGCCACGAAAATAACCAATCACGCTTTAAAGTGTAAGATAAAGTATAAATCTAAATATAGTTTCTAAAAATCAATAATTATTATTTTTCAGTATCAGTACGAAAAAATCCATTAGCGAAAAATGCTACGGGGACAAATATAGAAAATGCTATTAAAGTATGGCTGAGGAATGCACCTGATAGAGAAGGAGGGAGATCTAAAAGAAATAAAGCAAACGCCCTGGAGGAAAATTGAATTATATAACATTTTAACTTGAGTAACTTTTAGTTTATTATTTTGTTGTAGTGTTTGCAATAAATTATCCAGCCAATTATTTTGTTTTTTATTTAGCCGTTTTGTTTAAAAGAAGGTCTAAAAAGTAAAGTTTAAAAAGTAATAAAATTGCAATTTTCAGGTGGTTATTTATATCCTAATAATGACTTAAGCATACGAAACCCTTACCATTTTATAAGGATAAATACAACCAGATGGAAAATTTTTTGAATTGGAACAACTTCAGCAATATAAAAATTGTTTCCAAAAAGGTGTAATGGATCTCAAATCTCCACAGCTGTTCCATAAATATTTGTAGATTTTTTTTTCTTTTTGGACAATTAGGAGCTCAATACTATAGATTTATTTGGTAATTATATTTTTTATATTATTTATATATTATATTTATATTTTTTTATATACCTATACTTATTGGTAATTTTTTTTAATCATCAACTTCACTATTATACCAACTTTCCATTTGTTAAAGTTAATAAAATTGCAATTAAAAGAAAAAACTGAAATTTGTGAAAAGTGAAAATATCTGAATTATGAGAAATATATTGTGCAAATATTTATGGAACTGTTTTAGAGATCCCAAATTATAGGAGGTATATTTTTTCGCAAATCTTGGTTGTCCTAATAATTTGAATCCTTTCTATTTGGTCTTGGACCACTCTGTAAAATGTGGTAAGACTCTCATATATGGTTCATTATACAGGGTAATTCAAAACGACACTGCCAAAATTGTACTACAGATAGAGCATTGTAAATAAAGAGACACTTTTTTTTTTCTTTTTAATCTTATTTTAGGTCATAAGAGGATGTAAAGGGAGCATATAAATAACATTTTTTCTCAGTTTCTCAAAAAGTATTTAATCTATTTGGATGAAATTTTATGTGCTTGATCAAACAAATGTGTAAACTATTTTAGCCATATATCAGTTTCGCTATTTTCGAAAGGAGGCGCTACTTGGTTACATACCCAATTCTTTTTTTTGCATGAGAATTTTTTCTGCTTCAAAACTCAATTTTACACAAAAAAGGTCTCTTGGTGTTTTTCGCTAGGGAACGCCGTTTGTGAGAAAAATACAGTCTACAATTTTATGATTTGTTAAAAAAAATGTCTTGCATTTTTCTTGCAAACAGCGTCTCCTAGCGAAAAACATCTAGATATTTTTTTTTTGTAAAAATAAGTATTGTAGCAGAAAAAAGAAGAAAAAATATTCCCATTCGCCAGAAAAAGTTACGTTCAAAAAACAAGTTGGGTGCGCAATAAAGTAGGCACAAAGGGGGCGCCCCCTTTCGAAAATGGCGAAACTGATATGGCTAAAATATTTTACACATTAGTTTGATGAAGCATCCAAATAGATTAAGTATTTTTTCTCAATTATTCAGAGTCTGTGGGTACTTTTTGAGAAATTGAGAAAAACGTTATTTATATGCCTCACTTTACACCCCTAAAAATAAGTTTAAAAAAAATACGTTACTCTTTATTTTCAATGCTTTATCTGCAGTACAATTTTGGCAACGTTGTTTTGAATCACCCTGTATATATAACCACCTTGACAGTGAGCCAGCCATCACTGGGGTATCACATAGCACCCAATACATGGCCAGTGCATAAATCAATGGTAAAATGCAACTAGGCCATTAGAGGGTCTACAATGGCAGATAATAAATAATCGGCGTCGGACCAGTACCATATAAATACATACTTCTTTGACATTCCAGTAAATGCCCGGTAAAGTGCCATTTCTGCGAGGAATGGCAAAACAACATGCGGGCGGCTATCGGCCGCAGGGACACCTGCAAAATGGGCCAGTACCAACTTACAGTAACGGCCCATTTACATGTAATGCCAGTAGTCGGTAATTTACCATTGGCGGGCCAGTCATGCAGTGTTTGCTGGGTAATACGTTCCACATCGCCTTTGTTTTGTTTTTAGCATTAAGAAGGTAATTGTCATTGTTCATTCTTTTAGCCGCTTTTATCACAATATTGTAAATTTTCTTATATGCTTTGTAACGTGTTATATCAATTAAGCCTTTTTTACTTAAATATGACATATTTTTTAAGTTAACTGATGACTTTCTAATACCTGCAGTCACCCCCCAGGTAGCAAGGGTACGTTATAATGACGTCAAAATCTGGTGATTCCTGTCAAAAAGACGTCAGGGCACTAAAAATCGACGACAGAATGACGTCTTATATATGACATTAAAATGACGTGCTACACATCACGTCATATTGTCGTCTTTTTTCGGTGTTAAATTTATTTATATTTTATCGGTTTACAAACTTTAAAACTCGCTAATGGCATTTTGTTATCGTAAGCAGAGTGTAAAGTTTAAAAAAAAATAAACCGTGTCATGAGGGATAAGTATTGGCGTTTTTATTCGAGGATATAATGTTTTTTAACATTATCCAAAATAATTTATATTCGAAAGAGTTTGCAAAGATTCGGCAGTTTATTTGTTTAAATTATATTTCTATCTATTCTTTTAATAATAAAATTAGATTAAAATGCATTAAAAAGCAAAATCTATCCGTTATTGTGTTCCAACTATAAAGTCTTTAGGTAAGTATCCTCAGAAAGGTTGGTGGCCGAGTGCTTAAGGCGTCGTCTTCCAAGTCATGAGGTCGGCGGTTCGGCCCCTGCTCATTCCGTTTTTTTTTATTGCGAAAAAAATTTTAGTTGTTTTTTTTAAGGTAATAATTGCTTATTGGTTTTTTTCAATTTTAGGTCTGTTTTAGACCATTAAATATTCTATTTATGTTGTAGTTGACGATATTACACCTTTACCGTTTTTTCTCCAACACGCTTCCCAGGTTTGTATAAGTACCTCAACTTGAAACTTTAATTCTTAAAATAGTTGACTCCTGACTTCCCCTCCACCGCTCATCAAATTTGAGATAAGGAAAATTTTTTTTTCGGATTTCTCCCTCTCTGCTCTTCAATTTCGAGATCTGGGGAAAATATATTTTTTTTAACGAACCGCCACTAATACTAATTAATGTAATAATTACATGTTCAACAACCACTCGTACTTCTCAGGTGGCACTGGTGACAGTTTAATTAAATTAAATAAGTTCTTCTTAATAATTATAAATAAATAAAAATACTAGTAACTTGAAACGAGAACCTGAAAGATTTTCATATATTTTAAATAAGGCAAGAAATTCAATTTCACATAATAAAGACTTCATTCACCACCATAAATACTGCTTTTAGCATCCGAAATAGCGGTCGCCAAGCTAGCTCAGTTGGTTGAAGCGTCAGTACTGTAATACGGACAACGGGAGACATGTAGGTTCGAATCCTACGGACCGCAATTGGTAAAGGTAAGTAAAAATGAATTTGTAATAACTTAGTAAACATTATAATTTGCAGGCAACCCTTGTGAGAAAAAGTTGGAGTGATGGTAAACAATATTAGATATGTTAATGTAAATAAAATTACGGATGGCTAACAAACAAATTCATTAGGACAAAACTTATTTATGCATTAATTATTTTATTTTTATCAAGTAGATTACTAACTAGTATGTAGTTTTATATATATGTTCCTATTACTAAAAACCTGTGGGGGGATTACCAAATATAACCTGAAAAAGACCGTCATTCGTCTGATACATTAGGAAGTCATTTTCACGTTTCATTTACGTCATCTAACTCGTCATTTCTCGTCACTCCTGACCATTTTTTCACGTCATTTTCACGTGCGTTTGCTACCTGGGCCATGACTTTGATTTTTTATTGACGCTAGTAGAGGTACAGTTTACTAAAGGAAAAGACAAATTTATATAACGGTGTAAAATACTATTAGTTTTCAAATTGTTTGTCAACATAAGGTATATCTACACTATAAACATTCTCCCATTTTTCTTTAAGTAAGTATGATTTAAAGCACTCAAAATTTTGTTTGGTGTAAAACCTCCTTTTAAATTGTGTTTTAGGTGGTTCTGTTTTAATGGGGATATATAAGAGTTGTCAATTGTGATCAGACAGACCATTTACAGTACTAGCGCTGAGATGACCCTCTCAGTGGCGCAGCCAGAAAATTCATCTGGGGGGGGGCAATAGAACCGGCCTCCCCAGAGGTTGAGGAAAACTTTTCAGAAAATGGTTGAAAACGGGTCTGTATGGATTCCTCTACTAGATAATATTGGCATTAATTACAAAATATTAATTTCCAGAGATATTTGGATACTGCTTTTAGTCCCTTCAAATTAGTCAAAAAATTGCTGTTTTATGGAAAATCTTCCCACAGTTATGAAATCTGTCAGAAGTGAAGTATTTGGGTTGTCTAATCATGATTTTCACCCCCCGCAGTTTTAAAAAAGGGTGGTTTTTGAGAAATATATACATATGTATGAATTTTAGCGTTTTTTCGTCTCTTTCTCTATTTTGAGGAACAACTATGCATTTTGGTGAAAAATATCAAGAGAGCAAAATTGTAGAGCATAAAATTTCCTATAAGTTCTGCCTCTACCATTTTTTTCTTGAATTCCGCTTAGTTTCGCCGCTAGAGGGCACGAAAAAAATAAATATACATATGGACTTTTGCGCCTTTTTTTTAGGTTTTGAGCCAAAATTATGCATTTTTATGAAAAATTACGTGAGATCAAAGTTGTAGAAAAAAAAACTAGAACTGAAGATAGTGAATTTTATGTTCTACAACATTGATCTTATGTAATTTTTCATAAAAATGCATAATTTTGGCTCAAAATCTAAAAAAGGCGCAAAAGTCTATATGTATATTTACTTCTAGCGGCGAAACTAAGCGGAATTCGAAAAAAAAAGTAGAGACAAATGTTATATATTCTATTTAGTTGTAGTTGTAGTTTATAATTTTTTTTTTGTGATTTTGTGTGTGAGGTGGGGCTGCAACCGCTATTTGTAAATTAAAGATTTTGACATTTCTGCTTATTGTCTAGTTTTACTTCCACATCCAGTGAAAGTAAAGTAACGACAAAAAATTTTTATTGTTCAAATAGGCTTAGAATGTCATGAAACGTCGAGCTTTTAAGTTTGAGAGAAAAAATGTCTGTTTGTCTGTTTGACTGTCTGTCTGTCTGTCTGTCTGTCTGTCTGTCATCTGTCGTCTGTCGTCTGTAACTTTTTTTTGTGTGCACGTTTACTCTGGAACCGTTCAAGATATTGACTTGAAATTTGGTACACATATGTACTTTAACGAGATCTAGAACTAAATTATATCTTCATCTTGTTCCGTCGAAGGGTTGGGGGGTAAATTTGGGGTAAACAGGTAAATCAAGCAGGTAAGAGTCAGTAAAATCGGTATATAGTGTATACAAGAGAAGCTAAGGTCTCAAAAAATATTTTGGCATAAGCCACCCCCATTACCACCCCCACCTTATTATTAAAGGGGATGAAAAAAAATTGTGGTTTAGTGTATGTACAATAACCAGAAACCTCAAAATATTTTTTTACTTCATCTACCCCCACTACCACCTCTATCACCACCCCCACCCCACTACCGATGTGGGGTATCGTTTTATGAGTTTTTGAGTTTTGATTTCAAATATTATAATATTAAAGTTCCATAAACAATTATTTCCACATACAAAATTTTTTCGTAGTGAGTGACTTGGACAAGAAAGGAAATCTGGATGTGGAAGTAGCGATTCCTTGGGCAGCGGTTTTTACGTCATGTTTACGTTGTATGTTTGACTAAATTTACACTGTAAATTGTAGAAAAAAAATGCAATTTTTGTTACTTGAAAAATTACATTGAAGTTCAGATATCTCGAAAATCAGTGATTTTTGGAAAATGGAATGGAAAATATACTTTCAAAAGCTTTATATGTTCTTTGTTTCGTGTTAGCGAAATAGAAATTAAAAAAGGAAAATGCGCCACTTTATTTGGGCATGACAGTTTGTATCGACCAATGGAATGCCTTGCCGCCAAAACCTTCAGAGAGATTTGTGAATTTCCACTCAGTTTGTCTTGAAAACTCATGATGTGTGGTCATGTAGTCAACATTGTGTACTGCTAGCTTAAATCAATCAATCCAGCTTTAGTTCCCTATAACTAAATCCACTTGCTATGTAAAGAATACGTAACTAATTTTATCTCTTTATGATGTAGCATATATGTATATTCAACCACTTGATAGTGACCTGACGCTACGTAACTTATATACTTTTTATCTCTTTATGATGTAGCATGTATATATTTTATCTACCTACCGTATGTTCAAAATAGCATATCTCAGCACTTTTTAAATATTGATACTACACAATTGGATTTTTAAAGTTAGATATATGAATAAAGTTCCTTATAAGTTATACAGAAAAATATAGGTATTTCTTTAGAAAATTACCGAAGTTGACACCAAGTTTTATTTTTAAGTCGGATACCTTATTTAGAGAGCCGAGTAGTTTTATATTTTGAATGAAAATTTTTTTGTAAAAAATGGTTATATTTAAAATATAAAACTATCTAACTTTCTAAAAATGTTCAGAGGCATTCTACTTAAAAATAAAAGTTGATGTCTCCTCCAGTTATTTCCTAAAGAATATCAATTTCTCTGGACAATTCATGAGGAATTTATATTCATATATTTAACTCCAAGAATCCAGTTCTCTAGTATCAATATTTAAAAAGTACTATAGGGTGCTATTTTGAACGTTATGGTAGGTATATAAAACAAATAATACATGCTACATCAAAAAGAGATAAAAAGTAGATAATGCAAGATATGGTTGTCTGATTTGTCAACATATATTAGCTTAGGAAAGATTCTCGAATTGAATGACAGTTTAAACTAAGTTAATTAGTATCAACAAAGTTTCAATTCCATCTTAATCTCTGCATATCCCAGTAGGTAAACCAGACGTCCTCGACGTTGCCATCTATATGTTCTTTAGAAAGCAGCTATACGATATTTCTTCGTCTCCAATGATGTATACCCACCTACCTACCTTGCCTTGCATTCCTAGTAAAGCTCAAATTTCATTTAATTTATTTTATTAACTGTTGATTTAGGAGAGATTAATACTAGTGTCTTTTGTGTAACTAATCTATATTCAAGTTAACTACGTATCTACAATAAGTGTTAAGCATTTCTCGGGTCGTTTCTGATTGTACTCGTTCTTTGGTCAGCCTTCGTCACTCTGACATTTGCTACTTGAACATCAGTTACACAACCTGTGAAAATAATTGAAATATTAGTCTATTTCATTTAGGGGATGCACCATTTAAAACTCCCCAGGCTTGTAATTTTCTTATTTTTAAGGCACATCAAATTGTAGATATTTTTAAAGCATTTAAATTTTTTTTTTTTTTGAAAAAAATGTTAAGAAAGAAATCTTAATTTCCTTGAATATTTTTTTTCGTCACCCTGTACATGAACTGCGTTAATGTTTTCTTATAAAGGTTTTAATTAGCTTCAATTTATATTATTACGTCATATTCGAAATTCTTTTTGGTTTTAGAGAAAGGAATTAAAAACACTACAAACTGATTTTTTTTTAAATTACTTTGAAAGGAATGTAATAAACAGTAACAAAAAAAAAATTTTAAAACACATATTAAAAACTAAGTAGGAAATTGCAAATTTTTTATTTTTAGATTTTTTTAATTTTAATAACATAAATTGAAGCTAATTAAAACCTTTATAAAAAAACAATAACACAGTCCATATACAGGGTGAGGTAAAAAAATATTCAAAAAAATTAAGTTTCCTTTCTTAACCATTCAAAAAAAAAATTAATCACTCTGTATGGATATTTAAAGGCTTTAAAAAAGGTCTACAAGTTAATGTGCCCAACATGGTCATCGCTTCGAAAATAAAAAAGTTACAAGTCTGGGGAGTTTTAAGTGGCGCACCCTGCATAGTGTAGTAAATCTGGTTATATAGCTTGTATCCCTTTACTAAATTGTGAAGAAAACTGGATGCAAACTATTTTGATCAATTTGTTAAGTTATTAAACAATTTATGATAGCTTAAATAATAATGTATATATTTTATCAAAACTTTACGAAAACACGCTTCCAATGG
The DNA here is from genome assembly GCA_936432065.2 of Rutpela maculata. Classification (NCBI taxonomy): domain Eukaryota; kingdom Metazoa; phylum Arthropoda; class Insecta; order Coleoptera; family Cerambycidae; genus Rutpela; species Rutpela maculata. Next base: position 142,241,952 of record OW386286.2, read on the forward strand.
AATGGAAAATTTGAGGTCGATCCGATAAGTTTCAGAAGTATACTGCTTTAAACATGAACCGATCTGCTCAAAGTGCTGTCATTCAATCCGAAAGTCTGCCTCAAAGTTGAGTTTACACTGTTAAAACCCAGCTATTTAAAATGAGATTTGTCTAATCTGCCAGAGATGGTGATTTGGGGACTATTGGAGTATTTCAACATAAGAGTATGCAGCATATAACTGCCGAAAAAAAGGGGAATGAAAATGCAACTAGGAGCGAATGACTTCACGCAGCGTCTATATTCTTGATTAATTTTAAAGCCTCTAGAGATCTTAGAATATCCTGGTTTTTTGAATTTCGCTCTAAAATTAAGAGATTTTTTTGCAAAATGTAATAAAAAATATGCTAAATATTCCCATTAAATCATCACACCAAATTTCAAGTGGAAATGTTTATAACAACGCCAAAAAAACAATAAAAAAGTCGAAAATTGAACCGTTGACTGTTTAAGTGCATCAAGTCATAGAACAATTTGTTTTAGAATGTAGATTTTTCTCCTACTCTTCAGTGGTGTTAACACAATTTTTTTAAACTATTTAAAATCATTTTAAATTTTTTATAAAAATTTTTTTTCTCAGAATTAAACAATTAATAATTATTAGAATGCTTCAAAAGATCACAAAAAAAGAAACAATTTTAAAAAACGGGGTTTTCTACGCCAATTGGGAGCCGTGAAGCGTGAAAAAAATGCATTTGTTAAGTAATTGCCAAAAAATGTTTTAAATAATTTTAAAATACCTACATATTTATGCAACAAGTGTGTAAAGCAGTACTTTTTTCATGCATAAGTTGTAGACGAGTGCATCAATCTTGTGAGAATCCCATGATAAAAGTAGTTTCTCTAACAGTTATATAAACAAATGGTTAATTAACGCCACTGAAAAGTAAACAATCAACGATTCAATTTTCGAACTTGTTACTGTTTCTTAAGCTTTTTTTGTATAAATATTAAATTATATTATACTATTACATTCACCGAGAGCCATTTGATATAAGAAAATGTGCGGGGTCCTTTACCAAGATGATTTAATTCTACCAGAAGCATATTTTTAATAACGACAAATCTTAATTGTCTTAATTTATTGCAACAAAATTAACCATAAAGGTTCAGACAATTCTAGTTTTCTTCATAGTTTTATAATGATTATAAATTAATTTTTTTAATGGCGATACAAGCAATATCATTAATCACACGACAACAAAAAAAAGCTGCGCTTTTGATCAGAACCATCTAATCCTGTTTTTTAACATGTTGAAACCAATTCTGATATTAAAAAATTTTTTATCAGTTTTTGGTTACCACCCCTGTTATCCCCTAAAAAGGGGCAATGGTTTTGTCCTAAGGTTCTGATCTAATTTTTCTGAAGTATTTTGACGTGCTGAAGCCAATTTTGGACAAAAGAAAAATTACAGGAAAATATTAGCCTACTTTACACATACAAAACCTTGAAATATATGTACAATACAATAACAAACACAAAGTAGGTGCTATAAGATGTCGGTAAACAATAACCATACCTTTGCATAGTACTTCGCAAAAGCTTTTGGTCACTATTAAGATCTGGGTTTCCTCGAATTACAACTTCTTACGCTGGATTCAGTTGAACTTAATAATGTGGGAACAGCACCAATATACAGCTTTTGTGTAACAAAATCCATGTAATGATATAATTGTCTGTCGAGAATAACGATTGCCCGTGAAATAATTCTAACCTATAAAAAGATTACGTTTCATTTAAATAAATATCTTTATAAAAACGGTAGAATACAACACAAACTTACTTTTGGGTCATTCACTGGAAAATGGTGCAACCTCCAACATAGGTATGTACACCAAATTCGCAAATAGGAGGGCATGTTTATGTTTGCACCTAACCTCTACACTAATAAAACGTTCAAATAAAATAATATTTAAAAAAGTCACAACGCTTTATGGTTCACAGTTCTGCATCAAAGTTATTAAAAGACATCATCCACAATTTTTCACAAAAATGACATCATCCACAATTTTTCCCAAAAATGATCAAAAAACACAAACAGATTTTACATCATTTTACACTGACGCGTTCCATGACTTCGATGTCGTAAAATGAAGTAGGTAAACATTTTTAAGTAAAATTATGTAGCAAATATGTAAACTTGTGTATAAGTAATTAAGTTAATATGTTGACTTAAATATGATATTATTTTACGTATATGCTATGTAAAATTATGTAAAATATTTTATATAAAAATGTTCTATTAATCTTACCTATCAGAGAGGTAAAGTTACATTAATGTTTACTGGGTACTAATATTAGTAGTATGCTCGATGACGGCGACCGAGAGTCGATTATTCTATTATTTTCTGGATAACTGAAATTAGTATTATACTTACATTAGTAGTACTACTCGATGAATGTGACGGCGGCAGTCGATTATTTTCTGGGTTTCGAAGTCTGAATGGTTTTGATGATAGATACGGATATAAAAGGTAATTAGTTGGCACTGCAAGCACTGTTCAATACGCAAGTAAAACCAAACAGTTTTTTAGTAATTTGTGTGCAACTATATAAAAATAGTATTTTAAATTTGAAATAAGTAATTGCTGTTACCTTCTTAAAAAAGTAAATAAAATACAAAATTAGTGCGTATTTATGTAATACTATTTGTTTATAAATAAATGCAATGAACATGATATAAAAGTTAAAATTAAACTATAAGTGCGAATGAATCATCGAATTGCCATGCGTTCATTATAGGGCTCTATACTACACAAATCATCTTGCTTTGTGCTATACTACTAAAATTAGTACTACTAATATTAGTCGATTATTAAAATATCTCGATTAAAAATAATCGAATATTGAAATATCTCGATTATTCTCATCACTACATTCTAAAAGGATTGCGTCATCGTTTAAATTGTAGCTGTGTCCTTGTCTAGAGACATTTCAACGTTTTCTCATCTAGGGATTTTTTATTTAGTGTCCTGTCTGTCAATTCAACAAGTGTCATTTTGTATCTGTAACCTTTAAAACATTTATTTATTGTTTGTTGTGTTGTATTGTATTGTTTGTTGTGTTGATTTATTTTCCTGTGTTTTTTAATTGATTCAAACTTGACAATGGCTGCTTTAAAAGAAGCGATTGTATCTAGAAAAGTCGTAATTTCGCAAATTATGGAAATTTGTAAGTTAGCAAAACAAGCCAAATTGGACGAAAATATGCGAGTTTTGTTTAGAATTAAATATAGTTGTTTAGAATCTTTGTATGATAAGTTAAAGAGTTACATTTAAAAGTATTATGATGTCTGGATTTACAAATAGATACTGTTTAAAATATTTGGTTGCTTTATTCTGATATAATTTTCATATTTAAATTAGATCCGAATGGATACAGATAAAGACTTATATAATTTACTATTGGCACAACAAATACATACTCGTAGAAACTGCTATCATCAATCCTTTCGAAGTAATACGAAATATGTACCTGGAATTTCCACACGTAACATGTAGTGAACAATTTGTTACTGATCAAACATCATCACAATTATATTCGGAAAACAGCATAAATACTGTTAGAAATTGATCGCATATAATCCCATTCGAAGTGGTTAAACTTGTATTTGTAATTGCAGTTGAAAACTGACCTTTCTTTTTACCCATTCAAACAAATGAAATCACATTTAATATATTACTGAAAAAAAACATTAATACTCATAGAAACATCTCATAAATCCCTATTCAAACATTATAATTTGTAATCTTCAATTGCAAATCAAAACTGTTCTAACCTAATGCAGCTCGTTTCTTATAGAAACTCTTGCCATTTAACCACGCATTTACATTAGATACTGTCCTCATAAATTCTCATTGAGATAGTATAAGTAATAAATGTCTGGATTTACAAATAGATACTATTTAAAATATTTGGTTGCTTTATTCTGATATAATTTTCATATTTAAATTAGATCCGAATGCATACTGACTTATATAATTTACTATTGGCACAACAAATACATACTCGTAGAAACTGCTATCATCAATCCTTTCGAAGGAATACTAAATATGTACCTGGAATTTCCGACCATATCGTAACATGTAGTGAACAATTTGTTACTGATCAAACCTCATCACAATTATATTAGGAAAACAGCATAAATACTGTTAGAAATTGATCGCATATAACCCCATTCGAAGTGATTAAACTTGTATGTGTAATTGCAGTTGAAAACTGACGTTTCTTTTTATCCATACCCAACAAATAAAAACACATTTAATATATTACTGAAAAAAAAACATTAATACTCATAGAAACTGATCTCATATATCCCTATTCAAACATTATAATTTGTAATCTTTAATTGCAAATCAAAATTGTTCTAACCTAATGCAGCTCGTTTCTTATAGAAACACTTGCCATTTAACCACGGAAAGCCGCACGTTTTACCTTAGATACTGTTCTCATAAATTCTCATTGATGTGGTATAAGTAAATGTTTGCTGCTTCATTCTGGTAGAAACTGATAGAAATTTCAGCAGCAGCTTTACTCCAGGCTCCAGTAGAGGGAGCTGTATACGTGTCGCTAATTCATATCTACTCTAATGTGACCTAAGAAACTGACGTGTGTTTGTTAAATTAAAAGTAAAGCAGTCTCTTTCATGCCAACTCATTCATTGCTTCTAGGCTAGAATAAGAACACCCGAGGAAATAAGGACTTTGCAGTATTTTGTGTTTACCACAATATTAGTATTTCTATTTGAAATATGCAATTTAAACTGTACATTTGTTGGCATGCATATCCAAATTAATACTAATAAAAAAGCAAAATGGAAGTTTACAATAAAAATACATCTGTAAAATATACAATTGAAACTGTACATTTGTTGACATGTATATCCACATATTAATACTAATAAAAAGACAATGTTGAAATTTACAATAAAAACATGTTGATAAATGGTGTGTTATATACGATAGATACTGGAGAAAGGACGGACTGGACTCTTATGATATTACTTATAGGAAAGTTTAGAATCTCTTTAAAGTTGTATCTGTAATTCCATATGTTTACAGATATAAGGGCAAGGGTGCATTTGCAGACACTAAACTGTAGATTTGTTGATGTATATTTCATATAAGTACTCATGAAAGGGCAACATGATAATTCCAAATAGCTCATTCGGAATTACTGTTTCATAACCGATTTAAAACTTAATAAAACAGATAAAATCCTGTCTGTATAATAATAATATAACTTATAGGAACGATAAAACCGCATCACTTTTTTTTTATAAGTTTCTATGTGGAATTTTTGGCAGGGTAGCTTCGTCAAAAGTATCGGGCACAGCCAAATCAAAAGTGTCTAGTACAGCTACGGCAAGTAGCAAACATCGTGTTTCACAACACCCCAGAGCGGATGTTGATTTTCGTGCCAAGTCTTTACTTGTGCAAACTGATTCTTCCTTGTCTAGTTGTAGTAGTTCCCAGAATTCTGCGGGGAATTCTCCGGGAAATTGTTCTTTGTGCAAACAGGATCATTTGATCTATCAGTGTCCTAAGTTTTTGCCCTTGACCGCTAGAGAGCGTCATGCGGCTGTAAAACGTACTCACTTGTGTTTTAATTGTTTAATGGATTCCCATGGTATGGGAACTTGTCCTTCGAAATCTTCTTGTTCAAAATGTCAGAAAAGACATCACATGTCTTTACATTTTAGTGAGATTACTGGTGGTAATCGTATAGAAACGTCAGGTGCTTCCTCGACAACAACTGACAGTCCTAGTGTATATGTTGGTACTAGTGTGTCGCCTTTTTAGAAGGGTCTACTGTGTTGGTAGAAATTTTAGATGTGAAGGGACAGCCTCATGTTGTGAGAGGTCTTGTTGATCCCGGATCATGACTGAAACTTGTGCTCGTAAGCTACAGCTACCTCGTGCTCGTTCTTCAATCCCTATTGTAGGGTTAGGACAAATGTCTACAAAATCGTCTCGTGGTGTTTTTCGTTGTTCGATTAGACCTACTGGCTCCCTGCAGCCATCCCTCCCCTTAGATGTGATTGTTCTCCCTACTATTTGTTCTGAGATGCCTTCGGCTACTCTCTCCCCTTCAAATTTAGCTAGTTTTAAACCTTTCAAATTAGCAGATCCTACGTGGCACCAACCTGGTCCCGTTGATTTACTGTTAGGTGCTGACATGTATTCCTCAATTGTGCTTCCCGAAATTGAGAAAGGTGATTTTAGTTCGTTAGTAGGTATCCATACCATATTTGGTGTGATTTTGGTTGGTTCTGCTTCGTATTCGAAAATGCCTCCACCCGTGCAGGCTTTCTTCGCTTCTGTCGTTACGCCTTGTCTAGACGACACTTTAAAGAGTTTTTGGAAAATTGAAGAAGTTCCAGAAAAGATTTCTGTTTCGTTGGAAGAGCAACAAGCAGAAACTCACTTCAAACACATTTTAGATTACCTGATGGTCGCTTTGGTGTATCGCTTCCATTTAGGTCTGCAAAGCCCACTTTCAAGGGTTCTCGCGTTTTTGCTGATCGTCGGTTATTGTCTCTCGAACGCAAGTTCGACTCTAACCCTTCGCTTCGAGTGGAGTATGTGAACTTCATGAAAGATTATTTAGCTTCAGGTCATATGACTCTTTGTCAAGTGCCTCCTGAGGATTTGAACTCTACAATGTTATTCCTCACCGTTGTGTATTCAAGGTTGAAAATAGTAAACCCAAAATTCGTGTAGTCTTTGATGCGTCTGCCAAAGATGCAAATAGGGTTTCTCTCAACGATTTCCTACTAATCGGCCCCAAGCTTCAGCGTGACATTGCTAGCATTCTCCTTCGTTTTCGTGCACATTAATTTGTCTTCACTTGTGATGTGAGGCAAATGTATCGTCAAATTTTAGTTGCTTCAGGACACCAACGCTTTCAGCAGATTCGTTGAAGGTTCTCATCTTCGGACCCTATCCAAACTTATTGTCTCAACACTGTAACTTATGGTGTCTCTATAGCGACTATAGCGACTCACTCACTGGAAATCGAGAAGTTCCAAAAGCGAGAAAGCGATCCATTATGGATCGAGTTTTCCTTTTTGTTTCTTAGCGACTCCATGGAAACTTCTCGCTTTTGGAACTTCTCGATTTCCAGTGAGTGAGTCGCTATAGTCGTCTTGAAAAGGATAGTTATATGAAGGTACTTGGTCTTCAATGGCAGCCTTCATTGGATTCTTTTGTTTTTGCTGTGAATCCCCGCGATTCTATTTGTTCGAAACGTTCGATTTTATCCGAAATTGCCCGGATATACGATCCCCTTGGTTTTTTATGCCCTGTCACATTCTTTGTAAAACGCCTCATTCAGGTTCTATGGACTCTAGACATTGGTTGGGATGATTCTCCTCCATGTGACGTCGTTTCCAGATGGCAGCAATATAAGGATCAGTTGCCTTGTATTGCTTCTCTGCGAATTCCTCGTTTAGTTGTTGCGGATCTTACCTCCGCAGTTTGTCAGGTTCATGCCTTTTGTGATGCTTCTGAGCTTGGTTATGGTTCTGTAGCCTATTTGCTTTGTGTTTACTCTAGTGGTAATGTTGGTGTTTCTTTTCTTTGTGCAAAGTCCAAAATTGCCCCTTTGCATACCTTGACCATTCCTCGCTTGGAATTATGTGCTGCAGTTTTATTGTCCTCTCTAGTCGCTTGGATTAGAGTAACTTTGAAATCTGTTCTTGAAATTGAAAATGTCTTTGCTTGGTCTTATTCCACCATAGTTTCGAACTGGATTAGATCTTCTCCACATCGGTGGAAAACTTTCGTATCAAATAGAGTGAGTGTCATCCAAGACAGGCTAGCTCCTACTTATTGGCACCACATTCGTTCTTGTGAAAATCCTGCGGATTGTGCCTCTCGCGGTCTTCTCCCAGAGGAATTTGTGACTTTCCCCTCATGGTGGGCGGGTCCCTCCTGGCTAAAACTTCCCCCTGCGGAATGGCCTGTTGAAAGTGTAGAAATTGTTGATCCCCTTGCCGATGTTGAACAGAAGAAAACTGTTTTGGTTGCTCAAATTGAACCTTGTGTTATTGATTCTTTGTTTGTTCGTTTCTCATCTCTTCGTAAAATACAAGGTATTGTTGCTTATTGCCTTAGATTTTACAACAATTGTCAAAATCCAGAAAAACTTTCTGGTGTCTTGTCCTCGTCCGAGCTTCATCAAGCTCTCTTGTACATTGTGAAACTTGTACAGAAGCAATCTTTTGCGATAGACATTTCGGCTCTTCGTAAAAAGAAGAAGCTTCCCAAAACCTTCTTGAAATTGTCCCCCTTTTTGGATGAGAAAGGGATTTTGCGTGTTGGAGGTAGAATCACTCATGCCAATCTACCCTTTGAAACAAAACACACCGCATTGCTTCCTAGCACTCACGTTCTGTCAGAACTTTTGATCTTTCAGATTCACTACCAAAACTTGCATTCTGGTCTGAACACGACTGTCTATTTATTATAACAAAATTTTTGGATTCTTGGTGGTCGTCGTCTTATTCGTCGTTGTCTTGGTAAGTGTTACCGTTGTTTTCGTGTTAAACCTCCTTCGTTGCTTTGCCCTATGGATGATCTTCCTAGTGTATGTGTGTCACAAGCCAAACTCTTTTCACAGGTAGGAGTCGATTTTGGCGGTCCATTTCACATTGTGCCTCAACACACCAGAGGTGCAAAAACCTCAAAGACTTATCTTTGTCTGTTCGTGTGTTTATCGGTGAAAGCAGTTCACCTAGAAATTGTTTCAGACTTAACAACTGAAGCGTTTCTGACGGACCTGCGCCGTTTCGTTGCTCGTCGTGGTAGGTGTTCTCACATCTACAGTGATTGCGGTACCAATTTCACTGGGGCGGCTAGTGAATTGAAAGAAAATTTAAAGCTAGCTGCTGAAAGCGAAGCCATTACATGGCATTTCAATCCCCCGTCCGCGCCCCACTTTGGCGGAATTTGGGAAAGCGGTATCAAGTCTGTGAAGACACACCTCTATCGAGTGATAGGTTTACAAATTTTAACCTTTGAAGAACTGTATACTTTGGTTACTCAGGTCGAAGCCCTGCTCCACTCGCGACCTCTATGTGCCTTGAGTTCTGACCCCAACGATCTTGGTTCTTTGACCCCTGGTTATTTTCTCACCCTTGAGCCTCTCACGGCACCCCCCGACCCTGATTTATCACATATAAATTTAGCGCGTCTGTCACGTTGGCAGCTTGTTCAACAGTTGCAACAAAGCTTTTGGAAAATGTGGAGCAATGAATACATCAATTATACCAGAGAAGTAAATGGTACACATCTCGTCGATTTCAAAATTTAGATATTGGGACTCTTGTCCTAATCAGAAGTGAATCTACGACTCCGCTTGCGTGGAAATTAGGTAGTATCGTGCAACTCCACCCCGAAAATGATGGGACATGTAGAGTAGCCACGGTCAAAACTACACAGGGAATCTTACAACGCCCTTGCATAAAATTGTCCATTGCCTTCGCAATAGTCTGTTTTATCTTGTTTAGTTAATTAGATTTTTAGACTTAGTTTTAGTTGTTAGTTAAAAAAAAAGCCCCTAGCCATGCTAACGTTGTTTTTGGTGGGCGGTATGTTTCGTGTTCGCGAAATAGAAATTTAAAAAGGAAAATGCGCCACTTTATTTGGGCATGACAGTTTGTATCGACCAATGGCATGCCTTGCCGCCAAAACCAGCGACCTTCAGAGAGATTTGTGAATCTCCACTCAGCTTGTCTTGAAAACTCATGATGTGTGGTTATGTAGTCAACATTGTGTACTGCTAGATTAAATCAATCAATCCAGGTTTAGTTCCCTATAACTAAATCTATGGTGTGGGACAATTATCCGTCCAATTAAACGAGAACACGGCTCTAGAGCTCCTCGACCTTGTGAACAATTTATCGTCGACAGAAACCTCGGCGTCCCGGACACTTTCATGTAAAAAGTAAGGGATTACAAGGTAGGTCACACATGCTTTCCTGTTAGCTCAAATAGGTGGTCCTTCGTTTTGTTATACTTTATAAATTGAGAAGATAATTCATTCTAGCACGGTGTAGTATATATATATATATATATATACTACACCGTGCTACACCGTGCTACACCGTGCTGATGAGGACCACTGAGTCCGAAACACGTGTCCACGGTTGCTCTTTTTCTCTGCGGTCTTACCCACGAATTTTTCCTGTTTGCCATAAAGCTTTGTTCCGCATTAACAACTCCTATTTTTATATATATATATATACATACATACATGCCTAACACATAGATACGCCTCCGATTATAATATACCAACAGCCGACGCCTCCGAAATCGGAGGCGAAATCGAAAAAGTGGAGGCGAAAATGAATGCCCGTGTATATGTGGTTTAAAATGATGTTTACCATTCATATGTCACGTACACGGATTTTAGCATGGAGTCGAAAATGACCCCTACGTCTCTACACATATACACTTTAGTATACATCATATCGCATTAGAGGGCGCGACTGTTTTTATACTAGATACGCCGAAATGTATCGGCCAGTGGTATCGCCTCCTTATACTTACAGTGCGTCTTTGCCTCATAATACTGGCAACGCTGTACGTAGTGGATATATTTAATTAAGATTTGAACTATAGAATAAGACTCTAGCTTATCCTGCGGGCATATTAGGTCGGTAATCGGCCTTTAGTCATTTATCACTATTAATGGAGAATACATTTTGAATGGAACTGTTTGTCTGCAGGAATTTTATTATTTTAATTTGTTTTAGGTTTAATAATAGGTGTTATGTGCACTTTCGGATTAAATCGGTCCATTCTTGTAAAATTTTAACAATTTATTTTTCAACATTGAAATTTTCTGTTATTTTCCTTTTATCTCCGGTCCTATTAATTGTATCGCAAAAATAAAAATACCAAGTTGTCCACAATAAAACTTTGAATAAGACTAAGCTTATGAAAAAACTTTATAATGATTTGTTAATTTAAAAAAAAAATAACAACCACAAAAAATTGCATTACTTTAGAATTCAAGAAATAGAACGTAATAATACATCTATTTTAACGAAAGTTGGTGAAACTATGCCCTTTGTTGAAATAATTTTCATACCAAATTTTAGCGCAAAATATTTGTCCAATGGCCAAGACCAATAAAAATTTCCAAATTTCCATCTCTTATTGTTTAAGTGAATCGACTCTTAGGAGGACAGTTTTTTTAAAATGTAGGTTTTTACAGTGGTATTATAGTCTATGTAACGAAGGCAAAAATAGTGTAAATATTTCGTGCAAAGACGAGATTACCTTTCCCTTCCGTTTTCGAGGGTGCTGATCACGATGGAAGTGGTGGGAGAAGTTTTTGACTGCCGCAACCCCCTGAAACGGCCAAAAACCACCCCTTTTATGGGGATCCCTTCATATTTTCATATATAAACGTGGGGAGTGATTTATCGACGGGTTATACTTAAAATAACATGGAAGGGGGTTATAGAGTAAATGGAATTCTAGGGGGTTGACTAAACCTTCCCGTGGAAAATCTTTTTTTTTTTTAATGATTCGGTTCAAACGCTTTTTCAGCACATGATCGTTATTCTTGTGCATATCCCTTCATTTTTCACAGAAGAGAAGGTGGTAGCGACCTCGGGGGCTATTTCAAAACCATAAAAGGGTGGTTTTTGGACGCTTCAGGGGGTTGCGGCGGTCAAAAACTTCTCCCACCACTTCCATCGTGTTCAGCACCCTCGAAAACGGGGGGGAAAGGTAATCTCGTCTTTGCACGAAATATTTACAAAAAACTCGTCAAATAATGCTTCATTACATAGACTATTAAGAGAAAAAATTGTATGTTTATTTAAGCAGTTTTTTTTTAAATTTGTTAGCCACCCCCATTGCCACCCCCACCTCATTATTAAAGGGGATGGAAAAAAAATGTGGTTTAGTGTATGTACAAGAACCAGAAACCTCAAAATATTTTTTTACTTCATCTACCCCCACTACCACCCCCTATCACCACCCCCACCCCACTACCGATGTGGGGTATCGTTTTATGGGTTTTTGGGGTAGATGATTTCAAATATTAAAGTTCCATAAACAATTAATTCCACATACAAAATTTTTTCGTAGTGAGTGACTTGGACAAGAAAGGAAATCTGGATGTGGAAGTAGTGATTCCTTGGGCAGCGGTTTTTACGTCATGTTTATGTTGTATGTTCGACTAATTTACACTGTAAATCGTAGAAAAAAAATGCAATTTTTGTTACTTGAAAAATTACATTGAAGTTCAAATATCTCGAAAATCAGTGATTTTTGGAAAATGGAATGGAAAATATACTTTCAAAAGCTTTATATGTTCTTAATATAGTAAAGTCAAAATGGGAATTCTCTGGCTACACTAATTTGATTGTATTAATTTGTTCCAGGTGTAATAACAAGTGGCATGAGAAGTTTGGATTAGATCTGTACATTGCTTCATTTAAAATTTAAACAATTACTGCTATTTTCCTTATCATCTCGGGAAAAAATTATAAATGAAACTAGATATATCAAAAAACATTTTGATAATTTATTAATTTGTATAAAAATAAAACCAGTAAAAATTGCCTTTTTTGGATAATTACTTCCACATCCAGTGGAAATACAGTAACATTTTTTTTTTTATTTTTATTATTCAAATAGGCTTAGAATGTCATGAAACGTCGAGATTTTAAGTTTGAGCAGAAAAAAATTCTGTCTGTCTTTCGGTCTGTCTGTCGTAACTTTTTTTGTGCGCAAGATTACTCTGGAACCGTTTAAGATCTGGAACTAGATTATATTTTCATCTTATTCCGTTGAAGGGTTGGGGAGTAAATTGGGGTAAATGGGGGTAAATAGGAAAATCAAGCAGGTAAAAGTCCATAGAATTGGTATTTAGTATATACAAGAGAAACTAATCTCTCAAAAAATTTTTCGCATTAGCCACACCCATTACTACTCCCACACTATTATAAAAGGGAGTGAAGAAAATTGTGATATAGTGTGTGTACAAGAACCAATGGCTTCAAAATATTTTTTTTTCTTCATCCATCTCCACTACCACCCCCTATCACTACTCCCACCTCACTACCGATGTGGGATATCGTTTTATGGCTTTCTGGGGACGATTTCAAATATCATATTATTAAAGTTCCATAACCAATTATTTCGACATACAAAATTTTTTCGTTGTGAGAGACTTGGATACCAAATCTGGATGTGGAAGTAGTGATTCCTTGGGAAGCGGTTTTTACATGTTATAATTTACAATGGTATTAAGAAAAAACATATTATCTTCATTTAAACCGTTTTTTTGAAATTTGTTTCTAATTTTAAAAATTATAGTTATAAACAAATTCAAATAACTATGGATTCTTTATCAAACCAAAAATAGCAAACGAATTATGAAACTTGATAAAATATCTAACCTTTTTGAAAGAAAAACCTCTGCCCAAGGAATCACTACTTCCACATCCAGATTTTCCATCCAAGTCTCTCACAAAGAAAAAAATCTGTATATGGAAATAATTGTTTATGAAACTTTAGTAATATAATATTTGAAATCGACTACCCCAAAAACTCATAAAACGATATCCCACATTGGTAGAGTTGGTGGTGATGATAGATAGGGGGGCGGTAGAGTGGTAGTGGAGGTGGATAAAGTAAAAAAAAAATATTTTGAGGTTTTTGGATCTTGTACACACACTAAATTACAATTTTATTCACCTCCTCTAATAATAGGGTGGGGGTGTTAATGGGGGGTGGCTAATGCCAGAAACTTTTTAAGACCTTATAACTTGTCTTGTATATACTAAATACCAATTTTATGGACTCTTACCTGCTTGATTTATCAATTTACTCCCTAATCCTTCAAAGGAATAAGATGAAAGTATAATCTAGTTCCAGATCACTTTAAAATACACACGAGTACCAAATTTCAAGTCAATATCTTAAACGGTTCCAGAGTAATCGTGCGCACAAAATAAGTTACAGACAGAAAATTTTTTCGCTCAAACTTAAAATCTGGACGTTTTATGACATTTTAAGCCGATTTGAACAATAAACATTTTCAAAATTTTGTTGTTACTATACTTCCACTGGATGTAGCAGTAATAATGATCTAATTGCATTTGGGACCGAGATACGTCAGTTTTTGCGTCTCAGTTACTGATAAATAAGCAAATCGATATTTCTTAAAATTTAAACTGGTTATTATTCAATTCTTATATTTTTGCCTCAGCTAGTTGAAAATAATCCAGAAGCACAGATAATGAGTGTATAGATGTCCGAAAGTTAGATCTTCCGTGATTATGTTAGAGATCCGATAATAACCAAATAGGTATATACATTCCCAGCAAACATAAATATATAGCATATACGTAAATGCTACGTAAACTAAGTTTTGCAGAAGTAACGTGTTATGTAAAATGTGACGCATAATCATATGTGCATACTCTGCGAAATGTCAGCAACATGTGCATATGATTTTTACATAGTGAAGAGGTAACACTGTGACCTCACGGTATGGAACAAATGACGTAGCGTATATGTATATTCAACCACTTGCTATGTAAAGCATACGTAACTAATTTTATCTCTTTATGATGTAGCATATATGTATATTCAACCACTTGATAGTGACCTTACACTACGTAACTTATATACTTTTTATCTCTTTATGATGTAGCATGTATATATTTTATCTACCTACCGTATGTTCAAAATAGCATATCCCAGCACTTTTTAAATATTGATACTACACAATTGGATTTTTAAAGTTAGATATATGAATAAAGTTCCTTATAAGTTATACAGAAAAATATATTTCTTTAGAAAATTACCGAAGTTGACACCAAGTTTTATTTTTAAGTCCGATACCTTATTTAGAGAGCCGAGTAGTTTTATATTTTGAATGAAAATTTTTTTTGTAAAAAATGGTTATATTTAAAATATAAAACTATCTAACTTTCTAAAAATGTTCAGAGGTATTCTACTTAAAAATAAAAGTTGATGTCTCCTCCAGTTATTTCCTAAAGAATATCAATTTTTCTGGACAATTCATGAGGAATTTATATTCATATATTTAACTCCAAAAAATCCAGTTCTCTAGTATCAATATTTAAAAAGTACTATAGGGTGCTATTTTGAAGGTATATATAACAAATACATGCTACATCAAAAAGAGATAAAAAGTATATAATGCAAGATATGGTTGTCTGATTTGTCAACATATATTAGCTTAGGAAAGATTCTCGAATTGAATGACAGTTTAAACTAAGTTAAATTAGTATCAACAAAGTTTCAATTTCATCTTAATCTCTGCGAATCCAGTAGGTAAACCAGGCATTAGGCGTTGTCTTCGACGTTGTCATCTATATGTTCTTTAGAAAGCAGCTATACGATTTTTTTTCCCCAATGATGTATACCCACCACTTACCTTGCCTTGCATTCCTAGTAAAGCTCAAATTTCATTTAATTTAATTTATTAACTGTTGATTTAGGAGAGATTAATACTAGTGTATTTTGTGTAACTAATCTATATTCAAGTTAACTAAGTATCTACAATAAGTGTTAAGCATTTCTCGGGTCGTTTCTGATTGAACTTGTTCTTTGGTCAGCCTTCGTCACTCTGACATTTGCTACTTGAACATCAGTTACACAACCTATGAAAAAAAATTGAAATATTAGTCTATTTCATATACGGGGTGCACCATTTAAAACTCCCCAAGCTTGTAATTTTCTTATTTTTTAAGGCACATCAAATTGTAGATATTTTTAAAGCATTTAAAAAAAATTTTTTTGAAAAAATTGTTAAGAAAGAAATCTTAATTTCCTTGAATATTTTTTCACGTCACCCTGTACATGAACTGCGTTAATGTTTTCTTATAAAGGTTTTAATTAGCTTCAATTTATGTTATTACGTCATATTCGAAATTCTTTTTGGTTTTAGAGAAAGGAATTAAAAACACACCAAACCGATTTTTTTTTTAAAATTACTTTGAAAGGAATGTAAATAATAATTTTATGCTTAACTGTAAAAGACATATCACAAATATTCAGCGTAATAAAACAGTAACAAAAAATTTTAAAAAATATTTTTAAAAACTACTTATATTAAAATGTACTAAGTAGGAAATTGCAAATTTTTTATTTTTTAAGTTTTTTTATTTTAATAACATAAATTGAAGCTAATTAAAACCTTTATAAGAAAACAATAACACAATCCATGTATAGGGTGAGGTAAAAAAATATTCAAAGAAATTAAGTTTTCTTTCTTAACAATTTTTTCAAAAAAATTTTCTTTTTCTTAACCATTCAAAAAAAAAAATTAATCACTCTGTATGGATATTTAAAGGCTTTAAAAATGTCCACAAGTTGATGTGCCCCACAAGGTCATCGCTTCGAAAATAAAAAAGTTACAAGTCTGTGGCGCACCCTGCATAGTGTAGTAAATCTGGTTTTATAGCTTGTATCCCTTTACTAAATTGTGAAGAAAACTAGATGCAAACTATTTTGATCAATTTGTTAAGTTATTAAACAATTTATGATAGCTTAAATAATAATGTATATATTTTAACAAAACTTTACGAAAACACGCTTCCAATGGAATGGAAAATTTGAGGCCGATCCGGTAAGTTTCAGAAGTATACTGCTTTAAACATGAACCGATGTGCTCAAAGTGCTGTCATTCAATCCGAAAGTCTGCCTCAAAGTTGAGTTTACACTGTTAAAACCCAGCTATTTAAAATCAGATTTGTCTAATCTGCCAGAGATGGTGATTTGGGGACTATTGGAGTATTTCAACATAAGAGTATGCAGCATATAACTGCCGAAAAAAAGGGGAATGAAAATGCAACTAGGAGTGAATGACTTCACGCAGCATCTATATTCTTGATTAATTTTAAAGCCTCTAGAGATCTTAGAGTATCCTGGTTTTTTGAATTTCGCTCTAAAATTAAGAAATTTTTTTGCAAAATGTAATAAAAATATATGCTAAATAAGCCCATTAAATCATCACACCAAATTTTAAGTGGAAATGTTTATAACAACGCCAAAAAAACAATAACAAAGTCGAAAATTGAACCGTTGACTGTTTAAGTGCATCAAGTCATAGAACAATTTGTTTTAGGGTAAAAACACAAATAAAGCAGGCAACCTGCTTACTGGTAGTCAGCGCCTATAAGCGCCAATAATTAAGTACGCTTTTAAACGTTCCCGTACACAGACAAAGCCGGCTACCAGTAAGCAGGAAACCTGCTTTCTTTGTGTTCTTACCCTTTTAAAAGAGTACTTAATTATTGGCGCTTATAGGCGCTGACTACCAGTAAGCAGGTTGCCTGCTTTCTTTGTGTTTTTACCCTTAGAATGTAGATTTTTCTCCTACTCTTCAGTGGTGTTAACACAATTTTTTAAACTATTTAAAATCATTTAAAATTTTTTATAAAGAATTTTTTTTCTCAGAATTAAACAATTAAAAAAACCGCTGCCCAAGGAATCACTACTTCCACATCTAGATTCTCTATCCAAGTCACTCACAACTAAAAAACTTTGTATGTGAAAATAATTGTTTATGGAACTTTAATAATATAATATTTGAAACCCTCTACCCCAAATACCCATAAAACGATACCCCACATCGGTAGTGGAGTGGGGGTGGTGATAGGGGGGTGGTAGTTGGGGGGGGGTGGATGAAGTAAAAAAATATTTTGAGGTTTCTGATTCCTGTACATGCACTAAATCACATTTTTTTTCATCCCCTTTAATAAGGAGGTGGGGGTGGTAATGGGGGGTGGCTAATGCCAAAAATTTTTTTGAGACCTCAGCTTCTCTTGTATATACTAAATACCAATTTCATGGACTCTTACCTGCTTGATTTACCCATTTACCTCAAATGTACCCCAATTTACCCCCCAACCCTTCGACGGAATAAGATGAAAGTATAATCTAGTTCTAGATCTCGTTAAAGTACATATGTGCACCAAATTTCAAGTCAATATCTTAAACGGTTCCAGAGTAAACGTGCGCACAAAAAAAAGTTACAGACAGACAGACCGACAGACAGACAGAAATTTTTTTTCGCTCAAACTTAAAATCTCGACGTTTCATGACATTTTAAGCCTTTTTGGACAATAAAAATTTTAAAAAATTTTTTTGTCGTTACTATACTTCCACTGGACGTGGAAGTAATTATTAGAATGCTTCAAAAGATCACAAAAAAAGAAACAATTTCAAAAACCGCTGCCCAAGGAATCACTACTTCCACATCCAGATTCTCTATCCAAGTCACTAACAACGAAAAAACTTTGTATGTGAAAATCATTGTTTATGCAACTTTAATAATATAATATTTGAAATCCTCTACCCCAAAAACCCATAAAACGATACCCCACATCGGTAGTGGGGTGGGGGTGGTAGTGGGGGTGGATGAAGTAAAAATATATTTTGACGTTTCTGGTTCCTGTACATGCACTAAATCACATTTTTTTTCATCCCCTTTAATAAGGAGGTGGGGGTGGTAATGGGGGTGGCTAATGCCAAAAATTTTTTTGAGACCTCAGCTTCTCTTGTATATACTAAATACCAATTTCATTGACTCTCACCTGCTTGATTTACCCGTTTACCCCAAATTTACCCCAATTTACCCCCCAACCCTTCGACGGAAGAAGATGAAAATATAATCTAGTTCTAGATCTCGTTAAAGTACATATGTGTACCAAATTTCAAGTCAATATCTCAAACGGTTCCAGAGTAAACGTGCGCACAAAAAAAGTTACAGACAGACAGACAGACAGACCGACAGACAGACCGACAGACAGACCGACAGACAGAAATTTTTTTTTTCGCTCAAACTTAAAATCTCGACGTTTCATGACATTTTAAGCCTATTTGGGCAATAAAAATTTTTAAAAATTTTTTTGTCGTTACTATACTTCCACTGGACGTGGAAGTAAAAATGGGGTTTTCTACGCCAATTGGGAGCCGTGAAGCGTGAAAAAAATGCATTTGTTAAATAATTGCCAAAAAATTGTTTTAAATAATTTTAAAATACCTACTTATTTATGCAACAAGTGTGTAAAGCAGTACTTTTTTCATGCATAAGTTGTAGACGAGTGCATCAATCTTGTGAGAATCCCATGATAAAAGTAGTTTCTTTAACAGTCATATAAACAAATTGTTAATTAACGCCACTGAAAAGTAAACAATCAACGATTCAATTTTCGAACTTGTTACTGTTTCTTAAGCTTTTTTTGTATAAATATTAAATTATATTATACTATTACATTCACCGAGAGCCATTTGATATAAGAAAATGAGCGGGGTCCTTCACCAAGATGATTTAATTCTACCAGAAGCATATTTTTAATGACAAATCTTAATTGTCTTAATTTATTGCAACAAAATTAATCATAAAGGTTCAGACAATTCTAGTTTTCTTCGTAGTTTTATAATGATCAAATTAATTTTTTTAATGGCGATATAAGCAATATCATTAATCACAAGACAACAAAAAAAAAGGCTACGCTTTTGATCAGAACCATCTAATCCTGTTTTTTAACATGTTGAAACCGATTCTGATATTAAAAAAAAAAATTATCAGTTTTTGGTTACCACCTCTTTATCGCCTAAAAGGAGGCAATAGTTTTGTCCTAAGGTTCTGATCTAATTTTTCTGAAGTATTTTAACATGCTGAAGCCAATTTTGGACAAAAGAAAAACTGCAGGAAAATATTAGCCTACTTTACACAAACAAAACCTTGAAATATAATGTACAATACAATAACAAAGTAGGTGCTATAAGATGTGGGTAAACAATAACCATACCTATGCATAGTACTTCGCAAAAGCTTTTGGTCACTATTAAGATCTGGGTTTCCTTGAATTACAACTTCTTACGCTGTATTTAGTTGAACTTAATAATGTGGGAACAGCACCAACACACAGCTTTTGTGTAACAAAATCCATGTAATGATATAATTGTCTGTCGAGAATAACGATTGCCCGTCAAATAATTCTAACCTATAAAAAGATTACGTTTCATTTAAATAAATATCTTTATAAAAACGGTACAACACAAACTTACTTTTCTTCACTGGAAAATGGTACAACAAATTCGCAAACAAGAGGGCATGTTTATGTTTGCACCTAACCTCTACACTAATAAAACGTCCAAATAAAATAATATTTAAAAAAGTCGCAACGCTTTATGGTTCACAGTTCTGCATCAAAGTTATTAAAAGACATCATCCACAATTTTTCACAAAAATTATCAAAAAACAAACGTTAGATTTTACATCATTTTACACTGGCGTGCTGCGTGAGCGTGGCACTGACGCGTTCCATGACTTCGATGTCGTAAAATGAAGTAGGTAAACATTTTTAAGTAAAATTATGTAGCAAATATGTAAACTTGTGTATAAGTAATTAAGTTAATATGTTGACTTAAATATGATATTATTTTACGTATATGCTATGTAAAATTATGTAAAATATTTGATATAAAAATGTTCTATTAATCTTACCTCTCAGAGAGGTAAAGTTACATTAATGTTTACTGGGTTATATTATGTGTTTAAAAGTCAGACCTTAGTCGTCAGATGTAAGAAATAAATAATAACGTCTCGTGTTTAAATCCAGATCGTGAAATTTTTTTTATTGCATCAGTAGTATTAAAAGTTTTAAAAATGTACACAAGGATAGATGTTCAGGTTAGGTTGGTTTTCCGTTTTCGCGACAGGAATTAAAGAAGTTACAAAAAAAATTGAAAATGCGCGATATGTTTTCAAAACCTTATTATAATATATATATATATATATATATATATATATATATATATATATATATATATATATATATATATATATATATATGGATAGAGAATCTGGATGTGGAAGTAGTGATTCCTTGGGCAGCGGTTTTTGAAATTGTTTCTTTTTTTGTGATCTTTTGAAGCATTCTAATAATTACTTCCACGTCCAGTGGAAGTATAGTAACGACAAAAAAATTTTTTAAAATTTTTATTGTCCAAAAAGGCTTAAAATGTCATGAAACGTCGAGATTTTAAGTTTGAGCGAAAAAAAAATTTCTGTCTGTCTGTCGGTCTGTCTGTCTGTAACTTTTTTTTGTGCGCACGTTTACTCTGGAACCGTTTAAGATATTGACTTGAAATTTGGTGCACATATGTACTTTAACGAGATCTAGAACTAGATTATACTTTCATCTTATTCCGTCGAAGGGTTGGGGGGTAAATTGGGGTACATTTGAGGTAAATGGGTAAATCAAGCAGGTAAGAGTCCATGAAATTGGTATTTAGTATATACAAGAGAAGCTGAGGTCTCAAAAAAATTTTTGGCATTAGCCACCCCCCATTACCACCCCCACCTCCTTATTAAAGGGGATGAAAAAAAATGTGATTTAGTGCATGTACAGGAATCAGAAACCTCAAAATATTTTTTTACTTCATCCACCCCCCCAACTACCACCCCCCTATCACCACCCCCACTCCACTACCGATGTGGGGTATCGTTTTATGGGTATTTGGGGTAGATATATATATGTATATATATATATATATATATGTGTTTTTATATCAAGTCGAGATCCTTAATAAAAACCAAAAAAGTCGAGATCCACTAATGTATATGTTGATGTATATAGTGTAAGATGAGATCCTGCGATGTTGTCACACTATATATATATATATATATATATATATATATATATATATATATATATATATATTATATATATATATATATATATATATATATATATATATATATATATATATATATATATATATATATATATATATATATATATATATGGATAGAGAATCTGGATGTGGGAGTAGTGATTCCTTGGGCAGCGGTTTTTGAAATTGTTTCTTTTTTTGTGATCTTTTGAAGCATTCTAATAATTACTTCCACGTCCAGTGGAAGTATAGTAACGACAAAAAAATTTTTTAAAATTTTTATTGTCCAAAAAGGCTTAAAATGTCATGAAACGTCGAGATTTTAAGTTTGAGCGAAAAAAAAATTTCTGTCTGTCTGTCGGTCTGTCTGTCTGTAACTTTTTTTTTGTGCGCACGTTTACTCTGGAACCGTTTAAGATATTGACTTGAAATTTGGTGCACATATGTACTTTAACGAGATCTAGAACTAGATTATACTTTCATCTTATTCCGTCGAAGGGTTGGGGGGTAAATTGGGGTACATTTGAGGTAAATGGGTAAATCAAGCAGGTAAGAGTCCATGAAATTGGTATTTAGTATATACAAGAGAAGCTGAGGTCTCAAAAAAATTTTTGGCATTAGCCACCCCCCATTACCACCCCCACCTCCTTATTAAAGGGGATGAAAAAAAATGTGATTTAGTGCATGTACAGGAATCAGAAACCTCAAAATATTTTTTTACTTCATCCACCCCCCCAACTACCACCCCCCTATCACCACCCCCACTCACTACCGATGTGGGGTATCGTTTTATGGGTATTTGGGGTAGATATATATATATATATATATATATATATATATATATATATGTGTGTTTTTATATCAAGTCGAGATCCTTAATAAAAACCAAAAAAGTCGAGATCCACTAATGTATATAGTGTAAGATGAGATCCTGCGATGTTGTCACACTTCTTGGATAAAAGCGCACCATATCTCAAAGAGCCAAAAGGGCACTTTGCGCGCTTTTTAACATTCGACAAGTGTTTGGGACAGTGAACTGCTGAAAAAATGTCTAATCGTGGAAAGGAACTAGTATGTTTAGCTTTGGATGTAAAGTCAACCACAACTGGTGGTACACAAGAGAGTTATGAAAAACTTTTAAAATGTACATCTTACTCTAGAAATAATAATAAATAATAACTTTTTCAAATTTTTCAACTAAATATTTCAATTTTTGTTTTCCTCAATTCTTTTACATATGTCCCTTTTTTTATTTTTCATGTTGCTGAAATTTTAAAAATATGAGAAAGTAGAGTTTTTAGCAGTCGTGTTACTTTTCATATAATTTGCAAAAAGTTTACAGCTGAAAATTTGTGTGCAAATTTACTATTGATTTAAAAATTACTTGCACGAAACTCAGGGCGGCGTGGAGAGGTGAGGGAGCGAGACGACTGCCTCAGGGCGTCAAAGGAGGGGTATCGATATGCTAAGAAAATTGACCCCAATATACAGTGTGTCCCAGGATAAATGTAACAAGAGGTGTAATGAACCAAAAATTTTAGAATGGTATTTGGGGATTAAGTCCTGCTTGTTGTAAAACTATAAAGTATACCAAAAATGACTTGATTTGGTGTTCTACAGGGTGTTTTATAAGCAAAGTTGTAAAAATCACCACTAATAAAGTACCTTTATTTTTCAAAATATGAAAAAATTCCACTAAGAAAAGTTATTTAGAATGCAATTTTATACCTTTATACCAAATTTCAGGAATATAAAATTATTTTTTTGAAACTTCCCACTTTTTGCGAATTAAGAGTTGAATTCATATTTAAAGTTGTGTAGGAGCAAATGTTAATCATCTCAAAAAGTAGGCTATTGGTAAAAAAATTGAATATAAAAAATAATTTCTATACAGTTTTAATTGAATGGTTCAAAATAAAATACTAATTTATTGAAAAAAATGGGAATTTTCAAAAAAATAAATTTATATTCCTGAAATTTGGTATAGAGGTATAAAATTGCATTCATATTTTGAAAAATAAAGGTACTTTATTAGTGGTGATTTTTACAAGTTTGCTTATAAAACACCCTGTAGAACACCAAATCAAGTCATTTTTGGTATACTTTAGTTTTACAACAAGCAGGACTCAATTCCCAAATACCATTCCAAAATTAAAAAATTTAACTATATTTTTTTTTATATTTCTCATTATTTTAGTAAAATACAGGACACTAGCTTAACCCTACAATAAATTAAAAGTAAAAATGACTACGTTTTCTTCACGAGAAGAATCGACAAACTGAGGTCAAAATGGCTTTCTTTGGAAAATTATACCTTTTTTTTACTGTATCGAGTTTTTTAGACATGATCGCATTTTTTAACATGGTGATTTTTTACATGTTGTTCTTTAGACGTCAACAAATATAAAAATACAAAAATTAAACTGCTAAAAAAATGCGCTCATGTCTAAAAAAACTCGATATAGTAAAAAAGGGTACAATTTTCCAAAAAAAAAACCATTTCGACCTCAGTTTGTCGATTTTTCTCGTGAAGAAAACCTAGTCATTTTTACTTTTAATTTATTGTAGCGTTAAGTTAGTGTCCTGTATTTTACTAAAATAATGAGAAATATAAAAATATATATAGTTAGATTTTTTGTCATATTGGAGTCAATTTTCTTAGCTTATCCTCCTTTCTATCGCAATTTTGTTCTTAATTTCATAAAATAATATAGTAAGTGTATCTATAAGTTGGGACTGAATTCTAAAAATGGTCATAAATTAACATTATTGGAAGAAGGTACCTACATAGTTAATATAGTTCCAAGAAAGAGCAATAAAAATGGGTGTCTCCCATGTGTTTGGGTGGTAACTACTAAAAGTCGATTGCGTAAAACAGATTGACTTCTGTTGAATTATTGGTTGTATCTAAACACGCTGCAAAAAAAATAGCGTTATCACTAAAATATTAAATCTCTCCTAAAACTGTTTAGTTATCTTGCCGAAATGTCTCAAGAGAAATGAGATAATTAACTTTTTCTTAAATGGCCAAGTTTTAGTTTTGGTAGGTATGTAAATAAAAAAAATATTTTATAGAAAAACTTACAAAACAGGGGCAGGTATGGACCTTTAGTTTTTTATTAAGAATAATTTCCACATTAAATTGTCCAAAATCAACCATTCTGTACACCTACTGCCATTTAGTTTTATGTTTTATTTTGAAATTAAGATTTTAGTATGTAGTTTATTAAGATTACAGTGTATTTTATTCCACTAAGGGTTAAGTTTTTTAGACAAGTAAAAATAGAATTCTAAATTGATTGATTTTTTTAACATATATTAACCTAAATAATTATATATTTACTATATAGTTTTAAAATTACTATGTAAAAGTATGTCAAATTCAATGGTAATCTGTATTTTTCATATAATCAAATTAAACGTAAATTACCCCACACCCCTATGCTTGGTTAGGAATTTTTCAAAATGACTATTACCCTAGGCAAATAGGAACAAATTTTGACGTTTGATGGAAAAAACTGTTCAAGTTTTGAAAGTTGTCAAAGAATTTTATTAAGGCCTACTATTGAACATTCTAAAAGTCCCCAACTCCATCTCTTACACTCAAGCCGACGTCTTGAAAAAATGGTGCTCAAATTCAATTTTTTGTTTGTCTCGTTAACAATTAGCAATATCAAAATTATGCTTCATATAAAAAATAAAGTTTATAAAATTCTCTACAAAAAATGTTATATACATTTTTTTGCATCTAGTATTATTATACTCATTGCAAGTACGAAAATGTAGAGTATATTCCATTTTGTAGGCACATTTCTAAAACCGTAAATATCTCTCATAGAGAAAAAAGTCATAATTGTCTAAATCATAAAATTCTGAATGGCTTTCAAAACGTTCGTCTGTCTGCCTGTTTCTCTGTCTGATACGTTTTTTGTAAGAAAAGTCCGATTTTATTGAAATTTGGGTAAGAAGTCAATGTTACCTAGAGAAAGAACCCTATTGGTTTTGAAAGCAATTGATCAGTAAATATAAAGGTTACGAAACATTTTATGAAAAAAATACAGGTGAAGAGTGTTATAATCTTTCATAAAATTGTAGGTTTACTTGCCATACTTGCAATTTTTATCATCTCCCGATGATTACATTTTGATTGTTGAAACATTGGTTAGTATACTATGCGGTATCTTTGTGTTTATAGAATTTCGTCAAAGGCGTTGCAACACTCTTCACGCGAATTTTCTTTCTTCATAAAATGTAAAACTTACTCTGCTACACGTCCTATACATTATATAGTACAGTAAGTAGAGGTAAAAAATACGCAAAATTTAGCAATCTGATATGTAATGATAATTTTCATGGGTTATTATTGTAGTAAATGGTAATCTTCAGTTTCTATATGGTGCGGATACTTGCTCTTATCCCCTTCTAAATTGATTGTGAAAACCACCCCTCTATCAGATATTTAATATTTGAAAATGTATTACTGATTTATTTTTGGGATTGCTGACAGAGAATCAGAAGTAAAAATTAAAAAAATTAAAATGACATGACGGCTCTAATATAGCGGATGGAATTTTTTCCTAAAACAAACGTTTTAAACAGAAAAACAAAATTAAGAATCTAGGTGATATTGTATATTAACAAAAACAGTATTTAAAAAAAATAATAATAACTTTTCTATTTTTTATAATACAGAAACAAACAAAAAATAATTTTAAAGGTTCATGATTCATTATTTTTAGTTCTGTCCATTAGAACTTTTGATGGAAATGTCATAGTTTCTAAGATATTCAATATTTAAACCCTATAAACGTTCGGATGCCGTCTATAAACTAAAATGTCTCCAAAATTATTAATCCTACATAAACATAAAATAAAAACGAGTTCATTCTCAGTTTATAAGCCTTATTTATGGTATCCACCTTTTTTTTTTTTTTTTCGTTAAAACTAATATATCTTGAGATATTTGCCAAGAAACAAAAACTTTACGTTTTTTCGAAAATCCCTTTGTAGTTTAAAATGCATTTTTTTTCGAAAGTAAGTGCTGTAAACCTACGAAAAAATATGAGAATCTAGGTCATAGGAGTGTTAACGAAAAACGGTATCTGATAACATATATATTTTTTTAATTACTGACTACTTACATTAACAAAATGGCGACATTTTTATTAAAAAACTGAAGAAGCACATTTTTTCTGTCATAACTTATCTGTTTTTTATGCTAAAGAAACAATCAAAAAATCATTCGAACCCTAATTAATAGGTCTTTTATTTTGGTTATTACAATTTTTATCGCAAGTGCCATAGTTTATGATACATTTAACATTTAAACTAATTACTTTATACTTTCAGATATTCGAAACATTAATTCTACAGAGATTAGAAAAAAAAGAAATTCATTCAGTTTAGTAGGTTTCTTGTCTCCCATGTTCTCGCTCAATGGAATAATTTTCAAGTGGTTATAATTTATTAAAAGTTGCATAGAGTCTTTTCTCTTAAAATATGATACTCTTTCAGCTCCAAAGTTTTTCATTTTTTTATTTGCCACCCCCCCCCCCCCCCCCCCCGAAAAGGAGTGGTATCCACCCCGTATAAATTAGCAAGCCGCCGCACAAAATAGAAACTTTGCTTTGATGCATTTACTATTAAGTTGCCAAAAATGAACGAAATCTAATTCATATGACATTATTCCGAAGTTAAAAACCTCTAGTTACTGTACTAATAGTAAACTTATTAAACTTATATTTAATCAATTAATAAGCAGAGACCCAAAATAATGAAAATCTAGTCCAGTGTGGGTCAACCTTATTGACTAGATCTGATTTTGTTGCAAATAAACAACGCGGCATTGCCAGATATACAGGATCTCACTTTGTTCATAAAATATTATATACAAGTTAAGCACTCCAGCGCCCTCATAAGTGCGTTTGGTTTAACTACTCGTGTATAAAAACGGATAAAAAGTGGAAAAAGGAGATCCGAGGTAAAATTCACGTGTACACTTCTACCATCTACATTAATTGAATAAACATGATATACACATAGAAACAAGTCGAGATCCGTTTCGGATTTGTAAAAACGGATCTCCACTTGTATACTTTATATCACGAAGGGATCTCGACTTGTTCAGAAAACATATATATATATATATGTTATATAAAATTATACGCTATATCATCAAGATATAAAGCGACATTACAGATAGCATCATATTACACTATTAGATAACAGCTTCCTTTGAATTGCTTATCTAGATATTAAGTTTCATTTTAACTTCTCACAATATTATGCTGATTAGCTAGCTTGCATTTCCTTTGTTCAACTTTGGCTGACACATCATTTGAAAACTTATAAATAAGACTAACGAGCATTTGTACCAGTAGTTATCATACTCACTTCATATTAAATGTATCATACATAAATTGTATCTTTTATTCAGGAATCAACGTTGATTCCTCATGTAACCAAATAAAAAGTTTTTAAAAAAGTCAATCACGCAAACAGTGATCTAACAAATGGCGCAGTCGTACGGATCTAACTAACATCGCGTGTTCGGGAGCCTAACTAGTGGTAAACGTATCCAGCGGAACAAGGAGTCCATCTGCAAAAGGTGCCTAACCATTGGAAAAGAACCATTAGAACAAGGAGAACTTCTTAGCCGTGGTGGTGGATCCCAATCCTTTAATTAGAAGAACCTACTAACCAGATGAAGAAAATATTCACGTAAGTCATTTTAAGAATCATCTCGCTTACTTTATTCATAACCTATTTAAGTGAACAGTTCTATTGTCAAAGTGAAATCCATTCCTTTACAAACGCAACGAAACAAGTTTATTTAATTTTAAGTTTATTTATTTTCGTATTTACGAAACATTGTGTATTATACAGCTAATATACAACACACGCAACGTAACAAGCTAATTTAATTTAAGTTCGTATCATACTGCTGATACGCAACCAATTTCTTTTTGCAATCCAAATAATTTAAATACCAAGCAAAATGCCAGACAGAGCTCAACCAGAGACAGCTCAACCAATAGTACCGGCACCAGCCGAACAACAACAACAACAACAACAACAACAGCAACTACAACAACAACCAGAGCAAATTGAGCCTTACAAGCTCTCTGAAGTATTTTCATTGATACCGGAATTTGATGGCAACGCCATTAATTTGCAAACATTTTTAAACTCATGTCAGTGTGTACAAAGTATGGCAATCCATGACCAGAAAATTTTACTAACAATCCACATCAAAAATAAGTTAAAAGGCAAAGCTGCCGAATTAATTAATTCACGCAACCCTGGCACCTGGCCAGAAATCAAAGCACTCTTGGAAACTCATTTTGGGGACTCCAGAGATCTGACGGCCCTGATTCAGGACCTGCAGCGCATTCACCAATTGCCAGGCGAATCCGCATTAACATTTGTATCGCGTCTACAAACGCACAACGCGAAGATGCACGCCGCAGTGCAAAAACAAAATCTCACGGGAACGCAAAGAACTGCACAATCAGATCTTATAGAAACCATGACGCTTAATAATTTGTTAACGGGCTTAGAACCAAACTTAGGCCGCATCATACGTGCCAGTAACCCCCCAACCATATTAAAAGCTGTTAGCAGAATTCGGAGAGAACTGCAACTCTCCTATTTTGAACAACAAAAATTTCCGAAAAATAGTCCGGTCAAAAATCCCAATTTACAACCCAAACGACCAACCTCTAATTTTCAACAGAAATTCTGCTCATTTTGTAAAAGAATGGACACGTCATAAACGAATGTCGTACAAGGCAACAGCAACAGTCTATGCCATCGACATCAAACTTCCACCAAATTATCAAGGAAACCCAAATTTTCAAAATTTTTCTCAAACCAATCAATTTAATCAGAGGACATTTCCTCAACCTAATCAATCTAGTCAACCACAACAAAACAGGCCCTCAGCCATAAGACCAAACCCGAATTTCAATCAGCAAAGACCCTCTGCTATTCAACCAAACCCAAACTTCAACCGTTTTAATCAACAAAAAACGCATCATCTAAATTACGAACCTTATGAAAACCAATGCGATTTTAATCAATACAGTGACTATTCTTCTGATTACCAAACTGCAGAAGATACTTACGAACATTATAACTTTGAAACCAACCAAAATTTCCAAGAGAATTATACAGCTAATTCTCAATACGAACAGTACAAGGATTATACTGCTAATCCTCAGGATTTTCGTTTAGACCCGGAGTACCCCACGGATACTCCAACACAACAAACAGACCAATTCGAACCAATCACGGAACTAGAAACTCAAATAGAAACTATGAATCTCAACGACAGTTTCGACCCGTCCCTGAACTTCCCAGAACAGAAGTTCTTTTAAATACACCCCCGCATACCTTACTAACCGTAAACTCAAAAAATCTCTATTATATGAAAGACGCAACTGGTAAATTTAAAATCTTAATTGACACAGGTGCAGGCATATCAATTTTTAAACCTAAAACAGCTGAAAATTATAGACGTAGATCTCCTGAAAATGTAATTATACAGGGTATTACCGATCAAAAAATTTATATCAACGAATCTGTTCTCATCCCCTTTTCAGATGAGTCACACAAAGTTTATATCTATAATCTAGATATAGATTTTGATGGATTATTAGGCGCGGACTTTTTAGAACATTACGAATGCCAAGTAGACTAAAAATAAACAACTAGTCACAAATTTTAAAACCGTACCACTATTTAAAGTCACGGAAGAAACTACAGTAAAATTACCTGTACAACCAACTAGTAACTCTAACATCAAAAACCAAAATCTAAACTTAGGCAACATCAAAAATTTAATTTCTATCGAACCTCGCATGGAAAAAATCTGTAAACTAAAATGTAACCTGCGAAATACCGAGGCTATACTGTTAGCCCAGGAAAACGAGAAAGTACGCTTACCAAATGCCATTGTCAAAATCGATCACAATGGAGAATTTTTAACTTCAATAACAAACGCAAACGCCATCCCAAAAACCATAAACTTCTCAAATCTTAACCTGGAACCAGTACAAAAATTCAAATCAATTTTTAATTTAAACACTCAAAATTCTGACCAACACTTACAGACAGACAGATCCTTTGAAATCAGGAACTAATTGCGTTTGGATCATCTAAAC
This sequence comes from Rutpela maculata, assembly GCA_936432065.2. Taxonomy (NCBI): domain Eukaryota; kingdom Metazoa; phylum Arthropoda; class Insecta; order Coleoptera; family Cerambycidae; genus Rutpela; species Rutpela maculata. Next base: position 142,272,841 of record OW386286.2, read on the forward strand.
GAAGAAGAGGCCGAAATAGTAACGCAGCTTTGTTTAGACTTTCAAGATATATTCTATTTAGAAGGAGACAATTTGACCTTTACCAACGAAATCAAACACCCTATTGACACCGACAATTCCCGACCGATATTTACGAAATCGTATCGCTATCCTCAGGTCCATAAAGAAGAAGTTAAGTCCCAAGTATCGAAAATGTTAAGTCAAGGTATTATTCAACCCTCAATCTCACCTTGGTCCTCTCCTGTCTGGGTAGTTCCCAAAAAACTGGACGCTTCTGGTAAACAGAAATGGCGCGTTGTAGTCGACTACCGCAAACTCAACGAGGTTACAATCGGTGACAAATATCCTCTGCCCAATATTTCCGATCTTTCAGACCAACTTGGCAAATGCCAATATTTCACAACCTTAGACTTGGCTTCTGGTTTTCACCAAATCGAAATTAATCCCGCAGATATTCAAAAGACTGCTTTCACAGTTGAGAACGGTCCTTATGAATTCGTGCGAATGCCATTTGGACTCAAAAACGCTCCATCAACTTTTCAAAGAGTTATGGATAACATCCTGTTAGGTATTCAAAATGAACGATGTCTCGTCTACATGGACGATATTATTATTTACTCCCCTACAATTCACGAACACATTTCCCGTCTAACTGAAGTCTTTAAACGCCTTCAAAAAGCCAACCTCAAAATTCAACCAGACAAATGCGAGTTTCTCCGCAAGGAAGTCGCTTATTTAGGACACCTCATTACAAAAGACGGCGTAAAACCGAACCCTTCGAAAGTTGACGCTATCTTAAATTTTCCTCAATCGAAAAATCCAAAAGAAATTAAATCATTTCTAGGCTTAGCCGGATATTATAGGCGCTTTATCCCTAATTTCTCCAAGATAACCAAGCCCCTAACAAAACTACTACAAAAAGACATACCATTTCTCTTCGACAATGATTGTATAAATTCTTTTCAAAATTTGAAACAAACATTGACGACAACTCCGATATTAATCTACCCTAACTTTGACAAACCTTTCGTTCTAACCACTGATGCGAGCGCATTTGCCATCGGCTCAGTGCTGATCCAGGGGCCTATTGGCAAAGATTTACCCATTGCCTATGCTTCTAGAACCTTGTGCAGTGCAGAAACTAAGTATTCAACGATTGAACGCGAGCTTTTATCCATAGTATGGAGTGTAAAGCACTTTAGACCATATCTGTACGGTAGAAAGTTCAAGCTTGTAACCGACCACAGACCACTCACCTGGCTATTCTCTATAAAAGACCCAGGAAGTAGACTTGCCCGTTGGCGACTCAAATTAGAAGAGTACGATCACGAAATAATTTATAAACCCGGCAAAATCAATAAGAACGCGGACGCACTTCCCAGAATCAAAATTAATCATTTTTCCGAATGTTCCAAATTTTATTCAAAGGTTCTAGCCGCGAATGACGAAGAGTCAGACGACGACGAAAACCCAGACGATAATAACGAAATCACTAACGAACAAATTTCTCAAGACTTTGAAACTTTCGCCAACTTATATAAAACAACATATTTAATAGACTATTCAAAAATCAAAGCATCAAACAAACAACTCTTATACCGAGAACACAAAGATATTATAACTTTCTTCCAACAAAATAACTTACAAGACCTCCATCATAAAATTATCGAGGACATATTCGAAGAAAATCCAGAATTTCATAACGATAAAATCAATATTGTATCAAGCAAAACGGTCAGACATAGGAGATATTTTATCATCCCTCTACCTTTCGATATCGAATCTGTAATTGAACATCTATTTTCGGTATTATTTAAAAATTAAGATGTCCTAGATCTCTCTAAGACATACTTTGTCGAAAATAACTTAGACCTCCCCATTCTTGAAATCCTATCATTCATTTTTGCGGAAAAAGACTTAAAAGTAGTAATTTGTCAAGATATCGTCAGAACTGCCGACGAAGATGAAATTCCAATTATATTGGAGCAAAATCATTTTGGTAAAAATAATCTACACCGTGGAATAAATGAAACGATTCGAAGAATTAGAGAAAAATACACTTGGCAAGGTCTAACTAAAGACGTTGAAAATTTTATAAAAAATTGCGAAACTTGCCAAAAGACTAAAGTATGCCGGAAAAACCTTAACAACCCTCTAGTAGTCACAGAAACTCCAAGAACACCATTCGAAAGAATTAATATCGATTTACTTGAATTCTCAACTCGAAATTACGCTTTAACTATTCGCGACGAGTTAACTAAATTTACACAAGCCTATGCTGTCCCGGACAAATCCGCAAAATCCGCCGTAAATACCTTGTTGTTATACTTTCAACATTACGGTACCCCGCTAAGAATCCATTGCGATTACGGTGGCGAATTTGACAACCGCTTGCTCAAAGATCTCTGCACCCTCTACGACATAAAATTAACTTATTCAAGCGTAGGACATCCCCAATCGAACGGATCCATAGAAAGATTTCATGCTACTCTAGCTGAAATGATAATAATTCATAAAACTGAAAATCCGAACGAACATCCTTTCACAATTTTACCATATGCAGTAATATGCTATAACAATTCAGTAAATAAAACACACGGTTTCACCCCATACGAACTTGTATTTAGACATACGTCCAACAGACCACCTGAAACTTTGTATAACCAAAAAGAGTTAATAACCAAATACGTTAGGGATTTAAACAACAGAATATTCCACTACTATAAAATAGCCCGTAGTCGAACGCAAGCTCAAAAGGAGAAAGCGAAAGTTCGCTTCGACAGAAGTGTTCCCCAAAAACGATCTGAGCACAAAATTGGTGACTTAGTTTACGTAAAAGAATCACAAATCAAAAACAAATTGCAAAACAAATTTAACGATCCTTTTAAAATAAAAGAAATTTTTCAAAATTCTGCTACCTTATTAAACCTCGAAACGAAACAAGAAACCAAAGTAAATTTTGATAGAATGAAACCATATACTGAAAATTAAATTTATTTTCAGGTTTCTCCTGCTGTTCGGATCAGCACTCTGTCAATACAAAATTACCCCAATTAATAACACCGTTGGTGTATACTACCACCAAGACACGGACATCGTGGTGACAAATGACAAATGGACTCTACTAGTGCATAAAAACATTTCATCCCTCAAACTAGCTTTTGACAAAAATCAAAATATCTTAGACAGAATCTTGTACACTCTCCATAATGGTGATCATAAGTCAATTATTTTTACGAGTGAAATTAAAACAGACTTTAACCTTTTAACACAAATATCCAACTCTATAAAAATGAAATTTGACGAAATCTTTTCAGATACAAAAAGATATAAACGAGGAATACTTAACGGTATCGGTACAATATTCAAATCCATAACTGAAAACTTAGATGCTGAAGATGGCCAGTACTATACTAATTGTATAAATAAACTAAATAACGACGAACATCAATTGGAAAACTTAATCAAAAATCAAATTTCAGTTACAACTTCTGTTATTAAAAACTTCAACTCGACTATACAAAAATTACAAATTGACGAGGAAACGTTTAACAAAGATCTTGAAGAAATCGAACACACAATTCAAACCATGACTCAAGCTATCGAGGCTGCTCACATAAAACTAAAATTTTTATACATTTCCGAACAATTAATGGCAAGCTATTTGTATATCGAAGATAATTTGAACGACATTCTGAATTCAATAACATTTGCCAGATTAGGAATCATTCACACGTCAATCATAACCCCTAATCACTTAGTGACAGCACTACAAGAAGTTTCACAGAGCTTACGAAGGAACAATTTGCCTCTCCCCATTAAATTATCGGCAGTTGCTAAGTATTTGGATATTATTGAATTACAAGCGTTTCAAATGAATTCTAACTTAGTATTTGTTTTAATAATACCACTTGTTGAACCCCAAAATTATAACACCTATCGCCTATACCCTATCCCGATACTTGATAACAGAACTGGTCTACATCACATTTTATCTATCTCACAAAAGTTTATCGCGAGAGACGATGATTCTTTAATGTACATACCTATACAAAATTTGAAAGAATGCAAACCTCTTTATTTTGGAACCAAACTATGCTCAAACCTATACGCTTATCCCATCGATCAAAATGCCATATGCGAAGCCAGAATCCTCAAACCACTAGTTAGACTCCCAGAAAACTGCCAGACCTCCTTCATCATCAGTCAAGGGTACAATGTCCAAGAACTTGAAGACAACTCATGGCTAATAATTAATTCCGAACCACTTCACATTACCATCAACTGTCCAAAGAGAGAATCCACAACAGAGCTAATCAACAAAAATTCCATCATCAAACTACAACCAGGATGTTACGCCTATGCAGGCATCACCCGAATACAAGCCAGTGCTAAAGACTTTTCCGAAATTAGGGACAATTCACATCCTATCCAAATTCCTTTTGAATGCTGTAATCACATGCCCGACAAAATCAAAATTCCAAAATTAAAACCTCTCAAATTAAACAATCTCGACGTAGAAGACCTAGATATTGCTAAAAACAAATTGGACCAATATTCCAAAGACCTGGATGATCCCATAAACGAACCTTTTGTGACCAAACACATATCTTGATTCACATATTTCATAATCACTCTCATCATTCTATTAGTTCTACTTTACATAACCTGTAAATGCAGAAGAAGAAGATGTGGAGCATTGCGAATCCAACCCTCAACGGACAACCCTCCTTCACCTCCTTCAGAGCGAAGCAGAGTTTTTACCAAATTTCCTAGACTGATTCCTCCAAGAAAGCGACCCGGTATTAAACCTCAAGAAGAAGAGAACATCGAGTTAACATAGACTTTCATATGTGGAGTTTTACACTTGTCTATTAATTTAGACCATTGTATTTCATTCTTATTACATTTATGTAATCTACTACTCGCTTATTATTATTATCATCTACCAATTTTAACTTTCATGTATTTTATTATTTTGCTTTGTATTCATTCAACATTGTTTCAATTTATTTTGCATTATATTCATTTAACGTTTCTAACAATTTTCAAAAGTTGCTGCATAACATCAACTTTTTTATTAAGGGGGAAGTTGTTATATAAAATTATACGCTATATCATCAAGATATAAAGCGACATTACAGATAGCATCATATTACAGTATTAGATAACAGCTTCCTTTGAATTGCTTATCTAGATATTAAGTTTCATTTTAACCTCTCACAATATTATGCTGATTAGCTAGCTTGCATTTCCTTTGTTCAACTTTGGCTGACACATCATTTGAAAACTTATAAATAAGACTAACGAGCATTTGTACCAGTAGTTATCATACTCACTTCATATTAAATGTATCATACATAAATTGTATCTTTTATTCAGGAATCAACGTTGATTCCTCATGTAACCAAATAAAAAGTTTTTAATCACGCAAACAGTGATCTAACATATATATATATATATATATATATATATATATATATATATATATATATATATATATATATATATATATATATATATATATATATATATATATATATATATATATATATATATATATATATATATATATATTTACATCCCACTATCCATAAAGCGTCATTACAAAAAACATTCATTGGGCGTCCGTCATGAGATAAGCGCATATATGAGTAGAGCGACAACGATATTTATTATATACTCCGAATTCCCCGCGTATACTGCCTTTATTCGGCGTTTGATTCACTTTAAAAAAAAATTCGCTACCTTCAGGCGTCCGTGCGTATAACCACCTCAGAGCGCCCACAAACATGTATAAAATGCGTACATTTACTACCTTAAAGCGTCCTCTCCCACATATGGAACAACCTTAGAGCGTCCGAAAGTGTTGTCATATTTGCGTTAGTAATCAGAGGGGAAAAGGGTATCAATATTTACTATGCGCATGCGTCAAGTTTACTCTCGGCAGGTATTGGAGTGAGGGCCCGTATAGCTTGAGTCAGCTATCTTTTCTTTCAACCAAGTGCGCTATTAATGCTTGAGAAGCAATACAGGGTGCAGTATTAGGAATGGACCGGAAGTATAATCATTAATAATTCTCTAATTTAATCATGTTCCAAAGATTAATGTTGTCAGATATATTTTTAGTAGACAAAAATACCTTAATCTATACATATAAAAGAATACGACTGACTGACTGACTAACTGACTGACTGATCTATCAGTGCACAGCTCAAACCACTGTATCTAGAAACTTCAAATTTTGCATAGAGGTTCCTCGAATGACGTAGGCAACCACTAAGAAGGGATTTTTCGAAATTCGGCCCCTAAGAGGGTGAAAAAGGGGGTTGAAATTTTAGGCTTTTTCGGAAACGGTTAGATCTAGATGCGTAAAATTTGGCAGCAATGTTTTTGTTGAAATTTATTAGATACGTGTAATTTCGATTTTTACTTTTTGAAAGGTTTTAGAAAACGGGGGTGGTAGATATGGTTTAAAGCGCACTCGTGTTTTTGAAATCACATAAGTCAGAAACGTGATTATTCGAGAGATGGACTCTTCTAAGGAAATAAGACGACACGTATCCGACGGTTTTCAAAAAGAGATCCCCGAAAGAGTGAACGCGGAGGGGGAGGTTTTAAGCTTTTCGAAAAGGGTTAGACCTAGAAGCGTGAAATTTGGCAGAAATACTCTTTATCTATTAGACACGAGTAAGACGAAATTTCGATTTTCACTTTTTGAAGGGGTGAAAGCGGGGCTGGTAGACGATCTCTGAAATCGCGTAAGTCAGAAACGTGATATTCCAGCGACGGGCTCTTCTGATGAAATAAGGAGACACTATTCGACGGTTTTCAAAAAGAGACCCCCCGAACGGATGAACAGGGTGAGGGATGTTTTTAAACAAAAAATTTGACGCATACCCGCCCGTGTGCTTTATTGTCGACCAAAATAATAATTTTTTTGGTTAACTCGCTCTAACACAAAAATAGAATAATGCATTGTTATCAAATCGCGCAGTGGGTTTCTTCGAGTGCAGTGGATGCGCAGTGGGTTTCCTTGAACGCAATGGATGTGCAGTGGGTTTCCCCGAGTGGTATGGATGCGCAGCGGGATTCCTCGAGTACACTGGATGCGCAGTGGGTTTCCTCGAGTACAATGGATGCGCAGTTGATTTCCCCGAGTACTATGGATGCGCAGTGGGTTTCCTTGAATACAATGGATACGCAGTGGGTTTCTATGAGTGCTATGGGTGCGCAGTGGGATTCCTTGAGTACAATGGATGCGCCGTGGGTTCCCTCGAGTATACTTCTTGAGTAATATAGGAGTACTCAGTGAGTATGTAGTACTTCTTATAGGCATAAATTATTATGTTAATGTTCTTAATTCCACGCGCAAGAAGTCTTCCGCGCGAACGAAGTCGCGAACATCAGCTAGTCGAGATATAAATGTATTACTTCCTTTGCTTACCGTATTGTAGTCGTGAAAGAATCGTCTTGGTGTCTTTTGGCGCTATATCTACAAAACGGAGAAAATAGTATTTGGTAGGTAGTTGACGTCATTGCCAATGAAGGAATTCGACTTTTAGTAAAAATTATATAAGGTGGACCAAAAATATAACATAGTCCCACAAAAAAAGTGGTCTGTCCAGTGGACCAAATCGTGTATCCTTATGTATCTTGACCCGCTGAATCCGAATACGAAGTCAGAATAGTCAGATTGGTCAACTTTTCAACCATTATCCCAAAAAACAACCATGGCGAAAAAAGTGATCTATTCAGCGAATATGTATTTTGATCCGCTGCTCAAGGAATCATTATTTCCATATCCAAGTCTCTCACAATGAAATAAAAATTGTGTGTGGAAATAATTGTTTATGGAACTTTAAGAATATAATATCTGAAATGGTCTCTCCTAAAAACCAATAAAACAATACCCTACATCGGTAGTGGGGTGGGGATGGATGGATGAAGCAAAAAAAATATTCTGAAACCTTTGGTTCTTGTACACAAACTAAATCACAATTTTTTTTCACCCAGTTTAATAATGGGTTGGGGGCAGTAATAGAGGTGGAATACCAAAAAAATTTTTGAGTCCTTAGCTTCTCTTGAATATACTAAATACCAATTTTATGGACTCCTGCTTGATTTATCTGTTTACTACAATTTACCCCCAACCCTTCAACAGAATAAGATGAAAATTTAATCTAGTTCCAGATATCGTTAAAATACATACGTGTACCATATTTCTAGTGAATATCTTAAACGGTTCTAGAGTAATCGTGAGCACAAAGAAAGTTAGACAGAACGACTGACCGACCGACCGACAGCCAGAAATTTTCTTTTGCTCAAATTTAAAATCTCAACATTTCATGACATTCTATATGAACAATAATTTTTTTGCGTTACCATACTTCCACTGGATGTGGAAGTAATATGCTCCCGCGGACTTTTTTGCATAAAATTCAGTACTCTACACAAAAGCATTTTTGTCGTATCTATTTTCATTTTCGCTATGTAAGCGGTAAAAGATGCAAAACATCATCCTTGAAATTTAAAAAGTTTTTCTTTATTGTTTAAACAATTTGAGAGGCCTTAAAACTACTCGCAAGTACTGTTCCCATCGAGTTAAATCGAATGGCATCGAAAACTGATTTTTTCGAGTACCGGGAAATTGATGCAAATGATTACATGGGAAACCGTCTAATTGCACTGGTCTACCGGCTTACAAATATTATAACACAATATATATATCTGCTAATTGATGCCCGCAACTTCGTTCGCGTTGAAGACTTTCTGCGCGTGGAATTAAGAGCATTGACATACTAACTTATGCCTATGAAGGAGTACTACATGGTCACTAAGTACCCTTATAATACTCAGGAAGGACACTCGAGGAAACCCACTGCACATCCATGGTACCCGGGGAAACCCACTGCACATCCATGGTACCCGGGGAAACCCACTGCGCATTCATTGCACTCAAGGAAACCCACTGCGCATCCATAGTACTCGAGCAAACCCACTGCACATTCACTGTACTCGAAAAACCCTCTGCGCATATATGGCACTCAGGGAAACCTACTGCGCATCCATTGTACTCGAGAAAACCCACTGCACATTCATTGTATACTAGGAAACCCACTGCGCATTCATTGTACTCGAGGAAACCCACTGCGCATCCATAGTACTCGGGGTAACCCACTGCACATCGCAATTTGATAACAATTCATTATGCTATTTTTGTGTTAGAGCGAGTTAAACGAAAAATAATTATTTTAATCGACAATAAAGCATATGGGCAGGTATGGATCAAATTTCATGCCATTCAAAACATCCCTCTCCCTGTTCACCCGTTCGGAGGGTCTCTTTTTGAAAACCGTCGAATACGTGTCTTCTTATTTCCTTAGAAGAACCCATCGCTGGAATATCGTATTTCTCATTTACGCGATTTCAGAGATACGGGTACCCTTTAGACCATCTACCACCCCCGTTTTCACCCCTTCAAAAAGTGACAATCAAAATTTCGTCTTATTTGCGTGTAATAGATTCCAATAAGGAATATTTCTGCCATATTTCATGCTTCTAAGTCTAACCGTTTCCGAGAAGCTTAAAAATCTCCCCCTCCTCGTTCACCCGTTCGCGGGGGGGGATGTCTCTTTTTGAAAACCGTCGAATACGTGCCTCTTTATTTCCTCAGAAGAGCCCATCGCTGGAATATCACGTTTCTGACTTTCGCGATTCCAGAGATACGGATACCCGTTAGACCATCTACCACCCGCATTTTCACCCCTTCAAAAAGTGAAAATCGAAATTTTGTCTTGCTCGTGTCTAATAGATTGCAATAAAGAGTATTTCTGCCAAATTTCACGCTTCTAGGCCTAACCGTTTCCGAAAAGTTTAACCCCACCCCTTCCCGTTCACCGTTTCGGGGGTTTATTTTTGAATATCGTCGAATACGTGTCTCCTTATTTCCTCAGAAGAGCCCGTCACTGGAATATCACGTTTCTGACTTATGCGATTTCAAAGATACGGATACCCTTTAAACCATCTACCACCCCCGTTTTCACCTTAAAAAAGTGAAAATAGAAATTTCGTCTTACACGTATCTAATAAATTTCAACAAAAAATATTTCATATCACCATCGGTGTCTGTCGACTTGAAGATTACTTGTTGTCAAACAATTTGAATTGGTTAACGTGCCGCTCGAAAAGTATCTATATGAGAATATCTACTATGCACAATATGATTACTAATGCAAATATGTCAACACTTTCGGACGCTCTAAGGTCGTTCCATATGTGAGGTATACAGGAGAGGACGCTTTAAGGTAGTAAATGTACGCATTTTATACATGTTTGTGGGCGCTCTGAGGTGGTTATACGTACGGACGCCTGAAGGTAGCGAATTTTTTTTTAAAGTGAATCATACGCCGAATAAAGGCAGTATAAGCGGGGAATTCGGAGTATATAATAAATATCGTTGTCGCTCTACTCATATATGCGCTTATCTCATGACGGACGCCCAATGAATGTTTTTTGTAATGACGCTTTATGGATAGTGGGATGTAAATATATATATATATATATATATATATATATATATATATATATATATATATGAAGTGTTGGTGTACGTACTTCCGGGTGTTTTCCCACGTAGTTAATAGGCTCCTGCTGGAGCCATTGTTGACTAAACGACGTTTCGGCAGAATCCCATCCGCCATCTTCAGGTTCTCGCTGGCGACCATTCGAGCGATGGATGGATTTCTGAGAAAATAAGAAGACACGCGCGTATTCGACGGTTTTCAAAAAGAGACCCCCGAACGGGTGAACGGGGAGGGGGAGGTTTTTAAGCCTTTCGGCAACGGTGAGACCCAGAATCATGAAATTTGACAGAAATACCCTTTATTGGAATCTATTAGACACGAGTAGGACGATTTTTCGATTTTCACTTTTTAAAGTGGTGAAAACGAGGGTGGTAGATGGTCTGGAGGGTACCCGTATTTCTGAAATCGCGTAAGTCAGAAACGCGATATTCCAGCGTTAGGCTTTCCTGAGGAAATAAGAAGACATGTATTCGACGGTTTTTAAAATGAGACACCGCGAACGGGTGAACAGGGATGTTTTTAAGCATGAAATTTGACACATACCCGCCCATGTGCTCTATTGCGGATTAAAATAATTATTTTTTCGTTTATCTCGCTTTAACAGAAAAATAGAATAATGGATTGTTATCAAATTGCGATGCGCAGTGGGTTTCCTCGAGTGCAATGGATGCGCAGTGGGTTTCCCCGAGTACTATGGATGCGTAGAAGGTTTCCTTGAGTGCAATGAATGCGCAGTAGGTTTCTCTGGGTACCATGGATGCGCAGTGGGTTTTCACGAGTACTACAGATGTGCATTGGGTTTCCTTGAGTACAATGGATGCGTAGTGGGTTTCCCCGAGTACCATGCGCTACCATGATCCTCAATCTTAACCAAAACTTTTATTTAAGAATGTTGGATTATTCCTTTTGATGTGTTAAATTTTGATTCGTTTAGAGTCGTTTGGTTAAGATTGTTGGGTTGTAGGGAACATGGTTTCAAATTCATGTCACCTTAAAATGGCTATAACTTTGCGAGGAAACATCGTAGATGACCATTCGAAAGCTTATTTTAAAGAGGAAGAATGTTACTAAATGATGTATTTATTAGAAATAAGCTGAAAAATTTTTTGAGACATAACTTCAAAAGTTGCTAAAAAAAACATTTTGTAAGTACTTAACCTCAAATATTACAAAATCCTGACATGGTGGGTCAATTCTGAGGCCAGTTTCGGATTCAGTTCGAAAAATTACTTCGGAAATGACCCTCAGCTGCTCAACAACATTCATGACCTGTGTTATTGAACTGTCAAACTGGTTGACATAAGTGAAAAGATCCCTAAGGGATCTTATCAGTGTAATTTTGTTCTGATTGGTTGTTTCAGCACACGTGATCAGAAATTGGCGAATTTAATAGGATGTTGCTATTTGAGCTGAACATTTTCAACACAAGTTTTTATTTCCCAGTCAGTACCACTAAAAAGTGTTAGGCTCTCGGAATTATTATTCAATGAAAATTGTATTGAAACTGTCTTTGTTTTATTTAGAATTAGATTATTATTTTGAGACCAATGTATGATTTCTTGATAAACCCTTTCAGTGTTTTTTTTTTGCTTCAATAAGATTGTTTCCTGTAACTAGAATGTTTGTACCAGCAGCATAACAGATCACATGAACATTTGGTATATTTTGTAGATGACTAACCACATAGTTAGTAAATATTATATATATAAAAGTAGCCCCAAAATTGACCCCTGTGGAACTCCTTGTGTAATATCACAAATATTACTTTCAACTCCACCGGCCATTTTTACAATTTGTGTCCTGTTGTCTAAATAGGAGGAAAATATTTGTAAATCAGTTACTCGAATACCGTATAGTGCTAGTTTGGGCTTAAGCAGCTGATGGTCTACCAAATCAAAAGCTTGTGAGAAATCTTCGAAAAGACCCACAACTGATTTCTTGTTGTCTAAAGCTTTAATGATTTTGTGATGAAAATCACACAACGCAGACTTGTTGCTTTTGTTTGTAGTGAAACCATGTTCAGCAGGAAACAGTAACATATTCTGATGTAAAAAATCTGATAATTACTCCTTGAGATGAAGTTCTAAAATTTTAGAGAAACTACATAGTAGACTAATGGCTTCATAATTATTATTATGGTCATTTGCATTTCTCCCCTCTTGAATAATGGAGACTATGGCACTTTTAAATTTACTGGGAATATACTTTTCTCTATAGAAAGGTATATTATAAGACATAATGGACCGCTTATCGCATATTTGCATTTTTTATGCAGATTATTAGAGATATTATCATGACCACTAGAATTTGAAGACTTTAAATTATTTACAAGGAATTCAACATCCTTAGTTGAAACTGGAGATAGATAGATAGAAAATAAATCCCCTCTTTTTCCAATAACATTTGGTTTCTGGTTTAGAAAAGAATTAAATTAAATTAATTAATTAAATTGATATTATGAGCGCAAAAACTTTTACCTTCATAAATAGAGATTTTAAAAATTCTAACGTGGTAAAGTCTGGAAGTCATCTTTTTTACTAATTTGGGGGTGCTGAAAACGAATTCATTGCCCGTTTTGGCGAAAAATCTAGGGAAGACATTAACAAACCTTATATAACAACTTATTTGGGTGCCATAAAGTGAAGGTTCTCCTGTTCCCAACCAAAAGACATTTAAATAATTAAAGAATTTTTTAATTTAAAAAACAAGTAATATTTTCTGAATAGTGGTATGCACACCTTACACCTCAACCCCAAAAATGTGAAAAATATTCATCATTCAGGGTGAGAAATATTCATCTGAATTGACTAAATCACCTCATTATGATAAAAAAACATCAAATTGGGTGATTAGGGATTTCTTTTGCAATTAAAACCAATAAAAACTCTAAAAAGATAAAATCCACCACCTTAATTGGTGGGGATGGGTGTAAGAGTATTCAGAAGTAATCACATTATAACCTGATAATAGCCATTTAACGAGGAGTAATATTGTAACTATACACCGTTCTTATGGGAGTATTTTGAAAGAATTTCCTGCACTAAAGAATAACTTTTTGTTGCAAGTTCTAATATCAATTTTAATGCCATCCCCAAATAAGAGTTATTTTTGCGGCCTTTCCAATGTTTTTAGCCAATTCGGATGACAGATTCGTATTCAGCACCCCAAAATTAGTGAAAAGATGGTTTCCACACTTTACCTCGGATGGGCCAAAAAAAGGGCTCTCCCCCTCGTTCCTCTCACCTTTCACCACCCATAAAAACGGTGGTGGATTTTATCTTTTTAGAGTTTTTATTGGTTTTAATTGCGAAATAAATCCCTAATCACCCAGTTTGTTGTTTATTTTATCATAATAAGGTGATTTAGTCAATTCAGATGAATATTTCTCATCCCTGAATATTTCTCACACTTTTGAGGTTGGGGTGTACGGTGTGCATATCACTATCCAGAAAATATTACTTGTTTTTTATATGAAAAATTCTTTAATTATTTAAATGACTTTTGGTTTGGAAAATAAGAATCCTCACTTTATGGCACCCAAATAGGGGTTGTCTTTTAATTTTTAATGTGTTACCGAGACTTTTCGTTAAAACAGGTGACGGATTAGTTTTCAGCAGGCTAAAATTAGTAAAAAAGATGGCTTCCACACTTTACCACGGATGGGCTAAAAAAAGATCTTTTTTAACATTGTTCTTTACAAAAACGTAAATCCGAAAGCATTTATTATCAAACACATGTGTACTTCAAGAAATGTGTTTTTCAACTTTCAAGACTAAAACGCTTATCATTTGAAATAAGTACAAAAAGCAAAAGCAAGAAGAATATGCTTTCCCTTCTATTCTAAGGTGAACTCATCGCTTCCTGAAGGAGTAAATAAAAATGAACATCTATCCAAAATTCCATTGATCTCCTAAATTCATCATTTTATACTGCAAATTTGAGGCTACTTTTAGTGCACAATTGAGAAACTGAATCTAAAATAATAATTGACAGAAAAATCATATTTCGAATTCTACTGACATTTAGAAATATCTGACGGCTATCGATTTGTTCTACTACAAGTGCAATAAAATTATTAGGGTAAATATGACAACCGCACCGGACGCAGTAATATGCTAAGTTTCACAAAAAGTAGTCATCTCGGACGCAGCATTGTATTGAAGAAGAATGAAATTATTCTCGGACGCAATAACGTGCTGTTTTTGAAAGGACGCAGTATTGTCCTGTATATTAAACTTTTTTATTTCTTGAGTTATTACAATTCTAAAACCAGATGTTAACTGAATTTGATTCAATATGCTTCATTAGATTTGAGCTAACTAACGTATTTCTGGGAGACGCAGTAAGGTTGGTTTTGGTTTGTAAAATGACGCAGCATTGATAGCGGGATATATATATATATATATATATATATATATATATATATATATATATATATATATATATATATATATATATATATATATATATATATATATATATAGATATGCATGATCATATACAGGCCCGTTTCATACACTGCGCGGTTGTAGTGCAGCCCGATTTGACGCTGTGAAGCCCGGGGTCGGGCTCATCAACGTACCCCCGTGTATATCATCACTAAATGGCCACAAATTATGTTAGCTTCCTTCCTACAAAATTTTGGGGTGGGCTTCAAAAAGTCATATTTTCATGTTCCGAGATACACTTTTAGTTCAGCACTACTGAGTCAGGCGGCGCTATTCCTGTATATCCAAGCCTCTTATACAGCTGATATTCATCGCTCGTTATATAGCCCGATATTTGGCAGCGTTGCAATGGCTCGATAACGTTCGATTCTTATTTCCTCTTAAATACTTTCTTCATGAAGTCACAATCGATGAATGAAAGCTCTTTATTCGAATTAATTTTTAGTCCGAAACCTCACAGGTATTGTATCATATTCGAACAATTTATCTAAATTCAAAAATTTATACCTACTAGGAATTATAATTTAAGTTGCATAGTGCTATGAAAGAAAAATAGTTGTAAGCATCTTAAACATCTTAAAATGTGTTTTGAATTTTTATACAGAATTTCAAATAGAGAACTTAAAAATATAAGTGTAGCATTTATATCGTAAGAGAGAGAATTTAGAATAAGAGGAAAATATAAAATAAATGCTTTGTTTATTTGTTGTAATAAATTGATATTTCTATGTCCCTAAATTAGGTTTGTGATTTTTGCATTCAGGATTTAATAATATTATACTTAGTTACTTCCACATCCAGTGGAAGTTTAGCAACACAAAAAAAAATTGAAAATCTGTATTGTTCAAATAGACTTTGAATGTCAGGAATCGTCGAGATTTTAAGTTTGAACAAAATAAAATATAAATATCACACCAATATTAACAGAGGTGAAGAAAATAAAATTGCGATTTACTGTATGTAAAAAACCAAAGACCTTAGCATTTTTTTAAATTTCATCTACCCCGCTATCACCACTTCGACTACCGATGTGACACATCGTTTTATGGGTTTTTGTATCGACGATTTCAAATATTATATGATTAAAGATCCATAAACAATTTATTTTCACTTAATGAAGTTCAAATATAATATCAAATTTTATTCGTTGTGAGAAATTTGGATAGAAAATCTGGATGTGGAAGTAGTTTGGTATAACATTTATCTCAGAAATACTGTTTGGTTTATTTCATTTGACTCAGAAAAATACATACCAAACTTACGCGATCGTTCAGTAAAAAAATTTAATGTAAAAAAATACCTTCTGCAAAACTTGAAGCTTTAATTTTGTATTTTTTCTCCTGTTTCAACGTACACGCCCTTGAAAATCGTCGTGTTTAGACAAAAATGTGTTGAAAGTCTACGTTTAAATGCCAATAATGGGAAAGTCATTGCAATTTTCATTTGTTCGGGAAATTCACCACTTTACGATAAGGGATTTATAATTCTAGTTAAATGATATATAATTATGTGTAAGCTTTATTACTCTGGGAGTTACCTGATCTATTACGCAACACGCTTTGCTTTTCATCCCGTTGATTATACCAGCAATATCTTGAGTAAATATAGGAAGGTGACTTTAGTTTAAAGAACCGACGGACAAAGTACATGGAAGAAAAATAATTTGACCAAAATGTTCAGTAATTATGGTACGGTGGTGTGGGTGAATGAGGTAAAAATAATTTGAGATCTTTGGTTTTTGTAGACACTAAATCACAATTTTTTTTCTCGCCCCCTTTAATAATTAAGTTATAGACCGACAGACAGATTTTTTTTCTCAAATTTAAAATCTCGACATTTCATGACATTATAAGCCTATTTGAACAAAAACAAATGCAGAATTTCATTTATGCTTCTGTTTTTAACCCTTTTCTACAAATTGCAATTATATAATAATGAATGTTTTTTATTTAAAATACACTTTAAAATTTATTAATAAATCCCGAGATAAATCCTCATATTATAATATTTTAACTCTATTAATTGAACATTTACAATTACTTATGTTTCAGACAATAAATGCCTAATAAAAACCTATGCAATGATATTTAAACTTTGATATAAAATATTCGTTCATTTTGCACAATTTTGGTCTTAAAATCGGCCATTTTAGAGTCGTCATTTTTTTTAACACTGTGTTCGTAATTAGCGAAATTTTTTCAATTATAACATTTTCAACATAATTTTTCACAGAAAAAAAAAGAGTTAGCAAAGAGTAGGCAAAGAAAAGTAGTAGAAAGCTTCATTAATGATTATAGAGCATTAAAATAGTTTTTAGGCAAATCCATTCAGGTTCAATCGATCTCCTAACAACTTGCTTTTTTCGCCTGAGTGCAGTCAACTAAATAATTTAAAATTTTAACATTTTTAAAAACTAAATCAAAAACCGCTGCCCAAGAAATCACTACCTCCATATCCATATTTTCTATCCAAATCTCTCACAACGAAAAAATTTTGTTACTATATTATTTGCACTCCACTATGTGGAAATAATTGTTTATGGAACTTTAATAATATAATATTTGAAATCTTCAACCCCAAAAATCCATAAAACGATATGCCACATCGGTAGTGGTGGTGAAGGTGGTGGTATTGGGGGTGGATAAAGTAAAAAAAATGTTGAGGCCTTTGATTCTTGTACACACACTAAATCACAATTTTATATTTTCACCTCTTTTAATAATAACATTTTTTGAGACTTTAGCTTCTCTTATGTGTATATATTAAATAACGATTTTATGTACTCTTACTTCCCAACCCCAACCCTTCAACGAAATAAGAACAAACTATAATCTGTGTCCAGAACTCATCATGATAAGATCTGGGAATCGATTATATTTTGATCTTATTCACAAAAGAAGTTACACACAAACAGACCGACCGACAGACTGAAATCTCGATGTTTCATGGCATTCTGAGGATATTTGAATAATAAGAATTTTCAATTTTTTTTTGCGTAACTATATTTCTCTAATTACCAGTTAAGGGTATCTTATTATTATTTCATGTTGTGGCAGCTATACAGTGTTTCTCCATTTTCACTATAAGGACCGTTAGTCTAATTTTAAATTTAAGTTCATGTAGGTATTCAGACAAAACGTTCTCGAAGCCCTGTCAAAAACTACTATAAATAGCTTCTTACACAATACATTTCTCTCTTTCATATTTCCTCGTTTGCTAGAAAACTACCTGCTTTCTCTTTTGTTTGTTAAATGTGTCTGAGTCTAGCATTATTAGAAATGTTAAAATTCACATTGTTTATTTACTTCGTTTTTTATCTGTTTTGAGAATGTCACTATATTCTTCGAATTTTTTTGGTAATAACGAATACCTTGAAGGGTTCTGAAGAAAAAATTGGCCGAAGCTGGTTTTAAAATTTAGTAGATCGATGGTGTTAACCTATGCTTATAATAGTACAGTAACTAGATATTTAAATTTACAAAGTTTGTCATGTAGATTAAATTTCGTTTTTTTTTATTTAATAGGAAATGCATCAAGTAAATGTTTGGATATTATGCGAATACTTGCATTTAACAGAATATTAATGTCATTCCTTTTCAGGAGTTACACAAATGACAATAACCATTGAAACCAATAGAGGATCGAATTTAGAAAAAAGAAATCTACACAATTTTTCATATATATTGCGACTTGAAAATTGCGATTTTAACTTAAGAAAACAGGTATCGCAACACGATTTTCGTCAAATAACTCGATAAATAATTTAGCGAACAAATGCTCTAGACCAAAAAGAAAGCTTAAGGTGGGCGGTTTCGTGGACGTAATTTGAGGATTTCTCCTGCATCCCTGAACCGATTGAAAATTTTTTTTGATATTCGTTTAGAGACAGCTTTATAGAATGGTACTAGGCTATTTAAAACTAAAAAAAAGAAAAAAAAAACTTTACTTGAGCGAAAATAAAAAAATTTTTTTTTTGACTTTTCAGTAGTCTGGTACCATTCTATAATGTTGTATCTAAAGGCCTATCAAGGGATGTAAGAGAAATCCTCGAACTACGAAATCATTTTCTTAAGCACGGCACCGGCACCCTTAAACTGAGGATGAATTTTGCTTTTACTTCCACATCTACGTATAGACCAGTGTCAATAATTTTTGAAAAAAATAAAATTCTTAGCAGTATATGGTGGGAAAATTTAAGATTAATAGTATATAAAATGGGAAAAATCGATTAGACCGCAACAGATAACCGGAAGTGGGGTGGGGGTGCGAAAAGTTGTGTTTTTGGAGATTTTGTGGATTTTGGGATTTTACGATTTCTGACAAAAGTAGACCTCCTATCGAAAAATGTTTAATGCAAAAGTTGTAGATAATTGAGAGATCTACAACTTTTATTTGAACTATTTTTTTGCAAAACCCCAAAAATATTTAGAAAAACCAATTTTTTTATTTTTTTTTTATTTTATTTTTATCTTCCACAAACATAATTCGATTTTGATGAAATTCGTTGAAAATATACATTTTTATGTCTCAAAAAAGCTGTAATTTTTTTGAGGCATAATTTTTGCGGATTTAATTTGAAAAAAAGGCCTAATTTCCAATCAAAAAAGTTGATTGCCAAAGTTTTGATTTTTGAAAATTTCAGAACGGTATTTTTTTCGTTGAAACCTTTACTTTAAAATGTAAAAAAAATTTGTTACTGGGGAAAAACATTGTCAAAATGTAAAAAACAAAAAAAAACACTTTTATCAAGATCGATTTTTCCGTAAATGTTACTAATTTTGAGAGCCGAGCACTCTACTAACAGAATACACGTAATGAAAAAGATTAAGTATATAAAACATTTTATACTATTAATCGCATTAGTTATTCTGTTAGTAATCGTTTACCTTTAATGTCTTATTTTGTACCAATTTTTTTCTAAATTTATTTAAAAATTTCTCATCTATGATCGTTAGTTCGCGCAGATCGAAACGGCAGCGCTATGACCTAATGTTTCAAATTGTTTTAACATAGAATATTACCTACCTTACTTTATTTTTCTACGATCTTTGACCAAAACATTTGTAATTCTATATTCACTAAGCATTATTAACTTAAAGGTTGCAAAGATCGTGATATACCAGGCAATTAAGGTAGGTGCATGATGCTGTCGAGCGCACTATGCAGGGAGACCGACAAGAAATATAATTCCAAATGGCCTTCATAAAAATATATGTCTTCATAAATAAAAACCGCTGCCTAAGGAATCACTACTTCCATATCCAGATGTCCTATCAAAATGTCTCTTACGGCGAAAAATAGTTTGATGCTATATGTGCACTCCACTATATGGAAATAATTGTTCATATAAGTTTAATAATATAATATATTTGAAATCGTCTACCTCAAAAATCCATAAAATGATATATATGCCACGTCGCGTCGGTAGTAGGGCTGGTAGGAATGGCTGATGACAAAAATTGTTGAGACGTTGACTTCTCCTAAATACAGTAATTTCCAATTTCACGGACTCTTACTTGTTTGCTTTACTTATTTATCCCCATTTACGTCCATTTACCCCCGCCCGATCCTTCAATGGAAAAAGATCAAAATATACTTTACTTCCAGATCTCGCTATAATACATAAGTGTACAAAATAAATGTACACTTGTAAATATGTAATAAAATTATTTTTAATGTGAGAGTGCCCATAAAGCATAAAAAAGTTTTCTTCTTGCCTAAAAATGGTCATTTCTAGCAATTTGTTAGGTAAAATTATTGTTTAAACATTTCGGTTTTCAGCAGTCCGAACCTTAAATGGTTAATTAAAGTTCCCTTATTACATATTACATTGAAATTACCGTTTTGCATCACTTTCAACACTTCATTTACAATGAAGAATTAGTAACATTTACGGAAAAATCGATCTTGATAAAAGTGTTTTTTTTTGTTTATTACATTTTTGACAATGTTTTTCCCCAGTAACAGTATGATTTTTTACACCTTTTTTTTACATCTTAAAGTAAAGGTGTAAAAAATCATACTGTTACAGGGGAAAGACATTGTCAAAAATGTAAAAAACAAAAAAAAACACTTTTATCAAGATCGATTTTTCCGTAAATGTTACTAATTCTTCATTGTAAATGAAGTGTTGAAAGTGATGCAAAACGGTTAATTAACCATTTAAAGTTCGGACTGTTGAAAACCGAAATGTTTAAACAATAATTTTACCTAACAAATTACTAGAAATGACCATTTTTAGGCAAGAAGAAAACTTTTTTATGCTTTATGGGCACTCTCACATTAAAAATAATTTTATTACGTATTTTACATTAAATCAATTTATAAAGTAGAAATACAGAATCAAAATTTATAATAATCTCATTTTAAGTTTAAGCAGAAAACTAATTTCTATCTGTCGGTCTGTCTGTAACTTTTTTGTGCGCAGTATTACTCTGGAACTGTTTATGATATTGACTTAAAATTTTGTACACTTATGTATTATAGCGCAGCGGCGGCTGGTGAAATTTCAATATTTTTTTTCTCGTCTGTGGCGCATGGGACCCATACGAAATTTGGGAAATAACATCTAGAGAAGCACTTCTCTAATTACCCCAAAAAAATTTTGAAAAAGCAGTTTGCGAAAAAATTTTTGAAAATTCGTTAGCCTCCCCCGGGGTCTAGGAGCTCCTGTTTATTTTTATTTTTTTTTTGTCATATGCATTTGACTTTTCATAAAGATACAACAACAGATTTTGGAGTTTATGAAAATATTTTCATTACTAACTGAGATACAACGAATTGAAATATTGTAATTTGTTAAATTGTAAATTACAAAATTTCAGTCCATTGTATTTCAGTTAGTAATGAAAATATTTTCACAAACTTCAAAATCTATTGTTGTATTTTTATGAAAAGTCAAATGCATATGACAAAAAAATAATTATTTTTATTTTTTCCCTAGACCCAGGGGAGGCTAACGAATTTTCAAAAATTTTTTCGCAAACTGTTTTTCAAAATTTTTTAGGGGTCATTAGATAAGTGCTTCTCTAGATGTTATTTCCCAAATTTCGTATAGGTCCCAAGCGCCATAGACGAGAAAAAAAATATTGAAATTTCACCAGCCGCCACTGTTATAGCGAGATCTGGAAGTAAATTATATTTTGACCTTTTTCCATTGAAGGATCGGGCGGGGGTAAATGGACGTAAATGGGGATAAATAAGTAAAGCAAACAAGTAAGAGTCCGTGAAATTGGAAATTACTGTATTTAGGAGAAGTCAACGTCTCAACAATTTTTGTCATCAGCCATTCCTACCAGCCCTACTACCGACGCGACGTGGCATATATATCATTTTATGGATTTTTGAGGTAGACGATTTCAAATATATTATATTATTAAACTTATATGAACAATTATTTCCATATAGTGGAGTGCACCTATAGCGTCAAACTATTTTTCGCCGTAAGGGACATTTTGATAGAACATCTGGATATGGAAGTAGTGATTCCTTAGGCAGCGGTTTTTATTTATGAAGACATATATTTTTATGAAGGCCATTTGGAATTATATTTCTTGTCGGTCTCCCTGCATAGTGCGCTCGACAGCATCATGCGCCTACCTTAATTGCCTGGTATATCACGATCTTTGCAACCTTTAAGTTCCCTGTCAAAAAAAAATCTCATCAATCCGTATTGAAAATTATCAAAAATTAATAAGTATCTATGAGAACCTATATGGTCAACAAGTTTCTATAAGAGTTAGGTAAAGTTGCTGTTGAAATTGTTATCAGTTTATATCAGAATTGACCAGCAAAACGAGTCAAGCAATATCCATTTGTAAATCCAAACATTTACTTATACCACATCAATGAGAATTTATGAGTACAGTATCTAATGTAATTCGTACGGCTTTCCATGATTAAAAGACAAGTGTTTCTTTAAGAAATGAGCTGCATTAGGTTAGAACAGTTTTGATTTGCAATTGAAGATTATAAATAACAATGTTTGAATAGGGATTTATGAGATCAGCTTCTATGAGTTTGTTTTTTTTTTCAGTGATATATCAAATGTGTTTTCATTTGTTTGAATGGGTAAAAAGACAGGTCAGTTTTCAACTGCAATTACGAATACAAGTTTAATCACTTCGAATGGGGTTCCCTGTCAAAAGATCCTTATAAGACCTTATAAAAAAAAAATGTATAAGTTTTTATAATTTTTGATGTGTGTATTTGAAATGTGTTTTAATTGTAAATTCTTATATTGTGTCTACAAGTATTAATAAGTTTTTATAGTATTTGTAATTAAAAGTTTTTATAGGTTTTTCTAGTGTTTTGAAGGTAAATTCCCATATGATATCTATTAGTATTGATGAGTTTTTAAAGTACATGTAATTAAAAATTTCTATAGGTTTTTATAGGTTTGTATAGTGTTCTGAATGTAAATTTCCCATAGAAATTCTATTAGTATTGGTAGGTTTTTTTTTTACAGATGTTGGTTGTGTATTTTAATGCCAAATCCCATAAACTTACATAGGTAAGTAAATGTTATTTACTTACTATTAATATTTCAAATATCAATAGTAATATAGTGGTAAACACTAAATACTGCAAAAGTCCTTGTTTCCTCTAGCGTTCTAGCCTAAACGCAGTTAATAAGTTAGCAGTAAAAGGGACTGCTTTAGTTTGAATTTAACATGCCCACACTAGTTTCTTAGGTCACATTAGATTAGATATGAATTAGCGACATGTATAACAGCTCCCTCTACTGGAGGCTGTGGTATGTAACACTAAACTTATAAGTTTTAATTATGTGTGTGTGTGTTTTAAATGTACATTCCTCGTATGAAAACTATTAGTATACGTAAGTTTTTATAATATTTGAAATACAAAGTTTTTTATAAGTTCTGAATGTGGTTTGATGTGGCTATTTGAGATGTGTTTTTAATGTAAATTCCTTGCCTGAGGTCTATCATCATTTGCATATATTAATAGGAAATACGAAGTTTTTATAAGATTTGCTGCCTACAATGGGTTTTTAATGTAAATTCCCTATATGGAGTCTATCAGTAGTTATACGTTTTCACGGTAATTGAAATATGGAGTGTTATAGATATTTTATATGTATTTGGAAAGTATTTTTAATAAAAATAATTCTCCATACGAGGCCTATCAGTATTTGTAAGTTCTTATATTGTGTTTGAAATACGAAGATTTTATAGGCTCAGATGTCTAAGTTTTTGAAGTATTTGAAATGTGTTTTGAATGTAAATTCCTTGCCTGAAGTCCATCAACACTTACACGTCTCAATAATAAACACGAAATTTTTATGAAATTCTATGAGGATATGCAATGGGGTTTTAAAGTAAATTCCCTGAATGAAGTCTATCAGTATATTTATAAGTAATTGAGGTAATTAAATTGCAAGTTTTATAGGTTTTTATATGAGAAAGATATTATTGTAAATTCTCAGTAAGAGGTCTATAAGTATTTATAAGTTTTTATGGCGTTTATAAGCCTTTAATGCTTTTATGGGAATAAGAGGGTTTTCTAAAATACAATGTGTATATACTTACAATGGATTTTAATGTAAATATATGAAATCTAGCGTATTAGTAAGTTTAGTTTAGTAAGTATTGTAACTTTTTTAGGTTGACTACTATTGAAATCCTATGGAAACTTTTCAGATTAATAGTTGTATATAATACTGGGTGCACTGAGAAATCCTTATAGAATTCTTATATAAAAATAAACTAATAATAACCCTTCAAATCTTATAAAAACCATGTACTAATTATTTCTTATCAAATGTTATAAAATTCATCCCTGGTTTCCTGATGAAACATTATTAGTTTTACCACTATTGGAACGCCATAAACACTTATC
The DNA here is from genome assembly GCA_936432065.2 of Rutpela maculata. Taxonomy (NCBI): domain Eukaryota; kingdom Metazoa; phylum Arthropoda; class Insecta; order Coleoptera; family Cerambycidae; genus Rutpela; species Rutpela maculata. The sequence goes on from OW386286.2 coordinate 142,297,736, forward strand.
AAATTAATAGTTGTAAATCATTATTAATAATTTATAATAGATGTCCTTATAAATCCTTATTAAATTCTTATATAAACTAAACTGATATGGACCTATGAAGTCTTATAAAAATAAGTACAAATATATCCTTATAAAAATGTATAAAATGCCTACTAGGAACTCCTTGGTATATCTTTTCAATTTCATTACTCTTCAGATTCCAAAAAAACTCAGAAAAGTATTCGATAATACCTTATTCATACTTTTTAACATGCATTCTTACACGTTTCCATTATTTTTTTTAATGCTTTATTTATATTAACGTCCTGGCGAAGTTTAGCTAATGCCATTCTATCACTCAAACCAGGATGGTGAGATGAGATACCATCACCAATCCAAGTGATGGACTCGCCCGGCCGTGCTTAACTTCGCCGATCGAGGTCCAGTCACTGAAACTGGTACCATACCTCACCTCACAATTCTTATATAAACTAAACTGATATGGACCCATGAAGTCCTATAAAAATAGTACAAATATATCCATATAAAAATGTATATAATTTCTACTAGAAACTCCTTAGTATATCTTTTTAGTTTCATTACTCTTCAGATCCCAAAAAGTCACAAAATTATTCGATGTAATTCCTTATTAATACTTTTTAATATGTATCCTTATAAATCCTCATTAAATTATTATAAACTAAAATTAATCAGATCTTACAAAAACCATATACTAATTGTTTCTTATAAAAGATTACAGAACTCGTATTTGATTTTACTGATGAAACCTTTTCAGTTTCAACACTATTCAGATCCCATGAGAACTTATCAAATTAAAAGTTGTAATGCCATATAAAAACTGTTTTTAGTATAAATACTTATGGAAACATACCAATAACAACATGGGTATTCCAACTCAATTAAGACTCCTTTAGATACTTATTCATGCCAATATAATTTCTATATGGCAAAATTAATGTACTGTATAAAACCTTATAAACCAGATAGGCTCTTATGATTACCCACAAAAAATGTATAATTATCTATAAGTTTGAAATAGGATTTTTTGACAGGGTTATATGCGATTAATTTCTAACAGTATTTAAGCTGTTTTTCGAATATAATTGTGATGAGGTTTGATCAGTAACAAATTGTTCATTACATGTTACGATATATGGTCGGAAATTTCAGGTACATATTTAGTATGCCTTCAAGAGGATTGATGAGAGCAATTTCTTCGAGTATTTATTTGTTTGTTCCTGCAGTAAATTATATAAGTCTTTATCAGCATGCATTCGGATCTAATTTAAATACAAAAATTATATCAGAATGAAATCCCAAATATTTTAAACAGTGTCCACCTGTATATCCAAACATTTAAAGATAACATTTCAATGAGAATCCATCAGAACAGTATCTAATGTAACATTTGCGTTTTCCATGGCTAAATTTAAAAATTATTTGCAATAAATAAGCTTTAACGGATTAGAACAGTTTTCATTTGCAATTCCAGATGAATAGTTTTAATTGTTAAATAGGGATCTATGAGGTCAGTGTAATGTTTTTTTTTTCAATAAAATGTGTTTTTATTAGAAAAAAAACATTACACAAAGACACTGACCTCATAGATCCCTATTTAACAATTAAAACTATTCATCTGGAATTGCAAATTAAAACTGTTTAAATCGGTTAAAGCTTATTTATTACAAATACTTTTAAAATTTATCCACGGAAAGCCGCACGCGTTACATTAGATACTGTTCTGATTGGTTCTCATTAAAATATATCTTTAAATGTTCGGATTTACAAGTGGATACTGTTTAAAATATTTGGTTGCTTCATTCTGATATAATTTTTGTATTTAAAGTAGATCCGAATGCATACTGATAAAGGCTTATATAATTTACTATTGGAACAACAAATACATACTCGTAGAAACTGCTATCATCAATCCTTTCGAAGGAATACTAAATATGTACCTGGAATTTCCGACCATATCGTAACATGTAGTGAACAATTTGTTACTGATCAAACCTCATCACAATTATATTAGGAAAACAGCATAAATACTGTTAGAAATTGATCGCATATAACCCCATTCGAAGTGATTAAACTTGTATGTGTAATTGCAGTTGAAAACTGACGTTTCTTTTTATCCATACCCAACAAATAAAAACACATTTAATATATTACTGAAAAAAAAACATTAATACTCATAGAAACTGATCTCATAAATCCCTATTCAAACATTATAATTTGTAATCTTCAAACGCAAATCAAAACTGTTCTAAACTAATGCAGCTCGTTTCTTATAAAACACTTGCCATTTAACCACGGAAAGCCGCACGTTTTACATTAGATACTGTTCTCATAAATTCTCATGGAGATAGTATAAGTAAATGTCTGGATTTACAATGAGATACTGTTTAAAATATTTGGTTGCTTTATTCTGATATAATTTTCATATTTTAATTAGATCCGAATCCATACTGATAAAGACTAATATAATTTACTATTGGAACAACAAATACATACTCGTAGAAACTGTTATCATCAATCCATTCGAAGGAATACTAAATATGTACCTGGAATTTCCGACCATATCGTAACATGAAGTGAACAATTTGTTACTGATCAAACCTCGTCACAATTATATCCGGAAAACAGCATAAATACTGTTAGAAATTGATCGCCTATAACCCCATTCGAAGTGATTAAACTTGTATTTGTAATTGCAGTTGAAAACTGACCTTTCTTTTTACCAATTCAAACAAATGAAAACACATTTAATATATTACTGAAAAAAAACACTAATACTCATAGAAACTGATCTCATAAATCCCTATTCAAACATTATAATTTGTAATCTTCAATTGCAAATCATGTTCTAACCTAATGCAGCTCGTTTCTTATAGAAACTGCTCTCATCAATCCTCTTGAAGGAATACTAAATGTGTACTTGGAATTTCCGACCATATCATAACAAGTAGTGAACAATTTGTTACTGATTAAACCTCATCACAATTATATTCGGAAAACAGCATAAATACTTTTAGAAATTGATCGCATATAACCTCATTCGAAGTGATTAAACTTGTATTTGTAATTGCAGTTGAAAACTGACGTTTCTTTTTACCCATACCCAACAAATAAAAACACATTTAATATATTACTGAAAAAAAACATTAATACTCATAGAAACTGATCTCATAAATCCCTATTCAAACATTATAATTTGTAATCTTCAATTGCGAATCAAAACTGTTCTAACCTAATGGAGCTCGTTTCTTATAGAAGCACTTGCCATTTAAGCACGGAAAGCCGCACGTTTTACATTAGATACTGTTCTCATAAATTCTCATTGATGTGGTATAAGTAAATGTTTGGATTTACAAATGAATACAGCTTGGCTCATTTTGCTGCTCCATTCTGGTATAAACTGATAGAAATTTCAGCAGCAACTTTACTCCAGGCTCCAGTAGAGGGAGCTGTATACGTGTCGCTAATTCATATCTAATCTAATGTGACCTAAGGAACTGACCTGTGTTTGTTAAATTAAAAGTAAAGCAGTATCTTTCACTGCTACCTCATTCATTGCTTCTAGGCTCGAACACCAGAGGAAATAAGGACTTTGCAGTATTTTGTGTTTACCACTATATTAGTAAATCAGTATTTCTATTTGAAATATGCAATTTAAACTGTACATTTGTCGGCATGCATATCCAAATCAATACTAATAAAAAAGCAAAATGGAAGCTTACAATAAAAATACATCTGTAAAATATACAATTGAAACTGTACTTTTATTGACATGTATATCCACATTAATACTAATAAAAAGACGTATTGAAATTTACAATAAAAACATGTTGATAAATGGTGTGTTACATACGATAGATACTGGAGAAAGAACGGACTGGAACTCTTATGATATTACTTATAGAAAAGTTTAGAATCTCTTTAAAGTTGTATCTGTGATTCCATATGTTTACAGATATAAGGGCAAGCGTCCATTTGCAGAGACTAAACTGTAGATTTGTTGATGTATATTTCATATAAGTACCTACTCATGAAAGGGCAACATGATAATTCCAAATAGCTCATTCGGAATTACTGTTTCATAACCGATTTAAAACTTAATAAAACAGATAAAATCCTGTCTTTATATTACTAATATAACTTATAGGAACGATAAAACCGCATCACTTTTTTTTAATAAGTAGTTTCTATGTGGAATTTTTGGCAGGGTTAATAATGCTTAGTGAATATAGAATTACAAATGTTTTGGTCAAAGATCGTAGAAAAATAAAGTAAGGTAGGTAATATTCTATGTTAAAACAATTTGAAACATTAGGTCATAGAGCTGCCGTTTCCATCTGCGCGAACTAACGTTCATAGATGGGAAAATTTTAAATAAATTTAGAAAAAAATTGGTACAAAATAAGACATTAAAGGTAAACGATTACTAACAGAATAACTAATGCGATTAATAGTATAAAATGTTTTATATAGCTAAACTTTTTCATTACGTGTATTCTGTTAGTAGAGTGCTCGGCTCTCAAACATGCGCATAAAAATAAGATTTGTAGAGGTTACGGCGTATCAAATATTTATTTTTTTCGACTTTTAACAAAAATATTCTATATTTTTTTTTATAACATGCAAATAGTGAAATGCAAAATGTCGTCTTAGAGTGGCCTACTAGACGGGTTCAAACGGATCATAGGAAATTTGCATCGCATTACATTTAGTTGTATCTTATTTATTATTAGTCATAAAATTATAAATCATACACTATTGCGTTCGGAGAAGATAAATAAGATTTTTGTAAAGAGTACAAAGTTTTGATTTGAGCCTACATTTCGAAGATAATACGATGGAAACGCAAGTTGTCTAAATTGAATTAAATTTTAAAGCATTTCAAACCGAGATATTATTGCGGTTTTAAGTTACGTTCTCCCGTAAGATCCGATGTAAAATTTATTATTTGAAAGCCATAAGGAAATATTTCCTCTACAAAACATTTTATGAAAAATCGCAATTTATTTATTTTTTCCACTATTCGCTTAACTCGTTTTTAACTTTAATGCTCTTTTGCACATGACGCTTTTTGATAGTCTATTGAAACTTATATAATAATTACTTATTGTTATTATTACTATATTGCATATATAATTATTCATTTTATATAAAATTCAGCTCGTAACAACGAAACCTCCACGGAGGTCACGGAAGCATATTAATGCACACTATGTCTATTTTCAAGTTCAAACTGCGCCTTCTTACGTCTTCACAGTATCATAGTACATTCTGATGAGCAAATTAAAAGAATTTACCAGAAGTATCCGTCTTTGCACAGTGGGATAAACTGAATCTGAAAACTTATTTCATATAATGCAACTCTCAATTGATGTTAACTTGGGGCAGCTGGTACGTAGTAGAGGTCATTGTAATAACTTTTTTTAATATTAAGCCTATAAGTATAGTCACAGTGAAATAAAAAACCGCTGCCCAAGGAATCACTACTTCCACATCCAAGTCTCTTACAACAAAAATACTATATTTGCACTCCACTATGTAGAAATAATTGTTTATGAACTTTAATAGTATATTATTTGAAAACCCATAAAATTGTATGCCACATCGTGGTGGGACTGAATGAAGTGAAATTTTTTTTTAATAACTTTGGCTCTTGTACACACACTAAATCACCACTTTTAATAATGAGGTGGCAGTGGTAATAGGTGTGGCTAATGCCAAATTTTTTTGAGGCCTTAGCTCCTCTTATATTTACTGAATACCAATTTCATGGACTCTTACTTGCTTGATTTACCTATTTACCCCCATTTACCCTAATTTACTATTCAACTTTGCAACGGAATAAAATCAAAATATAATCTAGTTCCAGATCTCGTTAAAATACATACGTGTGCCATAAGTCAATATCTTAAACAGTTCCAGAGTAATCATGAGCACCAAAAAGATAGAACACTAACAGACCGACGCGACAGAAAAATTTATTTTGCTGAAACTTAAAATATTGACGTTTCGTGACATTCTAAGCCTATTTAAACAATGAAAATTTCCAAAACGTTTTTTTGCGTTAATGTACTTCAACTGGATGTGGAATACCCAGAAAATGTCATGACAAAGATATAAAAAATCGTTGTGTGCCGTAAACTACACGATAGGAGTAAAGCCTCTACCTCAAGCATTTTCTTCGAGGAAACCTACTATGCGTCCATACTGTAACCCACTGTGCATCCAATTTACTCGAGGAAAGCCACTGCGCATCCATATTACTCGTGGTAAACTACTGCGCATCCATTGTACTCGAGGAAAGCCACTGCGCATCCATACTACTTAAAGTAACCCACTGCGCATCCATACTACTTGAGGTAATCTACTTCAATCTGTAATACTCGAGAAAAGTCACTGCGCATCCAAAATACTCGAGGAAAGCCACTGCACATCCATAATACTCGGGAAAACCTACTGCGCATCCATAGTAGTCGAGCAAAGCCACTGCGCATCCATACTATTCGAAGTAACTTTAACAACATAATATTTGAAATCGTGTACCCCAAAAACCTATAAAATGATATACCACATCGGTAGTAAGGGTGGGGGTGGGGGTGGTGGTAGGGGGTTGGTAGAGGGGGTGAATAAAGTAAAAAAAAAAATTTGAGGCCTTAGTTTCTTGTATAAACGCTAAATTACAATTTAATTTTTTTCACCCCCTTTAATAATGGGGGTAGTAATGGGGGTGGCTAATGCCAAAAAAATTTTTGAGACCTTAACTTCTTTTATATATACTAAATATTAATTTTATGGACTTTTACCTGCTTGATTTACCTATTTACCCCAATTTACCCTCCAACCCTTCAACGGAATAAAATGAAAATAAAATCTAGTTCCAGATCTCATTAAAATACATACGTGTACCAAATTTAAAGTCAATATCTTAAACGGTTCCAGAGTAATCGTGCGCACAAAAAAAGTTACAGACAGACCGACAGAAATTTTTTTTTCTCAAACTTAAAATCTCGACATTTCATGACATTCTAAGTCTATCTGAGCAATAAAAATTTTTTTTTAATTTTTTTGTCGTTACTCTACTTCCACTGGATGTGGAAGTAATTAAATAAAAAAATTATAAATACTTCAAAGAGAACTTCATGCTTTGTTTTTATTTGATGGCAATCAATTTTTGCTAATATTTGACCTGTATACTCGGAAACACAAGGGTCACTTGCTGTCTCAAAAAATACGTACACATTCAAAAGAAAAATTACATCAAGGGATTCTTTTACTACTATACCTAATATTACTCTACTAATAAAACCGCTGCCCAAGGAATCACTAGTTCCACATCCAAATTCTCTATCCAAGTCACTCACAACGAAAAAACTTTGTATATGAAAATAATTGTTTATGGAACTTTAATAATATAATATTTGAAATCCTCTACCCCAAAAACTCATAAAACGATACCCCACATCGGTAGAGGGGGTGTGGGGTAGTGATAGGGGGGTGATAGTGAGTAAAAAAATATTTTGAGGTTTCTGGTTCCTGTACAAACACTAAATCACAATTTTTTTTCATCCCCTTTAATAAGGGGGTGGGGATGGTAATGGGGGTGGCTAATGCCAAAATTTTTTTTGGCTTCTCTTATTTTATTTATTTATTTTATTTATTTTATTTAGCTTCTCTTGTATATACTAAATACCAATTTTATGGACTCTTACCTGCTTGATTGACCTATTTACCCCAAATTTACCCCAATTTACCCCCAACCCTTCGACGGAACTAGATGAAAATATAATCTAGTTCTAGATCTCGTTAAAGTACATATGTGTACCAAATTTCAAGTCAATATCTTAAACGGTTCCAAAGTAAACGTGCGCACAAAAAAAAAAGTTACAGACAGACCGACAGACCGACAGACCGACAGACAGACCGACAGACAGACCGACAGACAGACCGACAGACAGACCGACAGACAGACCGACAGACAGACAGACAGACAGACAGACAGACAGACAGACAGACAGACAGACAGACAGACAGGCACAGACCGACAGACAGACAGACAGACAGACAGAAATTTTTTTTCGCTGAAACTTAAAATCTCGACGTTTCATGACATTTTAAGCCTATTTGGACAATAAAAATTTTGTTGTCGTTACTATACTTCCACTGGACGTGGAAGTAATACAATTCTTTTTGTATATCTCTGTTAGGTAAATAAACGTAATTTAATTTCTAACCCTTTGCATATTTTTATTTAATGTGAATGAGGGAATACTTTAAAAGTGGAAAACAAAAAATGAGGACAAATTCAAAATATTTAAATATTTATAGGCCTACCACGGAGTAATTACATTATCAATTATTAGTAATTAATGTTTATTTGCATAAAAAAATAACCTAATATTTTATTAGGTTTTTTTAATATATCTTGAAATTCATAACAATCAAAAATAAAAAACGTAACTGTTATAGTTTTTGGCGTTTTCAAAAAAATGAATATATTTCCTTTATTAGCTGGCCCTCCAATAGCGTCTCTACTGTAAACAGTAATGACAGTGGCGCAGTAAAGCAAGTACTCCTAACCATATAATATTGTGCTTCGTAACGATGGATGCATCAAAGAAATATATATTATAAAAATATAACCTACTGAGGCCCGATTATATTGGCAACATCGCTGGGACGGAGAACGAACGCTAACTATATTCTTATATACAGCGGGCTCTGAAATGATCAGTGAATATATCCGGGCTCTGAAATATGCCATGTTTATATAATTAAAAGAAAAATAATAATTAGCTACCTCTAGTGGCTTCCTATTAAAAAGGATGCCCAACAGTCGCCATATTTAATAAGTTTGTTAATTTATACACTCGGGAAATGCCGGGCTTATGAGCGACCTATCGATATATCGGGCTACACAATATGCCGTCTATACCTATATATATATATATATATATATATATTTATATAAGGTATTAGTTGGCATTCCACAATGTAAAATTTTAGGTTCAGATGGCATCCACGAGTCAGACGGCATCCGGTATTCGGATGCCATCTGACCTGCCAGAGATATTAACGCAGGGGCATCGTAGATGTCGTATTATGCCATTAAAACTTATTTTAAGTTGGAGGTCAAGTGACCCATTTTAACACCCTAGTGAATATTTGAGTTCAGCGGTTTGTTACTAGCTGCCGTGCCTGTCGCTCGAAAAATATTCATTTTGAATACTTGCTGACCACAGAAGCGGTTTAGATGGCATCTGGTCAGCTGGCAACACCGTGGAAGTAGATTATTATATACCACATGTTGATCCAGATGTTTTAGTTTGCTCGAATATATTACTACTAGGAAAAGTAAACTTAGTGGAGACAATTCGTGTAACTGTTAAAATGAGGACGGAATTTGTACCTACCTCTTGATTGTAAACAACTTTTGTTAAGGATGGTTCAGCAAGGCTATAAGTAAAATAGTGTTCTGTAGTTTAATTAAACTACAGAAGTAAGAGAAAAGTTATTAGCAAAAATATTTTAGATACGTGATAAACTACAAAATTATGTTAATGTAAAAGAATCTTATTTAGTCTAATTCACAAGTTCAAACACGTGTTAATTCTTGATAAAGCTTGTAAAAATATAAGTGAGGGCTCATTGGATTCGGAATGACGTCTAGAAAAATGTGCAAAAGTTATAAACAAATTAAGATTGAAAAAAATGACGAGTTTCGTTTTTTGCAAATAACTCGAAAACTATTAATAATTGAGAAATTAAAAAAAAGAGGTTCTTAAAGAGGAAGAAATTTCCAATAAAAAAGTCTGGACTTCTGGAACTCTATCTCTACTATTAATAACTTTAATTTAATGTTGAAAATGGGGCTTCGCACGGCGAACGCTAAACAGTTACGATACTCTGAAACCGATCGTAAGAAGCAAAACAATTTTTTTATATTGTCAAGTATTAATATAATTTTTTTTAAAATTGCGTTATTATTTAGACACTTAAAGGAACAATATCCCGTTGGAAAAAATTTTTTTACCGATTTTTACCGATAAAATGAGCTCGTTGTTAATTAACAATTTTTTTTTTTTTTGAGTTTACGTTTATGTTTCAAGTCGGAAAATTGTTAAACAAAAGCCACTAAAATTATTTCGCTTCGTGAGGACCTTATGTCAACTATATTTTATGAGATTATGACATTGCGATGCTTTTAATTGTTACAGTCTATTAGTTATTAATTATTTAAGCTAACAAGAAACTTAGAAATTAAATAGAGGTTGAAAATTTTTTTTTATTAATTTTAAAATTATTATTATTACTGTTTTTATATTCAAAAATACTATAAAATTATATACACTTTAAATTTTTAGTGGTATTTGTTTAAACAAATTTTATAAAGAAATAGATAAATTAAGTATTTTTGAAAAAAAAATTTTTTTTTAAAACATTTTTTTAATTATTTTTTCCCGTTTTTCTTCATTTGAACAAATTATTAAGAAGAAAAATATTCTTAAAATTTTTTATTTGCAATTCTCTACAAGGTGGAATTTTTGTTATTAATTAATTTGTTTATTTAATAAACAATTTCTAATTAACAATCGCCGAATGTGTTTATATTTTTTTAGATAGAAAAAAATAACCAGAACAACCGTATACATAAATATGTCAAAAAACATTTTTAATATTTAAAATTTAAAATTCTATAAGAAATATTAACATTTTTTTTATGTGTTTATGTATACGGTTGTTTTTTTTTAATTTTTTTTCTATCTAAAAAAATATAAACACATTCGGAGGTTGTTAATAACAAATTATTTATTAAATAAACAAATAAATTAACAACAAAAAAAAATCCACCTTGTAGAGAATTGCAAATAATAGGTTTTAAGACTAAAATTTTTACTTAATAACTTGTTTAAATAATGAAGAAAGGAAAAAAATGATTATAAACAATTAAAAAATATTTTTAAGAAAAAAATTTTTTTTTAATTCATATTTTATAACAAATAAAATGGCAAAAAATGTTTTTCAAAAATAAGTAATTTATCTATTTGTTTATAAAATTTGTTTAAACAAATAACACTAAAAATTTAAAGTTTATGTAATCTTATGTTATTTTTGAATATAAAACCAGTAATAATAATTAAAATTAATAAAAAAATGTCAACCTTTTTTTTTTAATTTTTTAGTTTTTTGTTATCTTAAATAATTAATAACTAATAGACTATAACAATTAAAAATATCGCAATATCATAATCTCGTACAGTATAGTTGATATAAGGTCTAAAGGAAACGTAATAATTTTAGTGGCTTTTGCTTAACAATTACCCGACTTGAAATATAAACGTAAGCTCTAAAAAAATTGTTAATTAACAATAGGCTCATTTTATGAAAAATCTGGATTTTTTTTCTTTAAATGTCTGAATAATACCATAGTTTTTTAAAATTTTTAAATTAATATTTAATACATAAAAAATATTTTTACTTATTTTTGGATTTCTTATTGGATTCTATTTAAGAAAAGTATAGTAGGTGACCCAAGAACAACCTCTTGTAGAGAAATGCATGGTTGAAAGAGTTGTAGAGTTACTAAGATACCGTTAAAGATAAAGCTGTCGAATTGAAACTAACAAGATGGAAAAAATTATCGACAAAATTTGATAGCTTAAATTATAATATATTTTTTACTTTACACTTGCCACTGTGCTTCAAAATTAATCAGTTTGGAGCATCTACACCTCGTGATTTTAAATGTAAGTTCATAGATATCTGTAAAACTATAATTCATCTAAACTAACAAAGTTTTTTCCAAAGTATATATTTATATAAATAAAATTAAAATTTAATTGCAGTTTACTTTAAGTAAACATATTGTACATATTGCACGTAAAGTATATTTTAGTTTTAATTCAAGCTAGTTTTTTCGTTGATAGTGTTTAAGTAATTCAACAATTTTTACTTCTATTTCTCTCATGATATTAATTATTATAGGTCACTCAAACAACATGTTATAATTAGAATAATAAAGTTGATATAAAAGTCATACAATTTTGTTAATATCTCCGCGCAATTTGTATAGTTTGAATGTAAATGACCATTATTTTTGATTCGTTGTATCTAGCAATTCGTTAAAAAATGGGTTTCTGGAAATATCTTGAAAATTACGAATTATGTCAAAAACTGTTATTTGTACGACTTGAAACATAAGAAATTAACTTTACTTTAAATTTCAGATTAGTCCCGTTCAAAGATTGTTAGAGATATTATTTTTTTAAGGTTTTGTGTTTTTTCGTCCCTTTCTAAATGTCAAATTTCAACACGTATTTTTCGTGAATAACTTAAAAACCGAAGGGTCTGAAATTGGTTATTACAACGTTGAAAGGTAATTCAATTTAATACATTTCGGTTCTTCTACAATAAAAATTGTTAAAAGATTACTTTTTTTATGAAAATCGAAATTGGAGTATTACTCTCAATTGAGTTGTGATAAAATAAATCATTCAAAATTTGTTGTAGCTTTTGGAATAAAACCGCTGCCTAAGGAATCAATATTTCCACATCCAGATTTTCCATCCAAGTCTCTTTAAAGGAAAACATCTTGACCATATTTGCACTCTAGTATGTGGAAATAATTGGTCACAGAATTTTAATAAAAGGGCGTTGCCGAATGCTAGCCAAACCTCCAGAACTTCCGGACGCTGCCGAATACGAAGGCAAATTCCGGGCGTTTCCGTATCCATATTAAGATAGTGCCAAATCCATATCCGGGCGCGCATGAATACCAAGGTAATTTCTGGGCGCTGCCGAATCGATATTAGGATGCCGCTGAATCCATTTTTGGGCGCTGCCGAATTCCAAAGTAACTTCCGGGCGCTGCCAAATCCAAATTAGAACGCCGCCGAATCTATATTCGAGCGATGCATAATCCATATTCGGGAACGGCTAAACACCAAGGTGACTTCCGGACCATGTCGAATACCAAGGCAATTTTCAGGCGCTGCCGAATCCATATTTGAATATTTCTGGGCGCCGCCGAATCCACTATTAAACAATACCTCCAGGATCCATTTTGGTTGCACGATTTGACCCAAACATACTAACTACCGTAAAAAGCTTTTAAAATGAAGTTAAATAGAAGATTTTAAAAATTAAGTTTCTGGACTGTTATTAGCTTGCTTTATTGTTTTTCCCTATTTACCCTATTTAACTCACAACCCTTCACCGGAATTAGCGCAAGACATAATCTAGTACCAGATCTCGTCATGGAATATATGTGTGCCAAATTTGAAGACAGTATCTTAGACGACCGTTGCGAAGAAAACGTGCGCACAAAAAAGTTACAGACCGACACACTGACAGAATTTTTTTTTCTCTTAAATTTAAAATCTCGACGTTTTATGACATTTATTATTTCAGCAAAAAACATTTTGAAATTTTTTTTAAGATTACTATACAGGGTGCGCCACTTAAAACTCCCCAGGCTTGCAACTTTCTTATTTTTTAAACTACGACCATGTTGGGCATATCAAATTGTAATAATTTAAACATGTGTACAGAGCGATTTAAAAAAAATTAAAATAATTGTTAAGAAAGAAAACTTAATTTCCTTGAATAATTGTTTACCTCATCCTGTACATGAACTGCGTCAATGTTTTCTTATAAAAGTTTTAATTAGCTTCAATTTATGTTATGTTTATTACGTCATATCCGAAATTCTTTTTCGTTTTAGAGAAAGAAATTAAAAACACTCCTTCCGACTCCTGATTTTTTTAAAATAACTGAAAAAATGTAAATAATAATTTTATGCTTTATTTGTAAAAGACATATCACAAAAAATCCTCAACGTAACAAAACAGCAACAAGAAACAAAAGAAATAAATATTTTTAAAAACAAACTCTATTAAAATGTACTAAATAATAGGAATTTTTATTCTTAAAACTTTTTTTTAACATAAATTGAAGCTAATTAAAACCTTGATAAGAAAACATTAACACATTTCATGTACAAGTTGAGGTAAAAAAATATTCAAAGAAATTAAGTTTCCTTTCTTAACAATTTTTTCAAATTTTTTTTTAAATCACTCTGTATGCGTGTTTAAGGCTTTAAAAATGTCTACAATTTGATATGCCTAACAAGGTCATCGCTTTAAAAATAAAAAAGTTACAAGTATGGGCAGTTTTAAGTGGCGCACCCTGTACATCTTTCCACTCCACTACGTGGATGTGGAAGTAATAAATCAAATGGCATATATTTCCATTAAAAATAATGTATGTTTTTATCCGAATTTGTTATAAATAAGAAACAAGAAATGAAATGTTTCATATTTCTATTGTGAAATATAGTTCATTTAGTTATCCTTAAATCATGGAAAAAAACATTTTATATTTATTACAAAAAATGTTTTGTAAGACATACAAAGAAAAATGTTAGTGTAGTTTTGGTGAATAAGTATACCTACTAGAAGCCAAGGCCTCAGATTTTTTATATTTTACACTACTATAAAGAAAACTACCTGTTGTTAAACTTGAGGCATGTTCAATTTTATTAACATTTAACATTACAAATTGTGTTTTTATAATAAGAAATGTTTCTTTTTATTTAAAATACACTTTCAGATGTATCAATAAACCCTCATGTCATAATATTTTAGCTTCATTAAATCAGTATTTATAATTACTTAATAATTTTCGCACAATTTGTATCCCAATTTGGGACATTGGATGATTTAAGTCGTAAATTTTACTTCCACATCCAAATAGTGGATTGGAAGTATAGTAATCGTAAAAAAAACTTCAATTTTTTTTTGTTGAAATCGGTTTAGAATGTCATGAAATATCGAGATTTTAAATTTGAGGGAAAAAAAATTGTATCTATCGGTCTGTCTGTATTTTTTGTACGCACGTTTCCTGTGGGACGGTTTAAGATATTAACTTAATAGTTGTTACGTGTATGTATTATAAAAAGATCTGGAACACATTACTATAAAATTACACAAAAAATAATCGTTTTAGAGATTCTAGCATTTTACTTAATCGCCAGAATGTATTACAATAACGGTGTAAAAACCGCTCGAAAAGTGGCTTATATTTGGTAATTTTTTACAGTTTCGGAGTCTGTTATTCTAGTTTCGGTTAAACAGACAATAATGGGTTGTATCTGAAACTAATTGACTTGTCTTTTTGAAATGAAGGATTGCTATTTCTGAAAGACAGTTTTATTGCGTCTTATTATGGACGCTTGTGGGGTAAGGCTTCTATTGTAAGAAACCCTTTCCGAAATATATTAATTTCAACCATATGTTTGGTTTTTTAAATTCATAAACATTTTCTCTACAGATATTTTAAAGTATGTGTATTGTGTAATTTTCTATTGTTCAAAATAAGTAGACTTCATCGACTTACAGTCCAATTTACGTCTTTCTATTTGAAAGAGTAAAGGTGGTTTAATATTTGCTTACGAGACAGCAGTAGAAATTTTTTCGTTCTTTCTTTTCTTCACAAATTAGATATTTTTCTATTAAATATATATAAATTAATTACAATTTTAGAGATTACATGCATTTTGTGACATGAAAAAATTTAGATACATTTTGATAGTGAAAAACTGTTGAAAACTCGGAAAATATGTACGTTACAAAAAAATTAGAAGAGAGCAAAATTTTAAAGAATGTATTAACCTATACGTTTGAATTTTTGAAGATTTTTAAATTTCATAGTTTACGATATTTTCCGTTTTCCGATAAGGGCCTTTTTTTCGGTTTTTCCAGGAAACTTGGACAGAGTGCACTTTAGGAAAAAGTCATAAAGGAAAAAAAGTCTTGTAGTTTAATAATATATTTACTCGAATTTATGGATTTTTCTCGTCACTTTTTATTCCACCTTCAACCCTTTTTGGAAAAATTCAACCGCTATATCTCGGAAAATATGCATTTTTCGAAAATTTTACGAGAATAAAAAGTTGTTATTTTTCATAAAATTATCTAAAAAGACATTTTGTTTTTTTAATTTACCTCAATTTTACTAGTTAACAAATTAGCAACAAGATCATTGTTTATAACAATTGCGAGGCAATATTAGCGGCCATTTTTTTTTTTTGGAGTTTGATCTAGACTTCAAAACGAACAGAATCCACAAAGTTTCGAGAAAATCCATTCATTCGATAAACTATTTACAAAAAAATTAGAAGAGAGCAAAATTTTAAAGAATGTATTAACCTATACGTTTGAATTTTTGAAGATTTTTAAATTTCATAGTTTACGATATTTTCCGTTTTCCGATAAGGGCCTTTTTTTCGGTTTTTCCAGGAAACTTGGACAGAGTGCACTTTAGGAAAAAGTCATAAAGGAAAAAAAGTCTTGTAGTTTAATAATATATTTACTCGAATTTATGGATTTTTCTCGTCACTTTTTATTCCACCTTCAACCCTTTTTGGAAAAATTCAACCGCTATATCTCGGAAAATATGCATTTTTCGAAAATTTTACGAGAATAAAAAGTTGTTATTTTTCATAAAATTATCTAAAAAGACATTTTGTTTTTTTAATTTACCTCAATTTTACTAGTTAACAAATTAGCAACAAGATCATTGTTTATAACAATTGCGAGGCAATATTAGCGGCCATTTTTTTTTGGAGTTTGATCTAGACTTCAAAACGAACAGAATCCACCAAGTTTCGAGAAAATCCATTCATTCGATAAACTATTTAGTCAGAATGCTAATTTGCCTACACTATAATGTGTTAGAACTACAAAGTACACATAACATAATCCTGGGATTATATAGACAGAGAAAATAAATTTCCTTTTAAGAGTTGATGTTCGATTTTTGTTTCATTTTACCATTATTGTATTATTTTGGTTTGAAATACGTATGTTTACATTTTCATAAATGCTAAATATTTGTGTTGTATTCATTTTTTTAAAAGCTTTTATTTAACTTGCAATGTGTTATGTATGAATGTATGTTTGTTTGGTGAAATCTTGCAAGCTGAATTTCGACTAGTTCTTATTATACTAGAGCTTTGAAATTTGGCAAACGTGTATAAGTCCAGTGACAATGTAACATAGTATAGCCATTATCGGTCTAAATCCAATATGCCGGTCGTCCCAAGATGGCGGATCGGCTTTTTAGTCACAACCCTATTGATATGGGTATCAAATGAAGGGGTTTTACGAGTAAAATACGATAGACAATGTGACGTCATTCTAAATTCAATATGGCGGACGTCCCAAGCTGACAGATCGCCTTTTTCTTCACAACCCCCTTGATATGGAATCAAATGAAAGGGTTTGACGAGTAAAATACGATAAACTATGTAACGCCATTATAAATCCAATATGGCGGACGCCCTAGGATGGCAAATTATCTTTCTTCACGACTCCCTTGCCATTTGTATCAAATGAAAGGGTTTTGTCTGTCTGTCTGTAAAATAAGTAGACTAAAAAGTAAAAAATAAAATTATATAAAAAAAAATATTTTTAAGAAAAAGCCTTCATTTGAAAAAACTGTACTAAAAAGTTTAAATAATTTTTTAAAATTCATACACCTGGAAACCAAAAGCTTTGGGGGCGGTCAATTGAGCAAAGTAACTATGCAATAGTGCTATATGACCGTCCGCAAAGTTTTTGGTTTCCAGGTGTATGAATTTTAAAAAATTATTTTTACTTTTTAGTACAGTTTTTTCAAATAAAAGCTTTTTCTTAAAAATAATTTTTTTTATATAATTTTATTTTCAATAAAAACGTTTTCAAGTAAAGCTTGTCCTGTTACTTCCTTTTTAGATTTTAAAACTTAGTCATTTATATTTTTTTAAATTGGAATGTGGTTTAGGATTTTGACTTTTTAAAAGTTTTTATGTAGAAATGAAACACCGTGGTCTCTTTGCCGGTTTTCATTTTTTTTACGAAGTTGTTACTGGTCTATAAAATTGGGAGGTCTAGTTATATAGCAGGCAGTATGGGCGTATGAGTTTCGAATACATTTCGGACGCAGTTTATTTGTTGGAATCAGTTCTGTAGACACTACTGATTATGAGCATCCATGTTACCAGACGGTAACCCGGTCTGATATTGTTTAAAACAATTTTGTTTAGAACAAAAGGAAATATTACATTTTTTCAATGAAACAATGTTTTTAAATATTTTTTTTATCGATTTCCAACAAGAAATGTTCGATAATTTTTTTCATAAAGTGGATATTTTCAATGTCATTGTTTTAAAAATTAAAAAATCTCCAATTTCTCGTTTCAGTAAGAGCCTTACATTTTCTAAGAAAGCATATACAGTGTGCCAGGGAGCGACGCATGATTAAATGAGCAATTCATGTCTTGGAAATTTACCAAAAAAAAAGTAATTTCTCTCATTTATAAAGAACTTTTTCTGAAATCGATCGGCAATGTCTACATTTTCGGCGCGATTTCAAATCGAAAAATGCACAATTCCAGTATTTTAGTCCGGCATAGGCCGGGAAAGTAACATTCCCGTATGGTTTTTTATGTATATTTTTGACAGTAAATAAATACACGCAGACAAACAATCAAACTTACATTTACACTTACACATACATCAAAATTACATTTATTAGTAAGCAGTTAGATTGTAATGAAGAAATGTTAGATTATAATGAAGAAATGTTATTCATTAATGAAGAAATTTTATGCATTAATACAAATTCCTTAATTTATAATAATATTGATTGTGATTTCAGAAAAAATAGTATGCGTATTTCGGTGTGAAAGCACATTCCCGAACTTCGATGCATCGTTGTCCGGGAGTGTACTGCTTTCACACCTAAATACACAATATACTATTTTCTGTAATAGATAGGACAAAATCTTAGAAATAATTATTCAGAATGAGTATTGTTTATTTGAGATTTTTTTATAGAAATAGTTTTGAATTAGTCAGATTTCAGTTTGTCTTAATATTTTAAGGTTTTTCAAATTGTTTAAACAATTTTAATTTACTTAAATAATTATAATTTATTTAAGCAATTACAAATTTGTAGCATTTCCATCTTTTTTTAGTTTCACAATTTTATTTATTAAGAGTTTGCTAATGAAACCTGCAAATTATTTAAGCAACTTATTCCTGTTTATTGCCAACTTTCTTCAGAATAGAGCTAGAGTTGTGCAGGTTTTAAGAAATTTTGAACTTTTCATCGACTTTCTGCTCATATTTAAAATAAAGAACATTTTTGAGACTAATTAAAAATAATTTCTGCAAAAAGAGTCGCAAATAAATAACAATAAATGCTAGAAATACATGATACTCTACTTTTGTCCTTATGGGGTCATTTTGAGGCCCAATAGTTCTCATGGGGGGTGTAATAAAAAATAATTATTAATTCGTATTCTTTGAACTATTGTGAAATTTAAAAAAAGTTGGAAATGTTACAAATTTATAGCAAAATATAATTTTTTGAATAAATTATAATTGTCTAATACATTTGAAAAGCATTAAAATATTAACACAATCTAGAAGGTGATTAATTAATAATAATTTGTGTAAAAGAGAACTCAAATAAATAATAATAAAACGTTAAAAATACGTGATACTCCAACTTTACCCTTATAGGGTCACTTTGCAAGTGAGCAAAATTTTAACAAATTCAGTTTTACAGTTCTGAATAATATTTCTTTACAGCACCCTGTCCTATCTCGTACAGAAAATTTGATAAATTGACAAATAGCAGAAAAAACTATCTGTGAGAACTAAAAAGAAAAACTATCTACAAAATTAATTTCCAATCTTTGCTGATAGACTTTCTTTTTAGTTCATACAGATTGTTTTTCTACTGTTTGCCAAATCCCATAAAGAATATGTTTTATAACAATTATAAGCAAATAAAAAGTAATTCACTTTTACGCGAACTTCATGTTTCGAAACTTAAATTGTGACATAAATTAGTATTCTCACAGGATGAGATTTCCTTATTTACTTATACGTCGACAGACTGCAGATTGTAATAATATTCTTCTAGGCAAATACGATAAAGCAGCATAGCATACATCTGACAACGCCGCCGGAAGTCAGTTAAACCTGTATTTTTTATATTCGGGTGTCATTTTACGTATCGATTAAAATATTCATAAGGACACCAATTAAACCGTAAAATAGGTAGGATGCTAACTTAGCCTTTAAATAAATTTTGTGTATATCAGCGTGTATATTAGTGGATGCCAAGTGAGAACGTTATTAGGTAGGATGCCAACGGATACCTTATATAAATATATATATATATATATATATATATATATATATATATATATATATATATATATATTGATATATTTTCTGGGTACTAAAGAAAGAGAAAGAAATTTGTTAATTTAATTTTTAATTAAAATTCAATCTAGAAAGCAGAAATTTAAATTCGGCGCCACTGCTTCTTAGTTTCCCAGCAAACACACATTTATTAGCATGAGTTACCAATAGGTGTCACTCTATCTCAGTGCAGATTCTTTAGCTCAATTTAATAAAAGGCAAATTAAAATCATAGATCAAATAATAACAATTTTATTTAAGAAAAGTAGATCAGATTAATTTACAAAATTTTAATTTAGTTGAACCTTGGCCTTGGGTTTCTTATATTTAGGAAACAAAATTCTGCTCTTTTATTTTAATTACAAATACTTATTCTAAGAAAATGAAAGAAATCTTTGCTTTATTTAATATCGATAACCTGTATGCGACGTGACGTCCCGATATGAATCACTGATTTGTTGCACTACACTGTTGTGATCCTGGTTACCTGCAAACTCCCTCGATTTCTCGTTCCGTGCCTTTGTGGTAATTTTGTTCCTTGTGAAATTTGTTCAATTTGATGTGCCTTGGACGACTTTGATGCTAAAATATTGGATTAATACCGTATGGCTTACTTGAAAATCCGGTAAGTCAAATTTGACAAACAGCTGACATTAAGGTTATATTTCGATGATAATTATTTTGTTTTTTAAACCTTGCAACATTGGCTCCTCTTACTTCTCAACTTATTAATGTTTGATTTACATACTTTTCTTCATCTGAATTTGAATTTTCTTTACTATTTGTAATAATTTCTGGACTCAATTTTGAAAATAACTCTCTTCTTTTTATTACAAAATCAACAACTTATAACAAACTTTTCATGGAAACGTTCCTTGTTTCTTGAAAACTTTGTTAATTAATGACTTTTTTCTTCAAGCGTATTAAAATGTTTAAATTATGTCACCAAAAACAGAAGTAGAAGTAGGACATTGTTTTACTAGTAACAAAATGTTAGTACCGAACGAATGTAACCGTAGTGGACATTGTTTTACTAGTAACATAATGTTAGTTCCGAAAGCGCCACCGCAGTGGGTATTGTTTTACTAGTAACATAATGTTAATACCGAAAGCCACCGGTGGCGCGCTATCCACTAGCCACTTGTCATATTGTGTCAACATGTAAGACTGTAGTTTGAATATTTGTACATTGCAAGATATCCAGGGAAAATACTGGGTAATAATAATCACTTTGTTATAAAATAATTGTTGTTTAATTAGATCTTTCCAACATGACATACAATTCGAAACTGGGTACAAATAAAATCTTATTATAAAAAGTAGATAAAAAGTTCTAACAAAAAAGTACACTTACTTTAGTAGTCAATTAAATTAACTATAAAAAAAATACAAGTCCGTTGAAACGGAAATCATAAATATTTTCTCTGATTATTAATTAACAATAATTAATAATTAAATATATAACATTCTCCACCACCAAATTAGATTACAATCGAATAATTTCATTAACTAGAATAAGTTTTAATATTAACAATCCTAATATCCCCATTCTAAATAATTTTAAAATAAACTATATGTTTTCATAAATTAAACGATCGGGAGGTTTAACATTTCTTTTTGGTCTACCAACAGGTGTAGTATTCGAACAAGAAGGTTGAATATCCTCGTTACTTTGAACCTGGTGATCCACAATTTCAAGGGTAGTATCCTGACTATTTACATCTGAAATTTCTGAATCTTTTAAACCACTTTGAACATTACTTTTTAAGATCTGATTCGTGTGGCGTTTCCAAGTCAATTTTAATTCAGACACTCTAACCAAATAAGTACATTTTCCGATGCGTTTTTCTACTATTGCTGGTATCCATGTAACTTTATTAATTTTCCGATAATCTTTAACAATAACCTTATCGCCAATTTTAAACTGTCTGTCTTTACCTCCAAAATATTTAATTTGCTTTTTTTGTTCAGTTAAAACTTTATTTTTCACATTTTCTTTAATTTCTGGTTTTAAAATACTAAAACGAGTTCTTATATCTCGACCAAACATAAGCATCGAAGGAGACACTCCTGTCGTGGAATGATTCGCATTACGATAATCGAATAAAAAAGTATTTAATGCGGAGTTTATATCTAAATTTTTATTATGTCCTAAAAAATTTTTTAAAGAATTTTTTACATTTTTAACGGCATTCTCGGCTGCTCCGTTCGACTGAGGAAAATAAGGTGATATAGTAATATGCTGAATACCATATTTTGTTAAAAATTCCTTAAATTTTGCGCTAGTGAAGCTGCTTGCATTATCGGATGCAATAACTTTTGGCAAACCGAATCTTGCAAAAGTACTATGTAAAGCACGGATTGTAAATTCTGAAGTAATAGTATTAGTTTGAAATACCTCAATCCACTTTGAGTGTGAATCGATAATAATAAAAAAATATTTATTCAAAAATGGACCCATAAAATCAATATGAATGCGTGAAAAAACTTCTTCAGGCCATTTCCAGGGATGTAATTGTGTTTTCGGGGGGCTTATTTTGTTTATTGAACAATTTTCGCAACTTTTTGCCAAATTTTCAATGTCTTTATTTATTCCTGGCCAATAAAAATAGGATCTTGCGATACTTTTCATTTTGACAACACCTAAATGTGACATATGTAACTGTGAAAGCATTTTTTGTTTTAGTTTATCAGGTATTATTACTCTGTTATTCCACATTAACACATTATGTTCAATAGTTAGCTCATTTCGAATCATATAAAATTGCTTAAACTTAATATTATTTTTACAATTTTTGGGCCACCCGTTTTTCACAAATTTTTTCACCGACTTTAAAACATTATCTGATTCTGTAAATTGCTTGATAGCATCAAAATTAGTTGATATAATGTCATTTTCTGAAAAATAATTTAAATAGTCCACATCTACTGATTTCCATATTGTGTTTTTATCATTTTGGATAGGTAAACGCGATAAAAAATCAGCAGGATTTTTCTCAGATTTGACATATTGTACCTTGTACCTATAATTTGATAAGATCACTGCCCAGCGTCTTAATCTATTCGCAGAATATTGCGGAATACCCTTTTTAGGGTTGAAAATCGCGAGCAACGGTTTATTATCAGTAACCAGCGTGAATTCCTGATTATATAAGAACTGATTAAACTTACATAATGCATAAATAATAGAAAGTCCTTCTCTTTCTACTTGTGAATAATTTTTTTCCGCAGGGGAAAGTGTACGCGACGCATAAGCTATAGGCTTTTCTTGTCCACCCGGTAAAACGTGAGAGATCACACAACCCACCCCGTATGGACTAGCATCTGTGGTTACTCTTATTTCATAATCTGGATTATAATGTATTAATATATCAGCTGACATTAAAATATTTTTTACTTTATTGAAAGCCTCGTCACATTTTTTTGTCCAAGACCATTTCACGTCTTTTTTTAAAAGTTCGTATAGTGGGTTAAGTAAAGTGGCTAAATTTGGTATAAATTTACCATAATAATTTATTGCACCAAGTACGGATTGCAATTGTTTAACTGACGTAGGAATTGGTGCATTTTTTATTGCCACAACTTTGTCAGGTGAAGTATGTAATCCTTCCTTATCAATGATATATCCTAAATAACTAATTTTACTTTGAAGAAAACTACATTTTCCTGGTTCTACTTTTAATCCTGAATTCTGCAATCTACCTAGCACGCGCTCTAATCTTAAGCAATGCTCATTGTCATTTCTCCCACAAATAAGTATATCGTCTAAAAAACACACACAACCTTCAATATCGTGAAGTAAGGACTCCATTATTTTTTGAAATTTTGAGGGGGCGCATGCCACACCGTAAGGTAATCTTTGGTATTCAAATAACCCTTTGTGAGTCGAAATTGTAACGAGAGCCTTAGATTTTTCATCTAAACATATTTGTGCATAGGCCTGTGACAGATCGATTTTAGAAAATATTACACCGCCTTGTAGTCTAGAAAATAGATCATCAATTCGCGGTAAAGGAAACTGATCTACCTCTAATACCGGATTAATAGTAATTTTAAAATCACCACATATTCGTACAGCTCCAGATTTTTTTATGACAGGCACAATAGGCGTAGCCCATGGAGAATAATCTACAGGTTTAAGTACATTTAATTTTACTAAATTATTTATTTCTTCCTCAACCTTATCCCTAATACCAAAAGGTAACGGTCTAGCCCTAACAAATTTAGGTGTGACCGTATCGTCTTTTAATTTTAATGAAACTGTACCTTTATTAAATGTTCCTAACCCGGGTAAAAAAACAGCATTATATTTTTTAAGTAAATAATCTATATTATTCGATTCCGAAGAAAAATTAACTTGGCATACGTTAAAATTATATAACTGCATGAAATCTCTACCCAGAATAGGAGGACCACCGTTTTTAATAACGAAAATATTTAAATAATTTGGTACATTGTTATAACTAATTTTAAATTTACACATTCCAAGAGTTAACATAGTCTCGCCATTATAAACATTTAAATTTTTATCTGCAGCAAGCAGTTTATAATGAGAAAAATATTTTTTCCAAAAATTTTCAGATATGGCGGATATGCCAGCTCCTGAATCTAGTTGAAATTTATAAAAATCATCATCAATTTTTATGTCTACAAGATATGGTTTACTTATGTTTTTCGTTTCTGTTATTGAAAATATTTCATTACATTCAATAAAATTTTGTACATTTTTTTGCTTGGATTTACTACTTAGCCTATTATCCTTTTTCTTGGGACACACAGGCGCTAAGTGCCCTTTAACCTTGCATAGGTTGCACACGTAATCACGAAAACGGCACTTTTTCGTAGGATGGTTATTCCTATATAACATACATTTATGATAAATAAATGAATTTTTGCATTTTAATGCGCTTGAAGAAAAAATAGTATATATTACACGGAGTAGAACGCCTTTTTTTGTGTTTCGCCCAGTTTGCGGCTTCGGCTTCGCCTCAGCCGCAAATCCTGGGCTCAACGCGTTCTACTCCTAGTAATATAATATACTATTTTCTGAAATTAGATAACTAGACCTGTCAAAATTTCATAAATTTTATTTGGTTATGAATTTAAATTTTTCTTTTAGACCTTCTCTGTCTGTTTTACTGTTTGAAACAGATTCCTTATTTAATTCTGATTCTTTCAGTATCCCTTTTATTCCTCTAGGTTTTATATTTAAGTAGTTCCAAAACGTTGCATGATTTTCACATAATTTCTATTTTAAACAATTTACACTAGATTTGATGCATGATTTACCTTTCTTAATCTTCTTACTAACTAGCTCTCTTAATTCTAATTAACAAATTTACTTTTCAGTATGAATAAATGCTAACTTTATAACTTTTATTTTTCAGAACTCGTAGTCAATGTTTCTTCAGTCCTTGAAGTAGTGTCCTTTTACCTACCGAACTGAAGATCATTTTGAAATGTTCTTTGCAGTGTTTTCTTTCAACTGCCTGCATAATAAATAGGAAAACAATGTTTTTAACAATCTAATATTTAAATAACCAGTGACAGCACACAAATTATGGTCACTGATGGTCAACACTGAAACTTTAAACTACAATTAATATATGGAATTCAGGGATGTATGTCTCAGGTTTAATCTAAGGTAATAGTCTTATTTTAGATAACTTCTTAACTATTCTTTGTCATGATAGTGAATTTTTTTATTATAAGTTCATACACTTTTATTTATAATTTTCTACATTTTTTCAATTTTGTACCGTTGTTGTTGATAATCTCTAACATTTGTTTTAAATTTTAAGTTTTTAATTTTATTTTAATGTTCAATTTGACTGAATTCTTATTTCAGATCTGGAAATATGCATTTTCTAACTTCTTAAGTTTTCTACACTACAAGCTGTTCAAACTCAACTTATGTTAGTCTGTGAACCAGAAACTCTTCATCGGTGGATTATTTACCATACCTTTCTGTTTTTAATGTTTCATTAAAGAGGTCTGTCTCGTCAAGATAAGATAACTTTTTACATAAAGCCTTATATTTAATCTGAAATTCTGAACTAATTAAACAAATTTTATTGTTATTGATTAGTCACTTCGTTTGCCCAGTTGAATTTTACACTGTTGGTGTATCCACAAATATATTTTCTTGAAATTTAGTTCTTAACTGATACTCTAACAGTGGCGTAAGTTCATTACATTTTTATATTGTTCTCTCTCACATAGAATGCGAATATTGCATCAATATATATATATATATATATATATATATATATATATATATATATATATATTGATGCAATATTCGCATTCTAAGAATCAGAATTAAATAAGGAATCTGTTTCAAACAGTAAAACAGACAGAGAAGGTCTAAAAGAAAAATTTAAATTCATAACCAAATAAAATTTATGAAATTTTGACAGGTCTAGTTATCTAATTTCAGAAAATAGTATATTATATTACTAGGAGTAGAACGCGTTGAGCCCAGCAAACTGGGCGAAACACAAAAAAAGGCGTTCTACTCCGTGTAATATATACTATTTTTTCTTCAAGCGCATTAAAATGCAAAAATTCATTTATTTATCATAAATGTACAAATATTCAAACTACAGTCTTACATGTTGACACAATATGACAAGTGGCTAGTGGATAGCGCGCCACCGGTGGCTTTCGGTATTAACATTATGTTACTAGTAAAACAATACCCACTGCGGTGGCGCTTTCGGAACTAACATTATGTTACTAGTAAAACAATGTCCACTACGGTGGCGTTCGGTACTAACATTTTGTTACTAGTAAAACAATGTCCTACTTCTACTTCTGTTTTTGGTGACATAATTTAAACATTTTATATATACATATATATATATATATATATAGATATATATAAAAAATAGGAGATGTTAATGCGGAACAAAGCTTTATAGCAAACAGAGAAAATTCGTGGGTAAGACCGCAGATAAAAAGAGCAACCGTGGACACGTGTTTCGGACTCGTTGGTCCTCATCAGCACGGTGTAGCTAAGTTGAAAGGATAGGCACAACTTAGGAAACGACACAAACGGAGACCACTGACAGGCAGCCAGTCGCACATTTCCGGCAAGAGTTAGAAGACCCTGGATTTTCAGAGCGACAACTAACACACCACGGAGGTAACTATAGCTACCTGCGTGGAATCACTGGACCCAAGGAAGAATAAAAAAATAGGAGATGTTAATGCGGAACAAAGCTTTATGGCAAACAGTACATATATATATATATATATATACATATATATATATATATATATATATATATATATATATATATATATATATATATATATATATATATATATATATATATATATATATATATATATATATATATATATATATATATATATATATATATATATATATATATATATATATATATATATATATATATATATATATATATATATATATATATATATATATATATATATATATATAGGACCAACGAGTCCGAAAACACGTGTCCACGGTTGCTCTTTTTATCTGCGGTCTTACCCACGAATTTTCTCTGTTTGCCATAAAATTTTATAAAGAAATAGATAAATTACGTATTTTTGAAAAACGAAATTTTCTTAAAACATTTTTTTAATTGTTTATAATTATTTTTCCCCATTTTTCTTCATTTGAACGAATTATTAAGAAAAAAAATATTCTTAAAACTTTTTATTTGCAAATACAAGGTGGAATTTTTGTTGTTAATTAATTTGTTTATTTAATAAACAATTTCTAATTAACAATCGCCGAATGTGTTTATATTTTTAATATTTAAAATTTAAAATTCTATAAGAAATATTAACATTTTTTCTTTTTTATGTGTTTATGTATACGGTTGTTTTTTTTAAATTTTTTTTTCTATCTAAAAAAAATATAAACACATTCGGCGGTTGTTAATAACAAATTATTTATTAAATAAACAAATAAATTAACAACAACAAAAATTTCCACCTTGTAGAGAATTGCAAATAATAGGTTTTAAGACTAAAATGTGTACTTAATAATTTGTTTAAATAATGAAAAAAGGAAAAAAATGATTATATAAAAAATGTTTTTAAGAAATTTTTTTTTTTTAATTCATATTACTTTATAACAAATAAAATGGCAAAAACTGTTTTTTCAAACATAAGTAATTTATCTATTTGTTTATAAAATTTGTTTAAACAGATAACACTAAAAATTTAAAGTTTATCTAATCTTATGTTATTTTGAATATAAAACCAGTAATAATAATTAAAATTAATTAAAAAAATGTCAACCTTTTTTTAAATTTTTTAGTTTTTTGTTAGCTTAAATAATTAATAACTAATAGACTATAACAATTAAAAATATCGCAATGTCAAAATCTCGTACAGTATAGTTGATATAGGGTCTAAAGGAAACATAATAATTATAGTGGGTTTTGCTTAACAATTGTCGGACTTGAAATATAAACGTAAGGTCTAAAAAAATTGTTAATTAACAATAGGCTCATTTTATGAAAAATCTGGATTTTTTTTCCTTTAAATGTCTGAATAATACCATAGTTTTTTAAAATTTTTAAATTAATATTTAATACATAAAAAAATATTTTTACTTATACGGCCGGTTTCGCAACGGCTTAGCGTTTGCCGCGCGAAGCCCTATTTTCAACATTAAATTAAAATTATTAATAATAGAGATGGAATACCGGGAGTTGTGACTTTTCTATTGGAAATTTCTTCCTCATCAAGAATCTTTTTTTTTTAATTTCTTAAATATTAATGGTTTTCGAGTTATTTTCAAAAAACGAAGCTCGTTATTTCTTCAATTTTAATTTGTTTATAACTTTTGCAATTGTTTATATGCGGGTTTGAAAGTTTTGCACATTTTTCTAGACGTCATTCCGAATCCAATGAGCCCTCACTCACATTTTTACAAGCTTTATCAAGAATTAACACGTCTTTGAACTTATGAACTAGTGTATGTTGGAGATTTTAATTCGTTTTGTTTTAATTTTTGGATTTCTTATTGGATTCTATTTAAGAAAAGTATAGTAGGTAACCCAAGAACAACCTCTTGTAGAGAAATGATTGAAATGGTTGAAAGAGTTGTAGAGTTACTAAGACACCGTTAAAGATAAAGCTGCCGAGTTGAAACTAAAAAGATGAAAAAAATTATAGACAAAGTTTGATAGCTTAAATTATATTATATTTTTTACTTTACACTTGCCACTGTGCTTCAAAATTAATCAGTTTGGAGCATCTACACCTCATGATTTTAAATGTAAGTTCATAGATATCTGTAAAACTATAATTCATCTAAACTAACAAAGTGTTTTCTAAAGTATATATTTATATAAATAAAATTAAAATTTAATTACAGTTTACTTTAAGTAAACATATTGTACATATTGCACGTAAAATATATTTTAGTTTTAATTCGAGCTATTTTTTTCGTTGATAGTGTTTAAGTAATTCAACAATTTTTACTTCTATTTCTCTCATGGTATTAATTATTATAGGTCACTCAAACAACATGTTATATTTAGAATAATAAAGTTGATATAAAAGTCATACAATTTTGTTAATATCTTCGCGCAATTTGTATAGTTTGAATGTAAATGACCGTGATTTTTGATTCGTTGTATCTAGCAATTCGTTAAAAAATGGGTTTCTGGAAATATCTTGAAAATTACGAATTATGTCAAAAACTGTTATTTGAACGACTTGAAACATAAGAAATTAACTTTACCTTAAATTTCAGATTAGTCCCGTTCAAAGATTGTTCGAGATATTATTTTTTCAAAGTTTTGTGTTTTTTCGTCCTTTCTAAATGTCAAATTTCAACACGTATTTTTCGTGAATAACTTAAAAACCGAAGGGTCTGAAATTGGTTATTACAACATTGAAATTTAATACATTCCGGTTCTTCTACAATAAAAATTGTCAAAGTTATGTTAAACCTCCAGAACTTCCGGACGCTGCCGAATACAAAGGCAAATTCCGGGCGTTTCCGTATCCATATTAAGATAGTGCCAAATCCATATCCGGGCGCTCCTGAATACCAAGGTAATTTCTGGGCGCTGCCGAATCGATATTAGGATGCCGCTGAACCCATTTTTGGGCGCTGCCGGATTCCAAAGTAACTTCCGGGCGCTGCCCAATCCAAATTAGAACGCCGCCGAATCTATGTTCGAGCGCTGCATAATCCATATTCGGGAACGGCTAAACATCAAGGTGACTTCCGGACCATGTCGAATACCAAGGCAATTTTCAGGCGCTGCCGAATCCATATTCGAATCTCTCCGGGCGCCGCCGAATCCACTATTAAACAATACCTCCAGGATCCATTTTGGTTGCACGATTTGACCCAAACATACTAACTACCGTACAAAGCTTTTAAAATGAAGTTAAATAGAAGATTTTAAAAATTAAGTTTCTGGACTGTTATTAGCTTGTTTTATTGTTTT
The DNA here is from genome assembly GCA_936432065.2 of Rutpela maculata. NCBI lineage: Eukaryota > Metazoa > Arthropoda > Insecta > Coleoptera > Cerambycidae > Rutpela > Rutpela maculata. The sequence continues at coordinate 142,328,466 of OW386286.2, forward strand.
TCCCTATTTACCCTATTTAACTCACAACCCTTCACCGGAATTAGCGCAAGACATAATCCAGTACCAGATCTCCTCATGGAACATATGTGTGCCAAATTTGAAGACAGTATCTTAGACCGTTGCGAAGAAAACGTGCGCACAAAAAAGTTACAAACCGACACACAGACAGAATTTTTTCTCTCTTAAATTTAAAATCTCGACGTTTTATGACATTTATTATTTCAACAAAAAACATTTTGAAATTTTTTTTAAGATTACTATACAGGGTGCGCCACTTAAAACTCCCCAAGCTTGCGACTTTCTTATTTTTTAAACTACGACCATGTTGGGCATATCAAATTGTAGATAATTTTAAGGCATTTAAACATGTGTACAGAGTGATTTAAAAAAAAAATAAAATAATTGTTAAGAAAGAAAACTTAATTTCCTTGAATATTTGTTTACCTCATCCTGTACATGAACTGCGTCAATGTTTTCTTATAAAGGTTTTAATTAGCTTCAATTTATGTTATGTTTATTACGTCATATTCGAAATTCTTTTTGGTTTTAGAGAAAGAAATTAAAAACACTCCTTCCGACTCCAAACTGATTTTTTTTAAATAACTGAAAAAAATGTAAATAATAATTTTATGCTTTATTTGTAAAAGACATATCACAAACAATCCTCAACGTAACAAAATAGCAACAAGAAACAAAAGAAATAAATATTTTTAAAAACAAACTCTATTAAAATGTACTAAATAATAGGAAATTGCAAAATTTTTATTCTTAAAACTTTTTTTAAACATAAATTGAAGTTAATTAAAACCTTTATAAGAAAACATTAACACATTTCATGTACAAGGTGAGGTAAAAAAATATTCAAAGAAATTAAGTTTCCTTTCTTAACAATTTTTTCAAAATTTTTTTTAAATCACTCTGTATGCGTGTTTAAAAATGTCTACAATTTGATGTGCCCAACAAGGTCATTGCTTTAAAAATAAAAAAGTTACAAGTATGGGCAGTTTTAAGTGGCGCACCCTGTACACTCCGCTACGTGGATATGGAAGTAATAAATCAAATGGTATATATTTTCATTAAAAATAATGTATGTTTTTATCCGAATTTGTTATAAATAAGAAACAAGAAATGAAATGTTTTATATTTTTATTGTGAAATATAATTCATTTAGTTATCCTTAAAATAAAATCAAGGAAAAAAACATTTTATATTTATTGCAAAAAATGTTTTGTAAGACATACAAAGAAAAATGTTAGTGCAGTTTCTTTAAGTATACTACAGCTAAACAATCACGGATTAATTCTCTTTTTTACTGTTTAGTTTTACTTTCACATCCACGTAGTGGAGTTGAAGTTTTTTGTTGAAATAGGCTTAGAATGTCATAAAACGTAGAGCTTTTAAATTTGAGCGAAACAAAATTTCTGCCTGTAACTTTTTTGTGCGCACGTTTTTTCAGAAACGGTTTAAGATATTGACTTGAAATTCGGTAGGTACACATTGACGAGATCTGGAACTAGATTATATTTTGCGCTAATTCCGTAGAGGGGGGGGGGGTTAATGGGGGAAAACGAGTAAAGCAAGCTGGTAAGAGTACAGAAATTTGGGATTTGGTGAATAAGTATACCTACTAGAAGCCAAGGCCTCAGATTTTTTTATAATATTTTACACTTTTATTTAAAATACACTTTCAGATGTATCAATGAACCCTCATGTCATAATATTTTAGCTTTATTAAATCAGTATTTATAATTACTTAATAATTTTCGCACAATTTGTATCCCAATTTGGGACATTGGATGATTTGAGTCGTAAATTTTACTTCCACATCCAAATAGTGGATTGGAAGTATAGTAATCGTAAAAAAAACTTCAATTTTTTTCTTTTTTGTTGAAATAGGTTTAGAATGTCATGAAATATCCAGATTTTAAATTTGAGGGCAAAAAAAATTGTATCTATCGGTCTGTCTGTCTGTATTTTTTGTACGCACGTTTCCTGTGGGACGGTTTAAGATATTAACTTGATAGTTGTTACACGTATGTATTATAAAAAGATCTGGAACACATTGCTATAAAATTACACAAAAAATAATCGTTATAGAGATTCTAGCATTTTACTTAATCGCCAGAATGTATTACAATAACGGTGTAAAAGCCGCTCAAAAAGTGGCTTATATTTGGTAATTTGCGATACAAAATTATATATAGCCAGATAAAACTTACATATATGATTTTCCATGTCATTAGGCAGGCAAAATGAATGAGCAGTGAGTTTCAATACTGAAAAGAAATTGACGGACTGACTCACAAAAATTGCATTTTCTATATGTGATTCTCGGCGATTTCATTTGATCATTAACAGACTTACCGACCTGAACTATTTTGTTCATTATTGTCCATTAATTATCGTTTATTTTGGTATATAATTGGTACGTTGTCGTGCATATTTCTTATAATAAATAAACAGAGGTTGTCCATAGGTAAAATCGTAATATAACAGTTATACTCAGGCGATGTGATAATTTTTCTAATTTATTAGTATAGAATAGCAGTTATTTAATATTGAAATACATGTAAATCGACATAAACTTCGATATAGTACAAAATAAAATAAATACTAAAATACTTAATAATTTAACTGCTAAAAACAAACGTGACAAAAATTAAAAATAATATTTTTGTATATTTTAATTATAGCATATTTTATATGTTATATAATTATAGATGAATCTAATATTTTCAATTAAGCTACTTTCTATTGTGTTGATTATATAAATTATCATTAATGTATAATACGCCAGCTAAGAGAGTTGTATAGATAAATTTTGGAATTTTTTACATTTTCGGAGTCTAAAATGCGTTATGTTATTCTAGTTTCAGTTAAACAGACAATAATGGGTTGTATCTGAAACTAATTGAATTGTTCTCTTTGAAATGAAGTATTGATTATTTCTGAAAGACAGTTTTATTGCGTCTTATTATGGACGCTTGTGGGGTAAGGCCTCTATTGTAAGAAACCCTTTCCGAAATATATTAAATTCAACCATATGTTTGGTTTTTTAAATTCATAAAGATTTTCTCTACAGATATTTTAAAGGATGCGTATTGTGTCTTTCTATTTGAAATGGTAAAGGTGGTTTAATATTTGCTTACGAGTCTGCAGTAGAAATTTTTTCGTTCTTTCTTTTCTTCACAAATTAGATATTTTTCTATTAAATATATATAAATTAATTACAATTTCAGAGATTACATGCATTTTGTGTCATGAAAAAATTTAGATACATTTTGATAGTGAAAAACTGTTGAAAACTCGGAAAATATGTATGTTACAAAAAAATTAGAAGAGAGCAAAATTTTAAAGAATATATTAACCTATACGTTTGAATTTTTCCAGATTTTTAAATTTAGTAGTTTACGATATTTTCCATTTTCCGATAAGAGTCTTTTTTTTCGGGTTTGTCCGGAAAACTTGGACAGAGTGCACTTTAGGAAAAAGTCATAAAAGAAAAAAAGTCTTGTAGTTTAATAATATATTCACTCGAATTTATGGATTTTTCTCGTCACTTTTTATTCCACCCTCAACCCTTTTTGGAAAGTTTCAACCGCTATATCTCGGAAACTACGCATTTTTCGAAAATTTTACGAGAGTAAAAAGTTGTTATTGTTCATAAAATTATCTAAAAAGACATTTTGTTTTTTTAATTTACCTCAATTTTACTAGTTGACAAATTAGCAACAAGATCATTGTTTATAACAATTGCGAGGCAATATTAGCGGCCAATTTTTTTTTTTTTGGAGTTTGATCTAGACTTCAAAACGAACAGAATCCACAAAGTTTCGTGAAAATCCATTCATTCGGTAAACTATTTAGTCAGAATGCTAATTTGCCTACACTATAATGTGTTAGAACTACAAGTACACACAACATAATCCTGTGATATATATACAGAGAAAATAAATTTCCTTTTAAGAGTTGATGTTCGGTTATTGTTTCATTTTACCATTATTGTATTATTTTGGTTTGAAATATGTATGTTTACATTTTCATAAATGCTAAATATTTGTGTTGTATTCATTTTTTTAAAAGCTTTTATTTAACTTGCAATGTGTTATGTATGAATGTATGTTTGTTTGGTGAAATCTTGCAAGCTGAATTTCGACTAGTTCTTATTATACTAGAGCTCTGAAATTTGGCACACATGTATAAGTCCGGTGACAATGTAACATAGTATAGCCATTATCGGTCTAAATCCAATATGGCGGACGTCCCAAGATGGCGGATCGGCTTTTTAGTCACAACCCTATTGATATGGGTGTCAAATGAAAGGGTTTTTTCGAGTAAAATATGATAAACAATGTGACGTCATTCTAAATTCAATATGGCGGACGTCCCAAGCTGGCGGACGTCCCAAGCTGGCGGATCGCCTTTTTCTTCACATGGATCCCTTGAATGGATATCAAATGAAAGGGTTTGACGAATAAAATACGATAAACTATGTAACGCCATTATAAATCCAATATGGCGGACGCCCTAGGATGGCAAATTATCTTTTTCTTCACGACTCCCTTGCCATTTGTATCAAATGAAAGGGTTTTGTCTGTCTGTAAAATAAGTAGACTAAAAAGTAAAAAATAAAATTATATAAAAAAAATATTTTTAAGAAAAAGCTTTTATTTGAAAAACTGTACTAAAAAGTTTAAATTAGTTTTTGAAATTCATACACCTGGAAACCAAAAGCTTTGGGGGCGGTAAATTAAGCAAAGTAACTATGCAATAGTGCTATATGACCGTCCGCAAAGCTTTTGGTTTCCAGGTGTATGAATTTTAAAAAATTATTTTTACTTTTTAGTAGTTTTTTCAAATAAAAGCTTTTTCTTAAAAATATTTTTTTTATATAATTTTATTTACAATAAAAACGTTTTCAAGTAAAGCTTGTCCTGTTACTTCCTTTTTAGATTTTAAAACTTAGGCATTTATATTTTTTTAAATTGGAATGTGGTTTAGGTTTTTGACTTTTTAAAAGTTTTTATGTAGAAATGAAACACCCTTTGCCGATTTTCATTTTTTTTTACGAAGTTGTTACTGGTATATAAAATTGGGAGGTTTAGTTATATAGCAGGCAGTTTGGGCGTATGAGTTTCGAATACATTTCGGACGCAGTTTATTTGTTGGAATCAGTTCTGGAGACACTACTGATTATGAGCATCCATGTTACCAGACGGTAACCCGGTCTGATATTGTTTAAAACAATTTTGTTTACAACAAAAGGAAATATTACATTTTTTCAATGAAACAATGTTTTTAAATATTTTTTTATCGATTTCCAACAAGACATGTTCGATAATTTTTTTCATAAAGTTGATATTTTCAAAGTTATTATGTTTTAGAAATTAAAAAATCTCCAATTTCTCGTTTCAGTAAGAGCCTTACATTTTCTAAGAAAGCATATACAGTGTGCCAGGGAGCGACGCATGATTAAATGAGCAATTCATATGTCTTGGAAATTTACCAGAAAAAAGTAATTTCTCTCATTTATAAAGTACTTTTTCTGAAATCGATCAGCAATGTCTACATTTTCGGCGCGATTTCAGATCGAAAAATGCACAATTCCAGTATTTTAGTCCGTTGCTGAGAAACTACCAGAAAACAGACCGGAAAAGATCCGTTGCCAAGCAATGATCAATATTCCCGTATGGTTTTTTATGTATATTTTTGACAGTAAATAAATACACGCAGACAAACCACCTCACATCAAAATTACATTTATTAGTAAGCAGTTAAGATTGTAATGAAAAAATGTTATGCATTAATACAAATTCCTTAATATATAATAATATTGATTGTGATTTCAGAAAAAATAGTATGCGTATTTCGGTGTGAAAGCACATTCCCGAACTTCGATGCATCGTCGTCCGGAAATATACTGCTTTCACACCTAAATACACAATATACTATTTTCTGAAGGAGATAGGACAAAGTCTTAGAAAGAATTGTTCAGAATGAGTATTGTTTATTTGATATTTTTTTATAGAAATAGTTTTGAATTAGTCACATTTCAGTTTGTCTTAATATTTTAAGGTTTTTCAAATTGTTTAAACAATTTTAATTTACTTAAATAATTATAATTTATTCAAGCAATTACGTTTTGTTACAAATTTGTAGCATTTCCATCTTTTTTTTAGTTTCACAATTTTGTTTATTAAGAGTTTGCTAATGAAACCTGCAAATTATTTAAACAACTTATTTCTGTTTATTGCCAACTTTCTTCAGAATAGAGCTAGAGTTTTGCAGGTTTTAAGAAATTTTGAACTTTTCATCGACTTTCTGCTCATATTTAAAATAAAGAACATTTTTGAGACCAATTAAAAATAATTTCTGCAAAAAGAGTCGCAAATAAATAACAGTAAATGCTAGAAATGCATTATACTCTACTTTTGTCCTTGTGAGGTCATTTTGAGGCCCAATAGTTCTCATGGGGGGTGTAATTGAAAAAATAATTATTAATTCGTATTCTTTGAACTATTGTGAAATATTGTCTAAACGTTGGTTGTGGCATTTTCTTAATTTTTCTCTATTCTTATTGTGAAATTTAAAAAGAAAGTTGGAAATGTTACAAATCTATAACAAAATATAATTTTTTGAATAAATTATAATTGTCTAAACAATTTGAAAAGCATTAAAATATTAACACAATCTAGAAGGTGATTAATTAATAATAATTTGTATAAAAGAGAACTCAAATAAATAATAATAAACGTTAAAAATTCGTGATACTCCAACTTTACCCTTATAGGGTCACTTTGCAAGTGAGCAAAATTTTAACAAATTCAGTTTTAATTTTCTGAATAATATTTCTTTACAGCATCCTGTCCTATCTCGTACAGAAAAAGCACTTTACTAGAGGGAAATATTACTTTTTTGTAAATTTCTAAGACGAACTTCATATAATTTGACAAATAGCAGAAAAAACTATCTGTGAGAACTAAAAAGAAAAACTATCTACAAAATGAATTTCCATTCTTTGCAGATAAATTTTCTTTTTAGTTCATACAGATTGTTTTTTCTACTGTTTGCCAAATCCCATAAAGAATATGTTTTATAACAATTATAAGCAAATAAAAAGTAATTCACTTTTACGCGAACTTCATGTTTCAAAACTTAAATTGTGACATAAATTAGTATTCTCACAGGATGAAATTTTAATTAAAAAATGTTCAGATTTCCTTATTTACTTATATGTCGACAGACTGCAGATTGTATTAATATTCTTCTAGGCAGATACGATAAAGCAGCATAGCATACATCTGACAACACCGCCGGAAGTCAGTTAAACCTGCAATTTTTATATTCGGGTGTCATTTTACGCATCGATTAAAATATTCATAAGGACACCAATTAAACCGTAAAATAGGTAGGATGCTAACTTAGCCTTTAAATAAATTTTGTGTATATCAGTGTGTATATTAGTGGATGCCAAGTGAGAACGTTATTAGGTAGGATGCCAACTGATACCTTATATATATATATATATATATATATATATATATATATATATATATATATATATATATATATATATATATATATATATATATATATATATATATATATATATATATATATATATATATATATATATATATATATATATATATATATATATATATATATATATATATATATATATATATATATATATATATATAGACATATGAAGCCTCAATACGAAGCCCAAAACAGTATATTCTGCCGCTTACTCGAAGCCCACAACACACATACGAAGCCCGCCGTCGGGCTTCGTAAAAATAAGCGTGTATAAAACCTAGACTATGTTATTCTCAACAAATCCCGCCAATTGGCAAAATTTCGCCCGGGCATCAAATTGCACCTCCTTTCTCTCAAAACATACGCGATGTAGTTCAACGAATTGATGTTCAGATGGCGCTACAGTTGTCGGTGTATAAGCGATATATACAGTGAATATATTTGACGCATTTTGCAATGCCCTATTTTATTCGATGCATTATACGAATCCCTAAGTCTTGGCAACACTGTACATCTGCTTGGTAAATATTATGCAGCCAACTAATATGTCTGTATCTGTAATATTTTTGCTGTGGCAATGATAATTTTTGGCTATGATAATTAAATATTTTATGTTAATTGTGTTTATCTAATGGCTGGCTTAGAACCGGACTCGTAACTAAATAATATTTATATCTGCTATAAGATGACAAAAAAACTGTTGTTATTTAACAAAAAATCTATTGATACATTTTACTTTTTTACTTCACTAAGATTATATAGACTGCCTTTCTTTTCCGTGCGTTCAGCAGCAAAAATCGTAATTACAAATATAATTAATTTGTGATTTTAAGTACACCTATACAGGGTATTAACTAAAATGTTGAGGATATTTCTAAGTAGATTCCTTGGCAAAAATTAAGGAAAGTTTCTAGTATTAACTTTTCCAAAATTAACCCTCCCTGGAAAGCTACCCCCTTTTAAAGGGGCGAGTCCAAATCTCCTCTACTTTATATTTGTTAAATATTTCCCACCTTCTTTGTTATTTCCGTTCATTTAGTTTACATTACTTTTAATCTGAATAATTTTGAGAGAAGGGTATTAAATACATATGGAAGAAAACGGCTTATTACTTCCACGTCCAGTGGAAGTATAGTAACGACAAAAAAATTTTAAAAAATTTTTATTGTCCAAATAGGCTTAAAATGTCATGAAACGTCGAGATTTTAAATTTGAGCGAAAAAAAAAAATTTCTGTCTGTCTGTCGGTCTGTCTGTCTGTCTAACTTTTTTTTGTGCGCACGTTTACTCTGGAACCGTTTAAGATATTGAATTGAAATTTGGTACATATATGTACTTTAACGAGATCTAGAACTAGATTATATTTTCATCTTGTTACGTCGAAGGGTTGGGGGGTAAATTGGGGTAAATTTGGGGTAAATGGGTAAATCAAGCAGGTAAGAGTCCATGAAATTGGTATTTAGTATATACAAGAGAAACTGAGGTCTCAAAAAAATTTTTGGCATTAACCACCCCCATTACCACCCCCACCTCCTAATTAAAGGGGATGAAAAAAAAAATGTGATTTAGTGCATGTACAGGAACCAGAAACCTCAAAATATTTTTTTACTTGATTTTTACTCTCTTTTAAATCAAATCGTTCAGAACATAATAGATGTCAAAAAAAAAATCGTAAATGTCAAAAAAAAAATTGAATTAAATAACAGACTTGCAGGACATTAAACGTTGAAGGCACCACGGGTGTTATAGGATAATGACGCCCTCGGTCGACGTACACTCCCTCGGGCCAGAGGCCCTCGGGATTGTACACTGCCGACCTCGGTGCGTTATTATCCTTATAACACCCTTGGTACCTTAATAACTATAATTGAAGTGTAATTAAAAACAATCGTGCAGAAAATAATGTTATTTTTTTTTTAATACATAGAAATGACCTTATCTTTTGTACTTATTTTTGTGAAATATCGGTAATATATATTATATTAATTTCACTTACCGGTAAGGAAATTACTTACCGACTTAGCAATCAGTAAATATAACCTGACGTCTTGGCAACAGATATTGTAAATAAACAAATAAGCCCGATCGTACAAAAAATAGATTTTTTTGAAATCGGAAAAAACCTCAAAATTGTCATTGAAGTGTTAGAGATAGTCACTAAAGTAATCAAACATTGTACGATTTCTTGTAGTTGGAGGAGGTGACAGGTAAACGTCAACATAAATTGTCCATTGCTTGTCACATAATAACATTACAAAAAATTATTGAGATTTGAAATTTAAATAATTGACATTTCTTAATGACACTTAAAATTATTCATTAAATAGAGTTGATTAACCTTAATTTCACAATTTCAAGAAAAACTTAGTTATGCACCTTGGCACTAAAGTTTCTTTTTATCATTTATTTAACTAAATTCTACATCGTGATAAAATGTTTAACTTTAGTGCTTAGTTACATAAACAATTATTATCGCGTGTTTCCAAATAATTAATAAATTATACCTACTTATTTTATTTATTACTTTTTCCGTTCATCGTGTATTTGTAGCTTTGATAAATATATAAAAAATCATTCATTAATAACCCCTATTAATAAATGATTTTCTATTAATATACGATTTTAGTTTAGGTAACTAAGGACATAATTGAAAACAGTTAATATGACAATTAATGTCAAAACTCTAATTGTCAAACGTATAAAACGCATATGAAACTTTTATAATTAATAAAAGAGAAGCAGGTATCGCGCTATTCGGAATCGGTGCTATTGTCATATTTCTCCGATGTTACAAAAAGAGGCCTAATGAATTTGTAATTGTATTTTTGATATTTTTTTAATTCCATATGTGTTACCATAATTAAATAAATAAAGTAACACTTAGAATTCAATTTTGTGTCATAAAATAAAATTAGATTTTTGTCCTATTACTTCCACATCCAGTGAAAAAATTTTTTAAAAAATTTTTGTTGTTCAATAGGCTTAGAATGTCGAGATTTTAAGTTTGAGCGAAAAAAAAATTTCTGTCTGTCTGTCTGTCGGTCTGTCTGTAACTTTTTTTTGTGCGCACGTTTACTCAGGGACCGTTTGAGATATTGACTTGAAATTTGGTACACATATGTACTTTAACGAGATCTAGAACCAGATTATATTTTCATCTTGTTCCGTCGAAGGATTGGGGGGTAAATTGGGGTAAATTTGGGGTAAATAGGTAAATCAAGCAAGCAGGAGACCATAAAATTGGTATTTAGTATATATAAGAGAAGCTAAGGTCTCAAAAAAATGTTGACATTAGCCACCCCCATTACCACCCCCACCCCATTATTAAAGAGGTTGAGAAAAAATTGTGATTTAGTGTGTGTACAAGAACCAGAAACCTCAAAATATTTTTTTACTTCATCCACCCCCCACTACCACCCCCTATCGCCACCCCCGCCCCACTACTGATGTGGGGTATCGTTTTATGGGTTTTTGGGGTAGAGGATTTCAAATATATTATTAAAGTTCCATAAATAATTATTTCCACATACAAATTTTTTTCGCTGTGAGTGACTTGGATAGAAAATCTGGATGTGGAAGTAGTGATTCCTTGGGCAGCGGTTTTTTTTCCTAGATACAATCAACGGAAAATTTTTGTAACTTACTCGTGTGTTAATCGGCGATTAATAATCTCGACAAATAATGCGCTCGCTAGCGCTCGCACGTTAAAATGTCTCAATTTATCAATCGCTCTCATTAACATACTTGTTTGTTAAATAACTATTATCTTATAGGTGTGTATTGTCTCTAGATATATGGTGGAGTGAGGTGAGAACAAATAGCAAAATACGAGGGGTAGACCGCTGATCAGATTTTGTACACCAGATTTCCATTTTGTCTCGATTTCCAATGATTTCCACCAGATTTCCATTGATTTCCAATGATTTCCGATGATTTCCATTGATTTCCAATGATTTCCATTGATTTCCATTGATTTCCAATGATTTCCAATGATTTCCAATAATTTCCATTGATTTCCAATGGAAACATGCGCATGCGCAGGTATTTGAATTCTGATGCTCTGCGTATAAAACTCAGATTTCGGAGTACAGATCTGTATGAAATTACACGAGAAGTCATACTTAAAAGACAAAGCACAATATATACCGTTTTTTCGGATAAAAAGTTATTAACAATGACAGGAACAAATGCGGGGTTTTATGCTTTTTCGTCAATATCTTAAAATATGAACGAAATAGGTTAAAAATGTGCCTTTCCATAGAGAGAGTTATAATTTTCTGTATAACAAAAAACACTCACTTTTAATAATTGCGTAATGCGGTACTGAATCATATTTGCATCAATACTGGTCGTTTCCTGTTAAATGTGTAGTGTAGATCCACTCTATATACTTGAGATATCCAGAATATTAACGATGGTGCTTTGCTTTATTTAACGAATATTCTTTTTCTCAGAACTTGACGATTGTAGCTACAAGCCGATTGCAACAGCAAAAGACATATTGTCCGATGGTACTGCGCTTTTAAACATTAACTTAAACGAATTTAAAAAAAAAATGGTACTATCCGGATCTCAAAAATTAAAAAAAAATTCTTTCAAGGTCACTGCGGCGGCAAAAATAATCATCCGATCGAGTTGGTATTTTAAACACAAACTTAAACGAATTAATAAAAAATTTTATATAAGTACTACCAGGATTGCAAAAAACAAAAAACAAACTATTTTTTTTTTAAGATCACTGCGCGGTGGCAAAAATAATCGTTCGATTGGGTTGTAATTTAAAGCGTTTGTAGAAAATAGGTACACACAACTTTTTTTCACTACCCATTCTCTTTAAAATATACAGTGCGTGTAATTGGGGATTGGGCATGTACTTCCACGTAGCGCGAGAAATATGACAACCCAGCTAACAGCAAACTCGCCCGTTGGCGGCATAGATTAAAGAGTCGGCGCTAGACCACTAAAGCATCTCCATTCTCAGTTATTTCATTCAGCCAACGGGCACACGCGATGTTGCAATTCTAACTCCCTATGCCCATCCCGCCACTACACACAGTGTATTTACATGCATATTTAAAGCGACCACGCCTCGACACAAAATCGCAAAATCGGTCCTAGCGCAAATGTGAGGTTGTGAGGGGGTAGTAAAGAAATTAATAATTTTTTTCTCTAAATCGGCTCTAACAATTTTGATCAAACTTGACACGTGGATACTTTCTCAGCAACAAGATGAGACAGTATAATCAGCTGCTCCAAGAGAATACAGGGAGGGCGATGCTGTGGGGGCAAAGCGTAAAGAATTAAAAAAAAATCTCTAAAACGGCTCACACAATTTTGATTAAATTTAACGCATAGATACACACTTAGTACCAGTGTGAAATGACAACAGTTCCTCCTAGAAAATGTAGGAAGGGAGGTTGCGGAGGCAGGGTTTAAAGAATGAAACATTCTTTTCTCTAAAACTACTTCAACAATTTTGATTCAATTTGGCACTTGAATACTCCCTCAGTACCAGTGTACGATAGTATAAACTAGTTGCTCTTAAAAAGTGCAAGCAGGAAGGCTGTGGAGGGTAAGGTTCAAAGATTTTTTTTTAAATCTCTAAAACTGTCCTTACTCCTAAATGGGAAGGTTTGTCCGAGTTGTGTTGGACCGATTTTTGGTAGAGAATTAAATTCTCTAACAAAATGGTCATAAAAAAACGGTACAGTTTTGATAATTGAGCTTGTACCGACCGCCAAAGTCTCAAAAATTGGGTTCCTAGGCACTTGCTTTTCATCACTTTTTAAAAATCTGAAAAAGGACACATGAAATTGTCTCAGATGATACCTAAGACCTGAAATCCGCAAAAAAAACTATGACAATATAAAGAAGTTTATTTATGTAGTAACAACTGCTTAAACAGAAAATAAGACTGAAAAAGCTGCTGTGCTATGAAAAGTGTTTTTTTAGAACATAGATGATCTGTGATTTAATTCAGACTTTCAATCACATTTTAAACGAACGAGAAAAGTCGTAAGGTTTCTATCAAAAAATAACAAAAAGTAAGCGCTTCGGTACATCATTTTCAAGATTTTGACGGCCGGTTCAAACTTATCTAAATATAGATACATAAACATTATTTTATAGAATTTTATGTTCACCAAAAAGTTAGTTAATTTTCAAGATATTGACGAAAAAGCATAAAAATCCTTTTTTTATCGTTAATAATTTTTTTATCCGGCAAAAAACGGTGAGCTACATACTTCACCATACTTCACAATAAGTTTGGTATAGAGTCATAAAGCAATTCCATTTTTTATTATGGCCCTTGTAAAGACTAATATGTTGTTTTATATATGGTTGCTTTAATAAATTCTGATAAAATGTGGGATTCCCTGAATCAAGCGCGGATTTATGGGGGGGGGGGTAACGGGGTAATTACCCCCCAAGATTCCGTAAACCATCAACTTTCGTTTTAAAATTTCATAATTTTTATTATTTTATTTTATATGTTTGAATATGTGTTTATAAATTTTCTTTTGAGATTTTCTCCCCCCTCCCCCCGCTCATCAATTTTAATTTTCGAGGAAAAACATTTTTGTTATTTTCAGCACGCGGCTATGTTACCTCCCCCAAGCTCAAGGCCCAACTCCGCCCTTGCCCTGAATACTGAATAAAACCTATGACCCGGCTGTAGCATTACGTAAGAAAGGCTAATTTGTAAGGAATTTAAGTGATTTTAAAGTGAAATTATTTCGATATTTCAGAGTTTTCACTGAACATTAAACTGAACATTATAAGAGCCACATATTTATTATATTATACACGTAATTTAGATGACAAAGAATAAGTTTATCGCCCTTTACCGCAGTACAATTCGCATTTGCTTCCACAAAAGAAAACCTGTCGCTGAGAATTCGTTATGAGCGCATGCGCAGTGCAATTATTTCAAATTTATTTCCATTTATTTCCAGTGATTTCCAATTGAATTCCAATGATTTCCGTTGATTTTCATTGATTTCCATTGATTTCCAATGATTTCCAGTGATTTCCAGTGATTTCCATTGATTTCCAGTGATTTCCATTGATTTCCGCTGATTTCCACTTGCGTGTACACCAGATTTCCACAGCGGTCTACCCCTCGGCAAAATAGAACATGTACTTATTTTATTTTTAAATTTTTAATTAAGATTATTTAAAAAAAAATTCTATTTGAAAGGAAATTGCCAATATTTATTTCATATTTATTGCGGACAAGGAAAAGTGGTAGAAAACTTCATATTTGATTATAGAAAGCCATTAAAAAAGTTTTCAGGGAAATTCATTCAAATCCAATCGATTTTCTAATAACTTACTTTTTTCCACTATTAGTGGAGTGAAAATAAATTTTGAATGAAACTGTTTGGCTGCTGTAATTTTTGTTTTATGAATAATAACAAGTGCTATGAGCTGTTTTGGATTAAATCGGTCCATTGCTTCTTGTAATATTTTAACAATTTACCTATTTTTAAACACTGAAATTTGCTGTTATTTTCATTAGTATCTCCGGTCCTAGTAATCGTATCGTAAAAATAAAAATAGCGAATTATTCGCAATAAAATCTTGAATAAGGCTAGGCCTATGCAAAAACTAAATGATAGTTTGTTAATTAGTAAAAAAAATAAAAAATACCAAAAATTGCCTTTTTTGATAATAATTTAATAAAAATATAATATAATAATGCATCAATTTTAACGAAAGTCCGTGGAACTAAGCTTTTTATTGAACTAAACCTGTGCTAAATTTTAGCGCAAAATAAATATTTTTGAACAAAACTCAAACGGCTAAAAACCAATAAAAATTTCGAAATTTTTATCGCTTGTTGTTTAAGTGCAGTGACTCGTGTGCGGTAAATTTTTGTTGAAAATGTAGGTGTTTACATGTATTTTCCAACAGTGTTAAGAAAAAAGAATACTCACTTAAACGGTTTTTGCTTGAAATTTATTTATTATTTTCAAAGTTACAGTTGTAAACAAATTCAAATAACTCTGGATTTTTATGAAACCAAAAGCGAGAAACGAATTATGAAAATAGATGAAATATCTAACATTTTTCTAAAGAAATTAATGATCTATTTGCATTTGGGGCCGTGAAACGTAATTTTTGTGTTTAGGTCACTTATAAATAAACAAGTCGATATTTTTTCTAGAAATTTGGACTGATTGTTTTTCGATACTTATGTTTTTGTCTCCGCTGTTTGAAAATGAGTCAAAACTACAATTACTTCCACATCCAGTGGATTGTTGAAATAGGCTTAGAATGTTATGAAACGTCGAGATTTTAAGTTTGAGCGGAAAAAAAAATTTCTGTCTGTCTGTCGGTCTGTCGGTCTGTAACTTTTTTTTGTGCGCACGTTTACTCTGGAACCGTTTGAGATATTGACTTGAAGTTTGGTACACATATGTACTTTAATGAGATCTAGAACTAGATTATATTTTCATCTTGTTCCGTCGAAGGGGGGGTAAATTGGGGTAAATTTGGGGTAAATAGGTAAATCAAGCAGGTAAGAGCTCATAAAATTGTTATTTAGTATATACAAGAGAAGCTAAGGTCTCAAAAAAAACTTTGGCGTTAGCCACCCCCATTACCACCCCCACCCCATTATTAAAGGGGATGAAAAAAAAATTGCGATTTAGTGTGTGTACAAGAACCAGAAACCTCAAAATATTTTCGTACTTTATCCACCCCCACTACTACCCCCTATCACCACCCCCACCTCACTACCGATGTGGGGTATCGTTTTATGGGTTTTTGGGGTAGAGGATTTCAAATATTATATTATCAGAGTTCCATAAACAATTATTTCCACATACAAAATTTTTCGTTGTGAGTGACTTGGATAGAAAATCTGGATGTGGAAGTAGTGATTCCTTGGGCAGCGGTTTTTTAAAATTACATCGAATAAAGCGGCTTTGAGATTATAACACACTTAGTCAATTTTTTTTTACTTTCTTATTCATTTTTGTCGCGGAAGGGAAAACAAACCTAACCTGAACAGTTATTCTTATGTCTATGTACACAGCTTTGTAACTTTTAATTTTACTGATACAATAAAAAAAAATCGCAGTTAGGATTTGAACCAGAGACGTTGCATCAAAAAAAAAAGTGTTGGTCGTCTTACACACTGAATTATCTTACGAGTGAAGTATGATCTGTAAAACCATAATATCACATTTAGACTATTTGGCGATTTTTGGATCTCTAACATAATCGCTAAAAGCCCGACTATCGGGCCTCTATCTTTTTTAACAATTGTGCTTCTGGATTGTTCTCAACTAGGTGAGACTAATATTATTGAAGAATAACCAGTCCAAATTTTAAGAACATATATCAATTTGCTTATTTATAAGCGACTGAGGCGCAAACACTGACGGATCTCGGCCCCAAATGGAAATAGATCATTATTTTTTTAAGAAATATTTCATCTATTTTCATAATTCGTTACCTGTTCTTGGTTTGATAAAAAAATCCAGTTATCTGAATATGTTTATACCTATAATTTTGAAAATTATAAACATATTTAAAAAAGGTTTAAATGAAGATAATATCATTGTAAAATACATGTAAAAAACCTACATTTTGAAAAAAAAATGTTCTACGAATCGATGCACTTAAATAGGCGATTAAAATTTCGAAATCTTTTTTTATTTTTAGCCGTTTGAATAAATATTTTATGCTAAAATTTGGCACGAAGGTTTAGTTCAATAAAGTGCACAGTTTCTTCAACTTTCGTTAAAATGGATGCATTATTACATTATATTTCTTAAATTGTCAAAAAAGGCAATTTTTGGTGGTTTTTATTTTCTTACAAATTAACAAATTATCAGAAAGTATTTTCATAGCCACTCGCTATTTTTATTTTTGCGATACGATTATTAGGACCGAAGATAATAGGAAAAGAGCAGAAAATTTCAGCGTTGAAAAATAAATTGTTAAAAAATTTTTACGCTGGACCGATTTAATTAAAAACTTCTCGGTGGCACTTATTATATCTACGACAAATTAAAATAATAAAATTGCTGCAGCCAGAGAATTCCTTATTCACCTATTTTCTTACTTAATTTGACTTCACTTTATGTGATTTAAAATGTTAACATATTTAAAAACTAAATTAAATAACTAAAAAGTCAGAACGAGAAAAATTTATAATACTGTACATTACAGCAAATTGAGAAAGTATTAGTCACATATTTAAAATTACTAACTACAAACAGTCCATTGTTGTGTCTGACCCACAGATGTTGGGGTAGGTCGACACTCTCTATCCAGTTCCCGCTAAATTTGTTTTAGGTACCTGTAAATGGTCAGTGCCACTTGTTTACGGAATGTTAAAATCCACTATTAAAGCATTTAGAAATATTGCCATATGGATCAAATTTCGTTTTTTACTTCCCTCGCTAACCGAAGGGAAGTAGGGTATTGTAATCGTAAAAAAATTACCCTCCGAGATTTCTTCGGATTTTCGCGTTTCAGACTATGCAGATTACGAAAATTAAAGCCATTTAATTCCATCAGTCTCTCTGTCTGTCGGTCTGGTGTCTGTCTGTTGGCGCTATATCTACAACTATATCTACAAGAGCCAGAAGTACTTATCTATTTCTAACAATACATGTGTACACATAACAATTATTGTAGTTTATAAGATATGTATTGTGGGGAAAATATTACAAAACCATTTGATGCAGAAGAAAAATATTTGGTCGTTAATTGACGCTACTGTCAAAGAAGAACAGTGGACACCTGAAAAAATAATGAGAAAAAAATGTGACAAAAGACAGTTATATTTTGTGTGTAGTTAACACAACTGTCAGGGGAAAAATATGAAAAATGTACAGGGTGTTCACTCTAAGCAAAATAATGAAAAAATGGATTGCGGACAATAATGTTTCTCATATAGTTAACACAACTGTCAAAGAAAAATATGAAAAATATATAGGGTGGTCGCCCCAAAAATAATAATAAAAAATGAGATGAAGGACGATATTATTTCGCATGCAGATATCACAACACAACTGCCAAGTAAGAAAAATATGAAAATATACAGGGTTGTCACCTAAAAAAAATAATGAAAGAAGATGTGGCTGAGATTTCGCATGTAGGTAACATAACTGTCAAAGAAGAAAAATATGAAAAATTTATAGGGTGGCCACTTTAAAAAATAAGAAACGACACAGTAAAATGATATTTGAAATGTAGTTGTCAGTCGCTATTGCCAGGAAAAAATCTGATATAGTTTTTATAAGAAAAATATGCAGGGTCGTCATCCAACAGAAAAAAATAATTCATAAATAAAGGATGTCAATCAAAGGAGGAAGAAAATTTTAGTCCGTTCCAATATGGTAAAAAATTGACCGAGAAGTGATTTTTTTTTAAGGTTTAGTGTTTTTTTCCTGCCCTCCAAAAGTCAAATTTCGACGCTCGTTTTTCGCGATTAACTCAAAAAAACCGTTGCCCAAGGAGTCAATACTTCCACATCCAGATTTTCTAACCAAGTTTCTCACAACGAAAAAATTTTGTATGTGGGAATAATTGTTTATGGAACTTTAATAATATAATATTTGAAATCGTCTACCCCAAAAACCCATAAAACGATATCCCACATCGGTAGTGGGATGGGGGTGGTGATAGGGGAATGATAATAGAGGTGGATGAAGTAAAAAATATTTTGAGATTTTTGGTTCTTGTACACACACTAAATCACAAATTTTTTATCCTCTTTAATAATGGGTTGGGGGTGGTAATGGGGGTGACTAATGCCAAAAAGTTTTTAGAGACCTTAGCTTCTCTTACATATACTAAATATAAATTTTATGGACTCTTACCTGTTCGATTTACCTATTTATCCCCCATTTACCCCAATTTACCACCCAACCCTTCGACGGAAGAGGATAAAAATATAATTTATTTCCAGATCTCGTTAAAATACATGTGTGTACCAAATCTAAGTCAATATCTTAAACAGTTCCAGAGTAATCGTGCGCACAAAAAAAGTTACAGACGAACCGACAGACAGAAAATTTTTTCGCTCAAACTTAAAATCTCGACGTTTCATGACATTCTAAGCCTATTTGAACAATAAAAATTTTCAATTTTTTTTTTGTCGTTACTATACTTATGTGGAAGTAATTAACGCTTGAGGAGAAGAACGTTGACCACAATGTTGAAAGATATTTTAATTCTCTACAATTTCTATAAGTTATCTTTGTCCAAAAATTTGTTTACATGAAAATCGAATTTTGCGAAAATATTTTCCTCTCGGTTCTCCTTTAAATTGCGTTCTAATAAAAAAGTTCATTTAAAGTTTTTTTTTTTTAGCTCTTTAAATGATTAAATAGTATAGATGCCTACATTATTTTCCTTAAAAATAATTTATAACCTAAAAAATCCAACCTTATTGTAAAACAACATTTTATCCATTTATAATGAAACAAAATATTAGAAATTTTTGTTGGAAAATAAAGTTTATTCAATTACCTTTCAACTGGGACCAACCGATTTCATTTACCCTAATTACAGCGTCTTCTGTCAACACCACCTATAGACAAGGCCGGCGCACAAAATCGGTGAGTCATCAACACAAGACTTCAGTTTTGGTTGCTTCATAAAAATTTAAACAATTTATGTAGCAATCTTAAATTTCTGCTATATTTCTTATTATGGTCTTAGTCTTCATATCGCAAATAATAAAAAAACTAATTTTGAATAAAAATAGACATTAAAAATTGCCCTCTTTGTATAACTGGAGTAAATTTATGCCATTTATTGATTTATTTTTCAAGTTATGTTTACTTACTTTTTTTTGATAAAATAATAAAGTTAAAAATATCGTGCGTCTATTCAAATAATAAAGAAAATAAAAATTGAAGATAACTGTATCATCTACAAACAATTTTTTTCGTAAAGTATGTATTTTTACGTAATTGAGAATTACTTTTTCTGCTCTAAAACATTCTTATAAACAATGACTTTCATGTTATTTTAAGTTTCCAGCTGATCAGGTAATTTGTTGTAATACGCAGTATTATGTATTTCTCATATCCTAATGTTTTGGTTATTAATTTTAACGAATTATAAAATAATTTTTCTGCTCTATTTATACATTTTTTTCGTCATAATAATAGGACAATTAATTTTCTAGATAGATTTATGACTAAGTACTGCCTTGCTTCAAAGAGGTGTAGCTTTACCATTGCCAACAGTTCTTTTGACATTTACTGGACTATTTACGAAACCACCATGTGCTTTGTAAGCACGATAACTGAAGGACCAAGAGTCCGATCGTATTTAAATTTGGACAATAAGTTAAAATTAGCTAGAGGAAGAGCCACGTTGTTATTAAAAAAATTCCAATCTGCAAATACAACAGTTAAGACATCTTAAGCAAAAAATGCAAATATAAACTGTTGTAACTCTTGATAAGGTCTGACAATAACAAAAATTCTATAGAATTTAGCTAGAAGCTCTTTGCCAATCAAGCTGGCATCATCAGGAGACGATTAGAATTACAAATATAGCAATTATATCTAGAAAAATCAACTCATTTTCAACAAACTGTAGAAGGTCATATATAATGTTTAACAGTTATATAAAAACTTCAGTAAACTGGCGAACAATATTTACATTCAGTTATTTATTTTTGCTTTCTATTGACTTTGACTTTTATCATGTGGGTAGTTCCAATAGAAAAAAGAACAGTTACATTAATTCTTCAACGTTTTATATAACATTGTTCTATTTTCAAACTTCTCAAACAGTCTAGTTCACAAGTTCAAACCCGTGTTAATTCTTGATAAAGCTCGTAAAAATATGAGTGAGGGTTCATTGAATTCGGAATGACGTCTAGAATATTGTTAATTAATAAATTTTTTTAGAGTTTGCGTTTATATTTCAAGTCGGATAATTGTTAAACAAAAGCCACTAAAACTGTTTTGCTTCGTGGAGACCTTATGTCAACTATACTTTATGAGATTATGACATTACGATGATTTTAATTGTTATGGTTTATTAGTTATTCATTATTTAAGGTAACAAAAAACTAAAAAATGAAAAAGAGAGGAGTTTTTATTAATTTTAATTATTATTACTGTTATTAAATTCAAAAATACTATAAGATTACATAAACTTTAAATTTTTAGTGCTATTTGCTTAAACAAATTTTATAGACAAATAGATAAATTACGTATTTTTGAAAAACATTTTTTGCCATTTTATTTGTTATAAAATATTAGGTGATTTAAAATTTTTTTTAACTGTTTATAATCAATTTTTTCCTTTTTTCATTATTTAAACATATAAAAAAAATGATTCTTAAAATTTATTATTTGCAATTCTCTACAAGGGAAAAAATTTTTTCGTTGTTAATTTATTTGTTTATTTATTAATAAACAATTTGTTATTAACAATCGCTGAACGTGTTTATATGTTTTTTGATAGAAAAAAAAAACAAAAAAAACCTTATACATAAACATGTAAAAAAAAATATATTTAATAACATAAAAAAATGTTTTTACTTGCCAAGGTCGGTTTCAAAGCATCACAACGGCTTTGCGTTCTCCGCGCGGAGCTCTATTTTCAACATCAAATTAAAATTATTAATAATAGAGATAGAGTTCCGGGAGTCAGGAGTTCTCTATTGGAAATTTCTTCCTCTTTAAGAATCCTTTTTTTTAATATCTTATATATTAATAGTATTCGAGTTATTTGCAAAAAAAACAATTTTTCAATTTGAATTTGTTTATAAATTTTGCAATGGTTTATGTGCGGGTTTGAAACTTTTGCACATTTTTCTAGACGTCATTCTAAATCCAATGAGACCTCACTCATATTTTTAAGAGCTTTATCAAGAATTAACATGTGTTTGAACGTGTGAACTTGTCTAAAAGAACAAGTACATAAAATAATTAATTTAATAATCCTCATAAAATGAAAAATGTTTATAGACAAGCTAAAAACTACATTTTGATATGCTTTTTATCTGTTGGGATGATTCAGTACCTTTTTAGCAGAGGGTCGTAGGATGACTCAGTACATTTTGACACGTTTCATTTTTCTT
This sequence comes from Rutpela maculata, assembly GCA_936432065.2. Lineage (NCBI taxonomy): Eukaryota > Metazoa > Arthropoda > Insecta > Coleoptera > Cerambycidae > Rutpela > Rutpela maculata. Next base: position 142,351,080 of record OW386286.2, read on the forward strand.
TTTTTTTTCTTTTTGTATTGACTAAAGTAAAGGCTAACTACATTTTGAAATACAGAAAGGACATCGTTTATATTGTTATTTGTCCGAAGCCCTACTAAATTTAGATTGTTATATATATACATATATATATATATATATATATATATATATATATATATATATATATATATATATATATATATATATATATATATATATATATATATATATATATATATATATATATATATATATATATATATATATATATATATATATATATATATATATATATATACATATAAATATATTGTAACGGTCATTTTTATTCATAGGCATAAAAGCCCTTAAATTACATTATTTCGTATTTTCCGTACATAAATTACCTATTTTGTTACCTCTTAAAAAATAAATTATCGCCGCTACTGTAAGGTTCTAAAAGGTAACGTAACCGTCGCCTAGTTCTCAGCTTTACTGTTAAAGACTTGAAAATAATGCATTTCTTCCAATGAGAAACCATAGTTTAAATTCGCGGGTTTAAGGAGTGAGGTATTTCGACTACTAGTGGGGGAAGAGATAAATACTGAGCCAAGCGGTAGCCATGACACTTTTCCACGGCCGCTTTAAGCGAGCCCACAGTCAATCTTTTAACCAAATTTGAGTGAAGATATTAAAAGTTCCAGAATTTAAATGGTTTAGTTAAACCATAAAAATTATAAATTAATTATTTATTTAGTCTCTTTCCTTCGTTTAAGCTGGTTAAGGAATTTGACAGCCAGATTATGTGTGCTTTTGCGAGCTGTACATTTCGAAATAAGTATTGTTATGTGTAAAATCTACCTAAAAGTGGCTAAATAATAGTGCGTTCAATCTACGTTTTCAACTTTAAATAGGATTGCAGTTTTATTGGTAATGTCCACAATGAACTTATGTAAGTACCTATCTGAACTTTATATTTTCCTGTTTATGCACGAGTCATCAATTTGTGGAAGATTTGAGCCAGTAGTTCATCAAGTTGATCACAGTGTAGTGCGTGTTCGTTACCTTTACGTTTTCGTGAACACTTCAAGCAAGCTTAATTTGTACTTGCTAATTTTTTATCTCGACTAAACACTCAAATTTACTTTTGGAGTGCTATATGTTTAATATTAAAATTTATCTTTACGTATTTAGTTCGAGGAATTATGTAAATTTTTGTGGGTGTATAAATACTCCCATTTGTACCTTTTAGTTAAGTCTTCTAGCTTGTTTTTGCCTTTAAACTTAAATAAATATTTAATTGCTCATTCTTGGATAATTTGCTCGGAAAATAATTCTGATAAGTGAATGAACAATCATTTATTTATTATTAATAGCTTTTTCCTTGCGGAATTGGCCAATCTCCCTTTATTACGTTTTACCTATTTATCTTTTGTATTTTATACCATTATGTCTGTCTCTCCGTATATCTGTGCATTTGTTTGATTATTTGTTTGTACTTCTTTATTCGTTAGCACAAATTTATTCGCCCATACCCTGTAGTGTTATTCTCATTTGCTCTACCACTTTGTTAATAAATTAGTTTATTGTTAATTTCGTATTTTTATTTATTTAGAATTCATTTTAAATAACCCCAAGAGAGACAGGGCGTTATAATTGGCGGTGCCAACGTGGCGCTAGGTCTAATTAAAAATTTTAATTAGAGAATAAAATTTGTGCTTTCGAAAAATATTTTTTTCAGGTTACCTATTTGTGATTTTTGTGTATGTACCTATGTAAATTTTATGTTCCGTTTTTGTGTAAAGAAATTGTATTGCTCACAGTTAAAAAAGCAAACATAACCTTGTCGAAAAATTCCGGTTTACAGTACCGTTTTTTATCTTTGTCTTGTGTTGAAAAATAACAAATTACCTAATGTTTTCAACAGTAAATTAATAAGTACCTTTTCACATATATCTTTTCGGCAGAAAGTTTTTGTCTTTTCAATATATTTGTATGTAAGCCTTTCCGGTAAATTTCGTGTTATATTTTTATTGCGTTTGTAAGTTTCTTGTCTCTACATGATGTAAAAGCAGATATCAGGATAACAGAAAAGAGGTTTCCGTCGCGTAATAAATTCTTTGTTGATGTGTTTCGTTTTTTTAAAGAAATTAAATAAAATATTGTAATTTCGGTATGGTACCTATACCTAAATGGTAACATTAAATTCAATTTATGTAGTATGGCTTTAAGTGGCTAGTTTAATTATTTAGTTTTTTGTTCAGTTTTTCTGGCAACTTTGTGCGTACCTAGTTAACTTTTTATATATTTTACCTTTTATATTGAGTAACTAAAGTAAATTCTGTTTGTTATTTCAGTAGAGTCAGTGCAGTAGAGTTATAATTAAATTACATTTAGTTCAGTCTTGGTTTATTGTAGGATTAAAAGAATTTGATAATTTCTATATATGGACAGAGGCGGTTCTGAGTTTTTGAATTTAATTATTAATATTTTTTAACTTTGTTTATTAATATCTTTTCTGGGTTCTTTAAAATTTTTTAAGGACTTATTTGTTTTTGAATAAGTTATTTGTGAAATTTTAAATGTGCCTTAACTTTAAAATTTTTTATTCCTTTACCTACCTTTTGTTCAGTTGCCTTACAAACTTTTAAAGTAGAATTTTTTGACTTTCGAAACTGATTTGGACGCATATGTATGTGAGTGGCTCAATGGTTTCGCCGTTAGCTTAGGAATTTTTAGGTTTTAATGGTTAACTATTTGGTCGCTTGTAAGTATTTATTTAGTGAGTATGGGTCAATAAAATCGTATAGTTTCTATTTTCCGTTACATTTTAGTAATTTTAAGTTCAACTTTTGCACTTAGTACATTTTTCTGGTTTTTCGTTTGATGCTACCGTACCGATTTTATTTTTTAGCGATTTTGGTGTCTTATATGTTTATCGATTTTGGGTATTTTTCTAGTATGACTATGTCATTTTTGTTTTACGTATCCATTTTATGTCTCCCTTGCATTCTTTGGATTCCCTTATATTTTTTGTTGTTTTGCATTTCTTTGGTGTTTCTGTGATTCAGTAGTACTTTTCCGGTTTTACTTTTTTGTTTATGTTTGAGTCTATGGTTTTTGCTATATTGACGCACATTGTTTACATTCATTATTTGAGTACAGTAGCTTACGTCTTATGTTAAAAATATTTTGGTAAAATATTTATTTTTCGTAATAAATTTAAAATGAAAGTAGAACTAAATTTTAAATTCATTTCGTGCGTTATGTTCGGTTTAACGATTTCGTTTTTTGTGCTTATGCATTCTAGTAATTTAGTTGAAGATTACCTTTTTACAATTTAATTTTGTTAGAAATTAAATTATATCTTTTGGCTATTTCAGTAAAATTAGTAGTAGAAGTTCGGTTGGATTTAATATCTTTTGAGTTTAGTCTCGGTTTATGTGAACTTTATGGAATTTGATAATTTTTATGTGGACAGAGACGGCTTGGGGATTTTTGAATTAAATCATTAATATTTTTGACTTTGTAGATTCTGTTTAATTTTTGTTATGGTGCCGTGTTACTGTACCGATTTTGTTTAAAGATTTTGGCATAACCTTACATTTTGAATCTATTGCATTTTTAAATTTATTTCCTTTTTTGATGTCCTTTATATTTTCTTTAGTACCTTACATTTCTTGATACCTTTTCCATTGTCTACATTGCTTTTTTGTTTTCTGGTGTATCTGTGAATAAGCAGTGCATTTTATGTTTTACCTTTTCTTAAAGTATGAGTCTATGTTTTTTTTGTATCTTATAATGTGTTTTAGTGTACATTAATTTATGTTTAGCTTCAGTGAGTAGTGTGTGACGTCATGTTACATATTTCTTTTCGTTCAGTTTATTACCTTACCTTTTTGGGTAATTTGAAATTTGTTTCAGTCTCGTTCGTACATTTTTTAGTATCTTGTTAGTTGGCAAATTGTTTGTATCCTTTCTTCGTTCAGTTTTAGTACGTAAAGGTTTAGTACCTACCTTACTTTGGTTTTTGCCGTACATTTATGTTGAATTAAATAAGCACATTTTGTAACTTATATACGTTTTGAATTTAAATCTGGATTTGTCCAGTGTATACATTTTTACGTATTTCGTTGTGCTTTGGTGTTTTTACCATTTTGTTGTGTTCAGTCTAGTAATTAAATTTTTACTATTTTATTACGTTTCATTATACATATTTTTCGTTTGGCCTGGCAATATATTTTTGCTGTATTTCGGTTATATTGCGTTATCTTATGATAATATGGATGTAAGTAGCAATTTTTGTTAGTGTTTGGGTCTTGTTGGCTTGGGTACCAGTTTGGATATAATTTGGTCCTCTTAGTGCTTGAGGCAGTTTTAGATTTTTACATTTTCTTAAAGTTCGAGATTCCATATGTCATATATTTTTTTGAGCATTTTTAGTAGAGTTTCTTTCAGTAAATTTCTTGGAGTACATTTTTGAAATTAAGTCTTGAGTCTTTTACGTTACCTTTCGGTTGGTGTTTCCCCTTAAAATACCTGGCGCCCTTCATTTTCTTTTTGCATTTTACCTTTTCATTTGTTTACCTTCACATGTGTTTACCTTTCTAGTTTGTATTTTTCTGCCCTTTTGTATATTTTCTATTTTGCCTTTTAAGTATATTTTACAGTTTTGGTAACCTGAAATAATTATTATGGTTTTCTTCGTTATGTTTTATGTATATACCTTTTCTGCTTAAACTTATATTTGAGCAGGGCTGCGTTTAGTATTTTTGTATATAGCTTACGTTTTGTACCTTTTTGTTTAGCGTTTTTCCTGGATGGCTAAAATTAGCACAGGATGCTTTTATCTTTTTGCATAGTTTGCGTTGTACGTTTTGTCGTACATTTATTTGTGTATAGTACCTTTCCCGCTTGCTGTGTGCAAATGTGGATTTTATTTTGTTCTATCTTTTGATGTACGTTAGCTTATCGTACATTTTGTTATGTATCGTATGTTACCTTTCTGGTTTTCTGTGTGTAAGTACAGAGTGATGTTTTATATTTGTTACCTTACGTTACCTTTTCTGGCTAATCTAAGCATTAGTTCAGATTTACTTTTTTCGTACGAATTCTTCGTGCGATACGTTACCTTTACCTTTTTGCTGGCTAAGTTTTGCTTAGTGCAGGATAATATATGTTTTACCTTTACCTTTTTACTGGCTAAGTTTTACTTAGTGCAGGTTATCTTGTCGTGCATACGATATGTGCGATTACCTTTGTCGTACGTTTTGTTTTCGTGCGTCATATTTACGTTTACCTTTACCTTTTCTTGGTTAAGATAATAATTAGCACAAGAATATACGTTTACCTTTATCTTTTCCTGGCTCAAAGAGTTGAGTGCAGAGGTCCATGTAAGTCTTGGCTGACCAAAAGGGTTAGTTGCAAGCTGGGTCTGGCTAGTTTTATACTAGTTTACGTTTCGCTTCCTTGGCTAAAATATATTAGCAGAGGATATTTCCGTTCTTTCTTGTCTAGCTAAGTCTAGTATAGGATTTTTTAGTGATGTTATTGGCTAAAGGCTAATATTTTAAATGCGTTTTATCTTGACTAGTCTTGCCTAGTTTGGGATAGTTATGATTTTTTAGTTAGTTAAAAGCTAACAAGTTGCTTTCTGTATATAGTGTTATTTTCCTGATTGGAAAAATTTTGTTGCTTAGCAGACTGAGTGAATTTGTCTTGGTTTATCTTTGCACCGCTTTGTTTTTGTATACTTACTTTAATGGTCTTAGTTAAGAAATTTTAAGGCCAAATATTTTTGTTGTTACTCTATCTATGTATTAGTCTCTGGAGGTCTTCAAATGACTTGGTTCTTTTCTATAGATCTAGTTCCCTTGTCATTTGGAAACCACGTTGCTTTGCATTATTTTGTGTTCAAGTATTTAAATGTTACGTTTATGTTATTACTCAGTGTGATATGACTTATGTAAATAAGCCTACCTTCCCGATTTTGAAAACTTTTGTATCTGGTAAGCTAAATGAATTTGTTTAGTTTATTCTATTACTATTTTGTCCCGATTTAGTCCTTTTATTGGTTTTTATCAATAAACTTTAAAGTTAAAATTTTATATTTCCTCGTGGGTTCGACTTTGTCCATATGTTCGTTTTCATTTTGAATTGGTTCATTTTTATTCAGCTTTGTTTTTAAATTTAATACAGTTAATTACATTCTTCTTCTTACTACGTTACCTTCTACTATATTACCTTATGTTTCCCTTACTCTTCCTGTGTGAAGTATGTGTGAAATCCGAACGTCGAGTATTTCGTTGTGTTGTTCCTCTTTTTAGCTTGAGATGTATTGATGTATGTGACGTGAATGTAGTATGTTTGAAAAGCTAAAGAGATATTCCCTATTATTTTCCTATACCTCAGTTATTCCGGTCTCCATCCTTTTGGGAAGGATCCCGCTAGTAAGGAGAGGGAGAGTGTAACGGTCATTTTTATTCATAGGCATAAAAGCCCTTAAATTACATTATTTCGTATTTTCCGTACATAAATTACCTATTTTGTTACCTCTTAAAAAATAAATTATCGCCGCTACTGTAAGGTTCTAAAAGGTAACGTAACCGTCGCCTAGTTCTCAGCTTTACTGTTAAAGATTTGAAAATAATGCATTTCTTCCAATGAGAAACCATAGTTTAAATTCGCGGGTTTAAGGAGTGAGGTATTTCGACTACTAGTGGGGGAAGAGATAAATACCGAGCCAAGCGGTAGCCATGACACTTTTCCACGGCCGCTTTAAGCGAGCCCACAGTCAATCTTTTAACCAAATTTGAGTGAAGATATTAAAAGTTCCAGAATTTAAATGGTTTAGTTAAACCATAAAAATTATAAATTAATTATTTATTTAGTCTCTTTCCTTCGTTTAAGCTGGTTAAGGAATTTGACAGCCAGATTATGTGTGCTTTTGCGAGCTGTACATTTCGAAATAAGTATTGTTATGTGTAAAATCTACCTAAAAGTGGCTAAATAATAGTGCGTTCAATCTACGTTTTCAACTTTAAATAGGATTGCAGTTTTATTGGTAATGTCCACAATGAACTTATGTAAGTACCTATCTGAACTTTATATTTTCCTGTTTATGCACGAGTCATCAATTTGTGGAAGATTTGAGCCAGTAGTTCATCAAGTTGATCACAGTGTAGTGCGTGTTCGTTACCTTTACGTTTTCGTGAACACTTCAAGCAAGCTTAATTTGTACTTGCTAATTTTTTATCTCGACTAAACACTCAAATTTACTTTTGGAGTGCTATATGTTTAATATTAAAATTTATCTTTACGTATTTAGTTCGAGGAATTATGTAAATTTTTGTGGGTGTATAAATACTCCCATTTGTACCTTTTAGTTAAGTCTTCTAGCTTGTTTTTGCCTTTAAACTTAAATAAATATTTAATTGCTCATTCTTGGATAATTTGCTCGGAAAATAATTCTGATAAGTGAATGAACAATCATTTATTTATTATTAATAGCTTTTTCCTTGCGGAATTGGCCAATCTCCCTTTATTACGTTTTACCTATTTATCTTTTGTATTTTATACCATTATGTCTGTCTCTCCGTATATCTGTGCATTTGTTTTATTATTTGTTTGTACTTCTTTATTCGTTAGCACAAATTTATTCGCCCATACCCTGTAGTGTTATTCTCATTTGCTCTACCACTTTGTTAATAAATTAGTTTATTGTTAATTTCGTATTTTTATTTATTTAGAATTCATTTTAAATAACCCCAAGAGAGACAGGGCGTTATAATATATATATATATACAAGAAACCCATGAAAAAGACTAAATGGAACATTATGAAATTTTTGAGATCACTTTATTATCTCTTTTGCCATAGTCCCGCACGACGTGAAGACTACATCAGATACTCTGGATCTTCATTATTCCATTAAAGTTTTGTGCTGTATGTTGGGTGGAAAAGTTCGATGTTGCTAATCGTGCTCTTAAAATTATCCCTAATGTGCGCAAATATGTTCAAAATGTGAAGGAACACAAGAAAATTCCTGACTGCAATAGTTTCAAAACAGTTTGCTCTACTTTGAATGATAAGTTATTGCCTACAAAACTTGCATAGTCTTTCAGACTATTGCTTCTGAAGTCGAGCCATTCTTGACACACTTTCAGTCAAATGCTCCTCTTTCGCCTCTATTATATGAAGCTTTGTTAAGTACACTACGTAGAATTATGACTCGATTTGTTAAGATGATGTTTTGGATTCTTCATGGACTATTGACTTAATAAAAGAGATCAATCTCACACCTGTCAAGAAAATTAACTTGGGCTTTTCTGTAAGGAGTGCTCTCCGCAGTACAGAAAAGATTAAAGATGTTGATATATTGCATTTCCGCAATGATTGTCGTAATGGACTAGTTGAGTTTTGTGTTTCACTGTCTAAGATCTCGCCAATTACATATTCATTGACAAAGGAAATTTCTTTTTTTGACCCAGTATAGCAATAAATCCTTCACTGTGGCTTTCAAGAATAAATAAAGCCTTAGATACTTTCGTGCAGAATAATTGGCTCACAGGCTCTCAAGCAGATAAAGTTAAGAGTGGTTTTAATAGTGCTTGTAAAGTACCATTGTTTGAGGAAAAAATGAAAAGTTTCTCCTTAGGAAAAGACAGACCTGATGATTTGTGGTTAGACATAATTCCAAAGAGTGCTGAATTTACAGAGTTGCATTGTTTTCTCAAGATGGTTTTAATTTTATCACATGGTAACGCTTTTTCAGTTAATAAAGAAGTTTTAATAGATAACCTCGCTGAACAATCGCTTAGCGCGCAGAGACAAGTATACGATGCACTTATGTATCATGGTGGGATACAAAAAGTCGAAATTACTAAAAAACTTCTTCATGCTTCGTGAAATGCACGCAGTATTTATCAAGAAGCCCTGAAGAAAGAAAAAGAAAAAAAAAATACAGAATCAAGTCTGAAAGTGGAAAAGCGTAAGGCCTCACAAAAACTGAAGGAGCTTGAGAATAAGAAAAAGAAAATTCTCGATGACGCTCGACACACAGTTAAAGAATTGGATTTGGAAATGAAACATTTGATTTAGATATATAATAGGTGTTTTCTTTCTACCAACAATCTCAGCTATGCTAAGTAGTTTTTCAGTCACGCCTGATGATGAGTGAAATATTCGTGTACCACATTTTCCATGTGACATTAAAACTACTTAGCTTAGCTAAGATTTTTGGTAGAAAGAAAACACCTATTTTAATTATCTACTTAGTTGTCAGTGTAAGTAAATCTTACTCATCATTAAAGTGCTTAATATTTTATTGATTTTTTGTTCTTTTTGATAATATGTATATTTTATTCATATATACTTTTAAAATGTGGGTAAAAAGACTGATTTTCATTTAAAACTGCTGAAGTCAATGGGATAAATCATACAACTAATCACGTTCACTTAATGAGCAGTTGTAAAGAAAATAACATACGACAAAATGAAACGACAATAGTCAGGGAAAAAACTAAAAAATCGCCTGGAAAACCGGGAAAAGTCAGGGAAATTTGTTGTGGAGAAAAAGTGGCCACCCTGATTGGTCGACGGGGAGCTGTTCCGTTTCGTAACACCATGATAAGATGGGTCAATAATTTGAGAACAATTGGGAGTATAATGAAGAAAAAGTCACAAGGTCCACAACATACCGTAAGAACCCCTGAACACATAGAGCGAGTGAAAGAGGCGCTAACCAGAAGTCCTTCACGGTCCACCCGAAAACATGCTATTGAGTTGAACATGAATCGGGAATCGGTTAGGAAACTCTTGCATAAGGATTTAAAATTCCTACAAACTACAGATTGTTCAGAAAATAAAGGAAAGAGATTTTAAAACTCGTGAGGATTTCGCTACGAGAATACAAATGATTTTGGATGACAATTTAGGTCTGCAGCTTCTAGTGAGCGACGAAGCTCATTTTCATTTAGATGGAGCAGTTAATAGACAGAAATTCAGGTACTGCGCACCTGAAAATCAACAAAATATCCATGAACGACCTCTTCATTCTGAAAATGTCACAGTGTGGTGTGCCATTGGCCCTACTTGCCTTATTGTCAAATTGTGATTTTTATGTGGGGCTATTTGAAGAGTTGTGTATGTGTTTACAAGCCCCGTAATTTGGCCGACTTGAAGAATATCATTCGTCAGAAAATCATGACTATTGATGGAGCCATGTTAGAGCGTGTTATGGAGGATTTCATGAAGAAGGTCGAAAACTGCATCCAACGCGATGGATACCATCTTGATGATATTATCTTCCATACTTGATACATATCGTAAATGGCATTGTATAAGCTTCATTCTGGTGTTAATAAAATCTTATTATCTTACAAATTCTTTGTGTAACACTTATTTCAAAATCGTCTAGTTCCCGATTGTCACCCTGTATTTAGTTCAATAGATGTTCTACTATTTATTTTATTTCTACTTTAGTTTATTATGACTCGCTCTCTATATTATCTGCATTTAAAATTCTTTTGTTGTTATACTCTACTTTAGCTTTCTTTACAGTACCTTGGTATATATGTTTAAGATTTTTATATCTACATTTTATTACCTGGTTGTTTGTATCCTTAGATAGTTTGCACAATTCGCATAGCATTTTATGAAGTTCTTTGATTTCATTAGCTTCTTATCTTCTTTTTTTGCTGTTATTGATTTTTATTTTCTTTAAGAGAAAAGCGTTAGAGTAATGGTACTGAAAGTTTGTAACAAAGTTTTTAAATTTTATATTTACGTCTTCACCATTATATACCCCATGCCAATCCTCATTGGTTAAAGGGTTTCTAAAAGTCATTAGATTACCATTTGAATAATCACGCTTGAATACAACTCTATTAATACGATTGTTTATACCTGGAACATTAAAATTACATATCTGAAATCTATGATCCAATAGGTGTATATCTTCGACATGACAGTTAATAGCTTGTATGTTAGAGAAAATGACGTCTATGCTTCTGTACATACGTGTTGGTTTATCCACCTGATTATACATATTAAAATCAAGAAAAATATTCTTCAGTTTCCTTGACTCTGGGTTTAAGTGTATCTACATTTAAATCCCCACAAAACACATAAAAATAATCTTTTTTATATATACTACATGTCAGATCATAGAGTCCATCCATCTAAAAATATGTCCAAATTACTGTCAGGAGTTCTGTACATCGTTACAACAATTATAATATTATAGTATATAGGTGGTATTATTCAACTGAAATTCATTATTTTCAAAAGCGGAGATAAAAAGTAGACATTCTTTAGTGAAATAATTAAAGCATTTCCTCTAACGTTAAACTTTCATATACATTAGTAGTAGTACAAAGCTTTATTGGAAATTCCAATTGGCTAACGACCTAAGTCTTCCAGCCTGTGTACATTATATTATATTTACAATACTTATTAATTTAAAAAAATATAACACATCTTATGTTTATAAGGTTTTTACAAAAAAAAAAAAACTAGTAATGATATATAATATTATTATGAGTGTATTTTATACTATTGTTGATTACGTAATAACACAAGGGATTCGTAGATTGTTTGGGTAGGGAATACTCTTTTGGGTGGGATGTTGGGATTTGTTGGGTAAATTAAAGGATTTATTAATTCGATATTAGATAAATTGCTGGAGAATTTTTTTGAGAGTCTTTGGAATCTGGAGAGTATAGGTTCAATTTTGGTTTTTTGGTAAAGAAGGTTATTAGAGGGATTGTGCAATGGATTGTTGGGGTGCCTAATTTTCGTGATCTTCCTCAGACTACTTCTTTCCCCTACTTCGATGTAATTTAAGGCTGGCTTTCGACAATTTCCAAATAGAATGAAACCATATTCCAGTATGGGTCGGCAAATCATTTTGTATATGTTACATGCCGTTGACGTATTTATACCTTCATTTCTATATGTAAGGGATCTAAAGTGTTTAGTTTTTGATACAACACTTTGTTTACACCATTTTGTGTGAGACTTAAAATTTAGCTTGCTGTCAATATTGATACCTAGGTACTTGCAGATTGAGAAGGTCGGAGTGTCTGTTGAAGTAGATTAATTGATGGAGAATTATCTGTAATTATATGGTTAAATATAATCAGATAAGATTTATTTGGATTTGGAATAGTGCGCCATTTCTTCATCCAGAATATTGTATTATCTGAGAGTTGTTGAAGTTTTTCAATGGTTTCTCTCAAAGATTTCCCATGGGAGACCAGGCAATTTTCATCAGCAAATTGTAGCATATATGCCGTATGGTCAACATTCCGTGGATGTTCCAGATTGTAATTATATATGTCATAGCAGAAAATATTGTAGAGTAGTGGAGAAAGGGGAGAACCCTGTGGTAAACCTTGTTTAGGAGTAAATGGAGTGGACAATTTGTTTTTAACTTGGACTTGAAGAGATCGGTTTGAGAGATAGTGTTTTAAAATCCATATGATATAGTCTGGGCACCGAATTTGATGTAATTTATACAGAAGTCCGTGGTGCCAAACACTATCGAAGGCTTTGTTTATATCAAGAAAGATGGCAGCCGACTTGTTTCCTAGTTTATTGTTGGTTTGGACATTATTGGTTAATACTATTAGGGGGTGCATTGTGGATGATCCATGTCTGAAGCCAAACTGATAGTTGGGTATGTAATTACCAACAGATGCTTCTATTCTTTTTTTAATGATCTTTTCAAAGTTTTTCCCGATTACTGGTAAGGTAATGGGTACATTAGAGTGATCAAGATTTTCCTTTGGTATTGTAATCACGTTACCCTTTTTCCATTCTGGAGGAAAAAATGAGTTTAGTAAGCAGTAGTTGTATATTCGCATTATTTCTTCGTGTATATCTGCGTCTAGTTTTTTTAATATACCGTATGATATATTGACATATCCGGGTGTAGTGTTCTTTTTTGTTACGGTTGCAGCATAGTACTCATCTGCATCTATCGGAGGAATATCTTCAAAATGCCTTTCTTCGAAATATAAGTTGTACCAATCATCGACTTCATTCTGGTGATTTGCGTCAAAGTTGATATTTTCACTAAATTGGTACGATTTTTTAAAATGATTTGCAAATGTGTCTGCAATTTCCTGATCTGCTATTAATGTTTTATTATTTTCTATTAGAAACTGACTATTATTATGTTTACGATATTTTGATAGTTTTTTTATTTGGTTCCAGTACTTTTTTCCTTTTGACACATTTATTTCATGACACACTTCTAAGTATTGGGAAGATCTGTATTGTAGTATCAGTTTGTGGATGTCTTTGTTAAGGTCATTAAATTTTCTCTTTAGAACTGGTTCATTATTGTTTTTGATTTCACGGTATAGTTGTTTCTTAATCTTGATTAATTTAATTATGAATGGCGGTAGTCTATGTGAGAAGTATTTTTTTGTGAATTTTGGTGTGTTTTCACTGACAGTTTGATTAAGTTTCTCCAGAAAGAATGTAATGTATTGAGGGGATATTGGAGTTGCATGATTTATATATTGTAACATTTGTGCATTTACACGTTCCGTATTACACTTGTTAAAATTATATTTTATTTCCTCATCATAGTCCATAGGAGGTTGGTCAAGGTCGAGACAGAATTCTATGGCTAAATGATCAGAGCACAGGTCTGGAATTAGGTGAACGTCGGAAATATTTTGCCTAATATTTTTTGTACAGAAAAACACGTCGGGAGTGGAGTTTTCATTGTTTGCGCCATAATGAATGTTGGTGGAGTTGATATTTGCACAGTCTGAATTATTTAGAAAATGCTGTATTTGTTTTTTCTTTCTATTGTTGACGTTGAAGTCACCAATTATAATGGCATATTCATATTGTGAGGCTTTCACAAACAAAGTGTCTTCAATAGTTGCACTATTTGGATGGATATAAGTTAAAAATATGTGAATTTTGTTATTCTTGAAGGGCATTGTGCAGTGTATGGTTTCGTTTAATGGGTTATTTAAATGGGGTGGATTTGCTTTTCCCATTTTGAGATGTTTATCACTTTGAATTAAACTACCTCCTCTTATATTTGTGTTCACAACGTTACCATTTTTTTGAATTGTAATCCAGTCCTTAAAATTAGTCGATGTACTTATTGCAGTTTTGGTTTCCACAAACATGTTGCATTTGATATCGTTATGTTCTGCATAGTAATTTATCAAATGTTTTTTAGAGTTGTAACTGTTGATGTTGGCATAAAGTATTTTAATTTTAGACATCCCGGTGAATTTGAATACCTTTGCTTGGTTCTGTGGGTGTATCGTTGTTTTCAGAATTCAGATCAAACATGAGTATATAAAGACGATTTCCTACAAATGTGGGAACGGTGTTAATGTTGTATTGATCAATAAACCTCTTTTGTAGTTTAGCCAATAGTTCCTGACGGTTGTTATTTTTAGGTTTATTTATCTTATTTGTGTAAGTGTCAATAATATGGTCATGGATTGTGATAACTGAATGAATTCTGCTGCTTCTTGTAACTTTTTTGTCCAGGTCAGCTGATTTTTTGTTTATAGAGCGAATTTTAACATTCGGTATTCCATCGATAGGTTTGGTAGGCCTTTGTGGACATTTTATGGACCAAGCAACGTGTTCTGTAGAGCCACATGCTTTACAAGTAGGTGGAAGATTGGTTTTACACTCAATGTCTTTATGGTCTCCGTGGCATTTTGAGCATTTTATTGGAGTGTTACACTGATCAGTGGTATGTGTAAACATGGAACATTTTGCACACGGGACTGGTAAAGGTTCTGGTGGGTGGCTGGGGTAAACCGCAAAATATCTGCATTTGTAATATACTCCTTCGTTAATTAGTTTTTCATATGATCTTACGTCGCCTGTAATTATTCGTATAAATAATGAGGGATTGTTGGTTCTTTTTGATATTATGCGTTTGCAATAACAGTGTACTATGTTGCTGTTAAGTAAGATTTCACTTATTTCTTTTTCTTTTATATCTATGTCCACCTGAGATATAACCGCAGAATATGATTGTGATGTTGATGTTTGGTGTGTTGTAGTTTGTGGAGTAGTACTCTTCTCAAAAGTTGAGATTTCCTTATCTTTTTTCAGGTGATCCAGTGCCTTTACTATGTGTTCTTTTGTGTTGTCTGACTTAATAATAAAACCTTTCTTTGTTTGTATTATGATGTCTTGGACATTGGGAAACATTGAGCACCATATGCCTGCAAGTCTTGTTCTAGTTGTGCCCTCAGGAGCTGTAGCATAATAGAAATTTTTATATTTTTTACGAAAAATGTTTTGCATAGCAACAGATATATTTTTTGGTCTGTTTTGATTTTGTGTTGTGTAGTTATTTTGGGGTGTATTAGATGTTTCCATCCTATCATCTGTATTTTGTACGGTTTTATTCTGTTGTGTTGGGTGTTTAAAAATAGGTGCATTAATTGTTTGTTTTGAAGTCCCAGGTTGAGATAAGCTGGCAATGGCTTTTTTACGTTGTGATAATGTTTTTAATCTCCTGCTTCTTTTTTTTCCAGTTTTTATTCTCCAGTCCTTATCTGTTGATTTTTCAGGTTATGTTTCTGTCTCACTTTCACCAATTGAACTCTCGGAAATTCCGCGCGCTTCTTCTTGGGACATTTTCGCGGTGAAAAAGCCCTCAAAGTCGGCGGCGGAAACAGTCTTTAATGTGTTGAGGCACTTAATTTTATATAGAAATGTCTTTTCGTCACTTTTAAATGTTTATAATCACTATTAAATCAATTTAATGAATCCACTATCTGACAGCTCTTTACTATTCAGAGTCGCGCGCGTGAATGCATATACATTAGGCAACATGGAAATTAAAATATTCATTAGTCATACCCATTCATAAAAAAAATGATTGAGATAAAATGTCTAATCACAGGGGCATCTCAGTCCTATCAGCATTCTCGAAACTATTAAAAATGTCCCATGCTAACCAATTAGTGGATTTTCTAAATAAATATGATATAATATCGAAGAATCAATATGGATTCAGAAGCAGACTTTCCACACAGGACGCATTATTAAGCATGCACAATTTAAATAATTTAGAAAATAAAAAGAAAGTTTCTTGTATTTATTTTGATCTCACCCGTGCTTTCGAAACTGTGAATCATAAATTACTACTGGATAAAATGGAAAGTTATGTAGTAAGAGGAGCTCCCCTCAATTGGATGTCCAGCTTCCTTAATGAGCGTCAGCAACAAGTTCAGCTAAAATACAGTAAGTCAACTCATATGTCAGAAAAAAAGGTAGTGCCAACTGGGGTTCCTCAGGGTAGTACTCTGGTATCAGTACTATTTTTAATATTTATTAACGACATTGACGTCAGCAACAAAATTGATAATTCGTTAGGCTCCCTTTTTGCCGACGATTATGCTGTTGCTATTGCGGCAGATCAAGTAGAATAACTGGCGTCTAAAGCCAATGTATGCACCAATCTAGTTCAGCAAATGAGTAATAACAATGGACTTGTATTAAATACGAGTAAAACCGAATTTGTGTAATTTTCCACCAAAGAGCTCACTTATAGCCTCCTTATAAAACAAAACAATAAATCAATCAATGAATCTAGAATGATAAAATTCTTAGGACTCAAAGTTGATAGTCAGTTAAAATGGTATTCTCATATTGAACATTTAAGTAACAAAATGGCAACAATCTGTTACGTGATATGGCAATTACGTAATTATCTAAGTTTAGGTATACTCAAAATGTTTTATTTTGCACACGTGAACTCACACTTGAATTACTGTATTATATGTTGGGGTAATTCAAGCAAGGTAAGTGATTTACTCATATCACAAAAAAGAATTGTAAGAACAATGTTATTTAAAAGTACGAGTTATTCCTGCAGGCAGTTGTTTATTGATTTAAAAATCTTAACAGTTCCCTCACTGTACATATTGGCATGTATTCTGCATGTAAAAAAGAACATCTCGCAAATGACAAACTTTGCAGATAGAGAAATAAATTATAACCTACGCGTTAAAGATAATTTACTTTTGCCAAGTCATCACTTGTCACTTTCGGCAAATGGGCTGACAATAATGCCTTTAAAAATTTATAATCATTTGCCTAGCAACGTAAAACAAATAACCAATTTAAACAAATTGAAAAAATTGTAAAAAAGTATCTTCTAGAAAAAATATTCTATTCTGTTGATGAGTATTTTAATTCTCGCATTGAAATATAATAAAGTTATGTTTACCACATTTTTTTTCGTATTGTGATGTTAATGCTATAGCTTATTGACCTGTTAACCATTTTTATTATACCTAATTTCTATATCATAAATTAATTTATTTTTGTCTGTTTGTCTTATACATGAAATATCTTATTTGTTTTATATACTTCTATATACACTTACATTATAATGTATATTGCTATTTTTTGACGTTTTTCTATGCATGTGAAACATATCGTACGAAAATAAAGTGGTTATTATTATTTTTTTTTTTTTTTAGCTAGCTAAAAACCAGTCACCCTTCTCTGTGGCTCTGACCCTCACAGAGGGGAGCTGGTAGTACCAGTAGAAACTTCCACGCCCGTGGGGTGAATGACTATTGGGTCCAAGAATCGTGTGCCCTGAGCAGACGTAATGAGCCGAGGATGACGGCCTTCTGCATTCTGCCGGCTAAGACCTCTGCCGAATTTCGGCATGCTGGTATGATCTTCAGTTCCGAAAGCAGTGTGTGTCTCGTTCCACGGAGGGCTCCTATAATCAGTACCACTATCTTAATAGTATGGTCTGGATAGAGTCTGCGGAGTTCGAAGAGCAAATCTCGATATTGTGTCCGTTTTTCCTCCTCCTTCAAGACAATGTTGTTCTCTGCGGGAGCCGAGAACTCCACGACGAACATTGTCTTGAGTTGATGGTCGAGAAGGCCTACGTCAGGCTTGTTGGCTTGTATTTACCTGATGGTGGGAAATGAGTAGTTCCAATAAATTAGACACTTCTCATTTCCCACAACGGACTCAATGTCCCCCGGAGCGTAAGGCAGCACTGGTGTCTCGTCTACCTCATACGAGTGCCTTAGGTGATAATAAAGCACTCGTAATGCTCCGTCGTGCCTCTGGATATAGGCAGAGACTGCATATGTCGGACAAGCCAACAACAAGTGCATCAAAGTCTCTGGCGCCCTGCGGCAGGCCCTGCAGCTGACATCAGGGATCTCTATACCCATAACATGACTACGATAGACGAGGGTATTAAATACACCATCCTGGCAAGCCATTATGAATCCCTCGGTCTCAGACTTCAGCCCGGCTGACCTTAAGAAGGCAAAGGTCAGCCTTTCGGATAAGCCAAGGTTTTCTATATTTTTATAGAAAACCCCATGCATTGGCTTATCCGTATGAAGCTGCAGAAATACGTTGTGTTCTGCAGCTTTAATTTGGGCTTTTCACCGAGCAGGTTACAACTTGGTAACAGAGTCGCGATTTACTCGCTCGACGTCGAAGGAGAGACCAAGTTCATCGGCTGCTCTCTGTGCTGCCTTAAACAGAAAAGCTCCTACCTCTGCATTTTCATGGTCCCGGACCATGCAGAGGAAGGGATCTGAACTCCTGATGACCTTACAGGCTCCATCCAGAACCATCCTATTATGGAGACTCTCCAAGCTCAAGAGCCCACGGCCTCCCCGATGTCGCGGGAGGTACAGCCGTGGAACGGACGATTTAGGATGCAAACTCCTTTGAGGTGCATCTTCTTGTGGGTTCCTACGTCGAGTTGACGCAGCTCTTCTCGACTCCATTTCACTACCCCAAAGGAGTAGAGAAGGATCGGAATGGCAAGCATATGGGTAGCAGACACCTTGTTCTTCCCCGACAGTTCTGAAGACCAGATCTGTCGGAGTCGGTGCTGATACTTGCCGCGGAGAGTGTTTTTCACTACACTCACTTCTTGGGTGGAGCGTTGCTCGACACCCAAGTAAGTGTATGTCTCTCCGGCATGTAGTAAGATGCTTCCGTCTACGAGCTGCGCATCCTCTCCGTAGTCCCCGCATCATCCTCTCTTGAGATGGACCAGTGCACATTTGTCTAACCCGAACTCCATACCGACAGCCTGTGTGTACTCCTGTACCACCCTGAGGGACTGGTGTAGGTCCCTCTCTCCGGAGGCATAAAGTTTAAGGTCATTCATATAAAACAGATGGGTGACCTTATGCCTCCTATCGCCGGGGGTACCGCAGTTGTAGCCACGGGTTTTCCAGAGTGAAACGGATAATGGCAGTAGTGAGATGCAAAACAGAAGGTACACAGGTACAGCAAGTATGTGAATAAAATCATATTTAGAAAATAGAGAACAATTTGTACAAGGGTACCCAAAGTAGTATATCAAATAATAATAATAATAATAATAATAACCTTTATTCAATAATACCATAAAACGGTGTAGAACAAGTCAAAAAGAACATGAAGTCTTGGTAAGTAAAAATTGGTATAAACATTACAATTACATACAAAAAAAAAGTGTATAAAAAATAGTACATTTAAATTATATAAAATAATAGTTACATTTAAATAAAAACATTACTTTACAATGACGGATCAAAATGATGGGTTCAATATTCTGAAACACAGTAAAATGACTTTTCACATAAATAAGTTTTCAGCTTTACTTTAAAATTTTTTCTTGATAGGTTCTGATATTCTTGTGGTATTTTGTTGTAAACTTTTATCACCTGCGTTACTACATTACGCTGTACTTGGGTGAAATTCGTTTGGGGCTGACGTAACACTGATCTTGCACAACCTCTAGTATTAAACATATGGCTGGTTTCATATTTGTTAAATAATTCTTGGTAATGTTCTTTGACGAAGCATGCACATTCATATATATACAAACATGGTACGGTAAGTATGTTTTTCTCTTTAAATATTTGACTACAGGTCTCTCTTCTTTTTAGGTGGAAAATACTTTTAACTCACGATTTTTGGAGTTTGAAAATTCTTCAACAGAGATTCCCCAAAAAATGATTCCATATTTTATTCTGGAGTTTACATACGAATAATATGGCGATAATGCTGCTGCCTGATTTACGGAATTTGCTATGACACGTAACGCATATGTAAATGAACTTATTTTGCTAGCGAGATAATGTACGTGTTCTTTCCAATTTAATTGTGAGTCAATTTCAATACCTAGGAACTTAGTGTGCTGAGTGGTCGTAAGGGTTTGGTTGTCATAAGTTAATGTAAAAGGATCTTCTGCCCTTAAGGTAAATTTCATTAGGTGCATTTTTTCAATATTGTTCTTCAGGTTATTCCCTATGTACCAATTATCCATTGTCTTAATTGTACTATTGATTTCTGTTTTTAACTCTTCCTCAGATTTAGCCCTTATGATGAGCGAGTTATCATCTGCAAAGAGATTTATTACATGACTAACAATATTAGGTAAATCGTTTGTATATAATAAAAATAAAATTGGACCCAAAATGGAACCTTGTGGGACTCCTTTTCTTGGTATTTCCCAATTAGATTTAATTTCCATTCCTGCATCCATTACCATTACACACTGCCTTCTGTTGTTTAGATACGATTTAAGAATATGGTAAATATTTCCTCTAAACCCCATTATTTCTAGCTTTTCTAAAAGTGTTATGTGATCAACATTGTCAAAAGCTTTTGATAGATCCATAAATAAAGAAACAACTTTTCCTTATGGCTTATCGCTTCCAAAATCTCACATATCGCTATATACACTGCTCTTATAGTTGTTATTCCCTTAATGTAAGCACTCTGCATTTCTATAATTATTTTATTTCTATCTATAAAATCTAGCATCCTGTTTTACTAAACAGGATGCTAGATTGCACTACTGTGCCTTTTCAAAAATTTTCGCTATTACTAAGATGAGAGTTATTGGTCTATAGTTTGAGATTTCTTCCTTACTACCTTTTTTTTATGTATCGGCCTAACAACACTTTTCTTTAGTTCATCGAAGAAAATTCCTTTTTGAAAGCATATATTTATTATTTGTGAGAGTGGTTGTGAGAGCTCTAGTGCACAAAGCTTAATCAATTTAGTTGATATTTCATCTGCTCCCACAGCTGCCGTGTCTTTTAGTGTATGTATTATGTTAAAGATTTCCGTAGGAGTTATATCACACAGAAACATGGTGCGATCATTCTTGGAAACATGATCAAAAGTTTTTTGGTTATTTGCATTGATGTCTTCACATATATTTATGAAGTAGCTATTTACATCTTCTAAAATTTCTTTTTTGGTTTTATTGCATTGATGTCCTAAGTTTTCAATTTCAAATTTTTCATTCTTTTCTTTTCCAGTGATTTCCTTTACCAGATCCCAGGTTGCTTTGATTTTATTATTTGAATTGATGATGTAATTTGAGTATGTTTCTTTCTTGGCGTCATTAATTAATATTTTTAGTTCCCTACAGAATTGCTTATACGTTTCTTTTGTTATTTTTCCTGATAACATTTCATCATACATTTGACGTTTTATTTTGCTTTTCATTTTTATTTCAGAGTTTATCCAAGTTTTATGTTCGTGTGTATTAGCGTTATACATTTTCTTGGGATACATTTAATCCAGACTATCTTTAATTAAATAAATAAATATAGATTTATTGCAACAAAAAATACATGTCACAAAAGGTATACAGTACTGCTTCGCATATTTTCATGTATACCTAATTACTAAAATATTTGTATATATATATATATTGATGAAACATACGCTGCTACCTCCAAAGTAGATACTGACACGACGTTGTCACCTCATATATAACGTTGCCACCTCCGTTTTCGGAGGTGACAACGTTTTGCTTTGTTTTGCACTATATAGCATCATAGAAGGCATAAGGGGCCTAAATTAAAATTTTCGTCTGGAGGTGACAAGTGACCCCCCATACCCACAAATTTAATTTTTAGTTCAGCTGTAGATCAGTGGCGCTAGTGTCGTCCTCACTTGTACAACCGGCAATACGTTGTTACCTCCGCTTCTATATATTGCGTTTTGTAGTATAAACTCTACGTTGTAACCTCCAAATATTGGCAACGTCACGTTATAACCTTAGCCATTCATTCCGTTTATATTTATTACATCTACAACGTGATTTTGACCTGCAGTTTTACAGTTCATTTGGGTATAATGTTATTCCATGACAGTTTCTTAACTTTCATTATTTTAAACGTTTAGGAAGTCGAATAGTTGCATGTAAGGCATAGTGTCTTGGTGCACAAACAATATTGCACAAATTTCTATAGTTTTCTAGGTCTTGAATATATTATCCAGCGATGGGTTTATAGACAGCTGGTATTATGGTAAACGAAATATATTGAAATTAACAATATACTTATATTCACTGTTATAAGGGAAGTGAAGTTCTCCATGTGATAAAATTTTAATTTTGTTACACGATTTTATTAGCTTGACTTGTATGTTTAATGTATGTAAACAGATTTTGCAATTCAATATTCAACCACTTTTAAATGCCGTATTGATTTGAAACTTTGCAAATTTATTTAAGACTGGTGACTATGAAGTATTATAGTGTTAGACTTTGAAAAACTTCATGAGGAAAGGAAATAATAATAATAGTAATATATGTAAACTTTTTATCTTTCTTAATAGAAAGATTTTTTTAGTAAGATATATCAAAAGGAAATGAAGATAAAAAAATAGATGCGACTTTATGAAGCGAAACTTATAGAGCTCGTTATGCATTTCTCATCAGTGGGGAGTGAATTTGTGCTATAAACAAAATATTTTTGATGTAAAGTGCTTAAAGTCAAAATAACAAGAAGGAATGAGTTTCTTCTAGTACTACAGATGCGCAGTGGGTTTCCCTGAGTAAAATGCGTGAAGTAGAAATATTATTTCTGCCGGGGGGGCCAAAGCACAAATATTTCTTACATTATTAGATGTATGTAAAAAGACTAAAAAATAAACTTATAGTTAAAAAAACTAAAGAACTCGCTTTTATTACAAATAAAAATTAAATAATAATTTTCGATCACTGCTTGTGCCAAGTACTGGGATCACAAAGTTATAGGTTTTAAATAACTAAATATGAAAGCGTGGAATGCTCAATGAATAATTTGTTTTGTAATTAGACGAACTAAATAATTAACTTTTTGACACAAGAGAGTCCTTTAGCCGTCATTTTATAAAAGCGAAAAATTACTGAGCATTTTGGTTTTCATCTGTTGTTTTAAACAATTTGTTTTTTTTTACTATCCGATTCCATCGATAGTACACCTGAGAACTTTTTCTACAAAATGCTAATATATCTGAACTTTTTTTGTATATACGTAGAATACGTAGAATTACTTTAATTTCTGAAATAAATAATTATTTAAATGAGTTTATTTGTTCTCATCTCAATTTTGTTTTAAAAGTTATGATCGTGTCATTTAAATTAAAACCTAAACAACCTATTAAATGTGGACAACTAAAAAAAAAAAATAAGTTGCTGAATACCAAAATAACTTTTTTAAACTGAGTTGTCGAAATAAAAGAATTAATTAAATAGTGGTAGACTATAAAGTTAAGAAGTTTTTTTGCGGTAAGTCAGTCTCTGTCTATCTGTTGGATTAAAATCTGACAACTTTTTGACGTAAGAAAATAATATTTTAATTAGGTATGTACGTTTTAGGGGCATGCTTGTTTTCCAGCACATCTATATAAAATAAATGTCCAGCCTCCAGGAAAAGGTGATCTGGATCATATTTTCTTCCAGTGTTCTAAATAGAAAGCAGCAAGTGACAGATTATATAACAATCTCATTGTAATTTACAATCTTCTTTTAACGTACTCTCTCTCTCTCCTTAGTCAAGATAATAAACACATTTTTTATTGTAACGCTGGTTTTTAAGAAGAAACGAAAACTGTATTATGAATCGGTTCGGCATGTTTGAGTAGTTTAGCTTCGTATCCTCTGTTGTTTTCCTCTGTTACATCCCTTAATCTATAGTGGTCTTCTAATTTTGTTTGTTACATATAGATGTCCTGACAGACCCCAGAACGAGAAGCGTGTGTTCCTGTGCTTCTCCCCTTGATTTTTTTTTCAAAAATTGGTTTTCTGTTTCGTTGTAGGTTAGGTAGAGTGAATGATTGTTCAACTTAATAGCTGGCAGTATTGCAATGGCTAAATCCAAAAAAAAAAAAAAATGCTGAAATACTAGACTGAATAAATTATTTTCAGTACAGTAAATTTAGCTGAGTGGCTTAATAAAAAAACTGTTCCTGCGATTTTCTCTTCGTTAACTTGTAACTAATAAATAAATAAAAAAGAAATTTAAAAAACATTGGTTTTATTTTAAAACCAAATTGCACTAAAAAGTAGAAAATAATTTTTAACTTTGTAAATGGAAAATCATTGGGCGCTCATTAAATATTATTACGTTCAATCAATTTGATTTACGTTTATATTTTTTGAGCGCCCAATTTTCTATTTACAAAGTTAAAAATTATTTTCTATTTTCAGTGCAATTTGGTGTTAAAATAAAACCATTGTTTTCTAAAAAGTATTTTTTTATTTATATATTTTAACTTTTCAGTCTTCGTTCCGTAGCTTATCGTATTCTACTCGTCAAACCATTTCATTTAATTCCCATGTTAAGGGGGTTATGAGGAAAAAAAGATAAGCCACCATCTTGGGTTTTGAATGACATCGCGTAGCTTCTTATAGTATTCTACTCATAAAACCCTTTCATTTGACACCCATGTCAAGGAGGGTTGTGAAGAAGAAGATAATCTGCCATCTTAGAGCGTCTCCACCATATTGGATTTAGAATGACATCACGTAGTTTATCTACTCGTCAAACTCTCTCATTCGATAACCATGTCAAGGGGGTTGTGAAGAAAAAAGTAAGCCTTAGGGCGTCCGCCATATTGGATTTAGAACGATATTAGATATACTATATTGTGTTGTCATCAGAACTAAAGCTGTGTGCGAAATTTCAGCTCGATCGGATAACGACACTAAAGTGGGTGAAATTTCAATCACTAAATTTGATCTATAAATAGGTACATACAAAAATACATCAATATATGCAGATTTCTGAATATAACAAAACCATTGAAAAAAGTACGCAAACAATGCTTTTGAATCGTTCCATCGAAATGTTGTTTTTAAAATGCTAAAATACTAAAATGCTATGGAGGTTTAAAGAACAAAAAATCAATATAAATATGTTTTCCGTTTTTCATGTTTTTAGATTTCATGACGAAAAAAAAATTGTTGTTATAAGATATTGATAATTATAAAACACGTTTAAATCGTTTAAATAACTACAAAATAATCTAATTTTTGGATTCAAGAGACCCCCTTCGGCGTGATTTTAGAACAGCGAAAAATAACTTGCTTTGCTTTTCATTTTTTTCTAATTCACCTAATGCGTTAAAACTTACACCCTGCAGTTTTTTTAAGGAAAATTTATTTTAAATAATTTGGTTTTTGCATTATTGGATATCATAAATAGAACCTGGGATATTAAAAAACATGCAAAACTTAAAATAAAAAAGAAAGTTTTTTTTCAAAGAACCCAAAAAAAAAAATGGAAGTCTTTCGCCGACCAATTATGTCTGCAGATGTTATGCCATCTATAAAATACTTTTTTTTTATTCAGTATTTTTTCACGAAAATTTTGACTTATTTGTCCCTATTAATCGCAATGACGTTTTCCAATAGAAATTTCCTAGTCTACAAAATTGTCTATACTTTTTTCCCGTATTTAGACAGTTTTGACATTACTCCATCTGAAGGTACACAACTAACACTTTTTAAGGCCTACTTTCCAAAATTTTGTTTTTTATTCACCACTCACAATAAATAAAGAACATTTCATCATCATATTGTAAATCAAAATAAAATGTAATATGAATAAAAATATATACACATACACATTACACATTAAAACTATTAATAACGTAATATAATTCCGAGTAGATCTTATTCACTCTAGTATTAGTAACAGGTAAAATTTTATTAGGGTTATTAGGCCAATGCCTGATGTAAATGGAAAAAAACCGGGAATTTTGTTATTGTACAATTTATTGCAAACATAGATTTAACTACCAGCCCATTATTTGAAGCTTTCGCCCTTGTTTTCTACAAAATGGTAATGTGTTCGGAACGTTTTTCTGCATTTACGTAGAATATGCAGAATTCTTTAAATTTTGAAATAAATAATTTAAATGTCTTTTTTTCATCTCAACCTTATTTTATAAAAGTTATGATAGTGTTATTTTAAGTTGAAACCCAAACAACTTATTAAATATGAAAAACAGTTATAAGTTGCTGAATAGTGAAATAATTTTTTTTCTAAACTGAGCTGTCCAAATAAGTAAATAGTACTTATCAAGTTATGAAGTTTTTGGAGTCAGCCAATCTGTCTACTGGTTGGATTATAATCTAAGAACTTTTTGATGTAGGAAAATAATATTTGGCAAGAGTGGCTCAGAAAAAAAATGAATCAAATCATTCAGTTTGTTATAAATATATTTATTCAAAGAGTAGGAACCCTATACTTTCTTTCCTCTTCACAGAAATTGATGAAGCAAATAGGTTATAGTTAGCTGTCAGAAGTACACTTTAAATAGTTTTATTTCAATACAGACATCTTATTCTAAAATCACATACTTATTGGAAAATCACTACATCCACATCCAGATTTTCTATCCAATAATGATAGGTGGGGATAAAAATGGTGGCTAAAAAATTTTTTGCATTTCCGGGACGAAAATTTTTACTTCACTTCCTTAATTAGTGAATGATAAAATATTAAATATATATTTATTATATCTATTTTATTTATATATTTATAATAATCTAATTGAATTTATTTTTGAGAAAATTTCATAAAACACTACTTATCTGAAGATTTTATTTAATTTCAAATAATGTTCTGTATTTCGTTTACGGCATAGAATATGTTAAATTCCATAAATATTTTTTTTGCCGTTAAAAATATCACTTTCGTTGAAACCAAAATGCTACTTGCAATCAGTAACTGTTTTAGTTTTTTATCCGATTTCAAAAAAAATGTTCTCAAAAGTAAAACATATTAGGATTTACTTAACCAAAAAACATTCACGCCTACATAAGCACCCCTAAATAAATACAAAGCCAAGATAAACTGAAAAAATCAAAAGAACATACGGGAACAGGGAACTGCATCAATCGATATAGGGAAAACTACGCACCAGAAAATTTTGAAAATTTAGGGAATTACTAATGTCAGTATGGACAATCTAGAAAAGATAATTACAAGCATTTGGCACTTCCGCTTATACCGGAAGTCGACACCAATTTGCTTATTTTAAAGGCAACAGCCTATATATTTCGAAGTTTCGAAAAGAGCGAAAAATTATAAGTCGAAAACATGCATACTCTATTCCTAAACCTAACCGTTTCAGAGATATTTAACATTTTATAAAAAAAATTGTACATACTACTTCTACTAGTAGCGGTTTGCAATAACCTGTATAACTTTTTTCGCTAACACATACATTTCCTTTTTCCCATGCAGAAAGATCATAAGGGGAGCTAGCTCTACAGTTTAAAAAAATTCAATAATAATAAACAGTGCTCAGTTTTTTACGCTGCATTTTGTCAACTTCAAACCGCGAGAACTTGTTTAAATCAAATGGAACGCTCTGTATTTTTTGCATTAAATTCTCCTTTTTCAATGTAGATATTGTAGGAGTTTAATTTACGACTTTTTGAATCATTTGCGATTTTCTGAGAAATTCAAGAATTCTTAGTAAAGTTTTTATCAAATCAGCCATGATTAGAAACAATCACTAATGTCAATCATTCTCTTATGTCAAAAAATGTCACCGTGTTTGAATTACACCCACGAAGACTTTGTAATTGTTTTCTTTGTATTGGCCATATTGACCTTAATATTTCCATACATTTTTAAAATTTTCCGGAAGGTACTTTTCCCTATATCGATCGATACAGTTCCCGATGAGACACTTGTTTTACGTATGCGATATACATGAGAATATGCCAAGTAGTACTATGTAACTTTTGTAATAATACTATTAAAGCTAACGTATGTACCAAGCCTAACAATTTATATTTATTTCGTTGCAATAAAGGCTATTTTATTTCTTATATTAGGCATAGGCATTTATTTATCGAAAAATTTTACTAATGAAACTTGTTCAGAATTGCATAAAAACTTGCATCTAAAGTTTAATGAAACTAAAAATATTGAAATTTGCAGAAATTACGCAGAACACGGAAAAAATAAAAAAATGAACTCACAAATTATTTGTCGACTACTTAACTGTTCACGTTTTATTTCAAACAAGTTATCTCAACACACTTTTCAAAACGTAAAAACCTTTTCGATACAAGTCTGGAAAGTGATATTTTTCTGGGCGCCAAGGCTCGCGCCAGAAGTCTGCGAGTCCACAAAAAAACACTTTTAGACCACTATTTTTTCGGCAACCGTCTCGAAATAAAAAAGTTAAACACTAACTGCAAACTAAGACTACTTTCGGATTATCCGATTAATTCTAACTGGTCAGTTAGGTAATTAGCACGTCAAAATTAATAGTTTTCAAAAAAAAATCTGTCACTTTTCCGAACTACTGAATGTTACGGATCAAAAAAAATGTCCCGAAAACATTTATATTCCAGAGAAGAATGATATTTTCGGCTTGGGGAAGTTTTTTTAAACAAAATTTCAATATTTCTCAATTTGATTAAATTTTTTATTTTAGCGTTTTGAGCAATTCTGAACAACTTTCATTAGTAAAATTTTCTGATAAAAAAATGCTTTCTTGAATTTTTCAGATTATTTTGGTATCGTAGATAACTTTGCATTTGTATGTTGGCGAATGTTTTTTTCCCATATAAGTAGATCCTAATGTGTTTTATGTTTGTGTAAAATTTGGTTAAAATCGGACAAAAAATTTAAAAAAAGTTATAAGGGTGTTACACTCTCAAGTCGGTATCTCAAATACATTTTTTTCATCATTAAAAAAAATTTGGTACCAGAAAAAATGTCATTAATGTTTAATTTGATATTAGTATAGAAAATGTCATATATTTTTACAAGAATATAGTAATATATTTTTAAACTAAATGCTGTGTAAGAAGTAGGTACATTTTTATTATGATCCAGACAGCCGGCGGTTACTCAAACTCAGACATCTGTAAAAAAAGCGGGAAAGAGCTGTCCTATTTATAATAAATAATATTATTTGATACTAGGCTGCACAAACTATAAAATAAATTAAAAACAGATGGAGAGGTAATTTGCTTAAATTCTTTGCTCTATTGCAGCAAGATGATACAGTTTTAGAATATTTGTTGTATATAGAATATACAGGGTATGTTGTTATATTTGAACCCTAGACAAATTACGTTGACTTATAATTGATTGACACTGTTTATTATTTTTTAACAAAGTGCATAAATAATGATAATAATAATAATAGAGACTATTATTAGTAATGAGCAGTTCTAAAAATATTTTTTCGTATATTTTTGAAAATAAAAAAAATATGTATGGAATTTTAAAAAATGTATTGAATGGGTTTCTATAGATACCAAGAATACGTGGTTTAAATCTAAGTACGCACTTAAAATTCGACCTGTATACTTTAATTTTTTAAATTAATATTAGTTAATTAATTATTATTCAAATGTTTTTATTTGGTTTCATTAATGACTTTTTAAAAGTTAAACTTCAATATTTTATTATTATTATTAAACAGTAAAAATAATAGTAGTGTATTTTGAATTGCTGAATTAGTAAAGAAATATCCTTTGAAGAGAGAGCAGTGTATCACATAAAATATAGGACTGCAGTCGAATTTTTTAAAGTAGACAAATTTTCCTTTCATAATATGATTTCTTTCACCTATTTATAACATGTGTTTAAACTATTTAGATTACACAGGTTTACAAAAAAAAAAAGGTCTTGTCCTAAGGTTCTCATCTAACTCGCTGAAGACGCGCTGAACTCAATTTTGGACAAAAAAAATGTTTCCACCGTGTCAGTTTCCCTCTACCACCTCTTTTATTTCCCAAAAAAAGGGCAAAAAAAGGTCTTGCCCGAAGGTTGTGACCTAACCTTTCTGAAGTATTTGGACGCGCTCAATTTTAGACAAAAAAAAATTCTATTGGGTCAGTTTCCCTTAACCACCTCCTTCATCCCATAAATTTTGTTCTTGTCCAAAATTAGCGCGTCAAATTACTTCAGAAAGGTCGGAGGAAAACCTTGGGGCAGGACCTTCTTTTTTGCCCTTTTTAGGGGATGAAAGGGGTGGAATGGCAGAGGAAAACTGGCACGACAGAATTTTTTTTGTATACCTTGTGTTATCATTATCAATGTTAATATTAACACAAGGTCTACAAAAAAAATTCTATCGTGCCAGTTTCCTCTGCCACCCCACCCCTTTCATCCCCTAAAAAAGACAAAAAAGTCCTGTCCTAAGGTTCTCATCTAACCTTTCTGAAGTAATTTGACGCACTAAAACTAATTTTGGACAAAAAAAATATATGGGATGAAGGGGGTGGTAGAGGGAAACTGACTCGATAGAATTTTTTTGTCCAGAATTGACTTCAGCGCGTCAAAATACTTCAGAAAGGTTAAGTCAGACCCTTCGGACAAGACCTTTTTTTTTTTGTCCTCTTTTTTGGGATAAGAGAGGGAAACTGACACAGTAAAAAACTTTTTTTTGTCCAAAATTGTCTTCAACGCATCAAGATACTTCAGAAAAGTTAGATGAGAACCTTAAAAAAAGACTTTTTTTTTTGTAGAACTGTGTTATGTCAAACCTTGATATTTTTAATTGTAGTATTAATAATAAAAAACAATATATTTTGGGTCAACCTTGATACACTTTAGTACATAATATGCTGTTTACTTAGTCCTTAATTTTCACTTTGTTTTCATCCCGGAATTGTCTATTAGCTTATCTCTAATTTTAATATTGATATGTCTCTATTTTATATGTAAAATTTTTGTTTCCTTTTTTTATTAGTAAATTTATATTATTATATACACTGATCTGTATGTTCCCTGCCCTTTAAATGCTTTTATCTATCTGAGCAGCTGTATCTTTAAATTAATTAATTAATTACTATTTAAATATTGTTATTTCGTTTCATCAATGAATTTTTAAAAGATGCTTGTGTTCTTTCAAATTAAAACTTCAATGTCTTTAAATAACAAAGATGATAATAGTGTATTTTGAACTGCTGAATTCGTAAAAAAATATCCTTTGACGACGTACCTGAAGTTTCGAACATTCACATGAACGAATTTCATATTAAAAGGAAAAATTAATAAAAACTACAAATTGACTTAAGCGTACAGTGTTGCTTATAATATTTGCTAGCAACAATAGTATTGTTGCCAGCAAATATTACCAGAAAAATTGTAGGCCTAAGTCGATTTGTAGTTTTTATTCATTTTTCCTTGTGTGGAATTCGTTCAAGTGAACGTTCAAAATTTCAGGAACATCTTTGACGAGAGCAATGTATAACATAAAAGTTTAAACTTCAAATTTTAATTTCTCAAAGATATTAAAGTAGGTAGTTTTGATTTTGTACTGATTTAATAATTTCAATTACTACAAGATATTAATTTAACATGTTTATTACAGTTTATTTTCAGTAATTTATCTTCATTAAATCTATCCTTTGTTAAAAAATTCAGACAGACTTTACATTCGTTACAATGTAAATCAAAGTAAATAAAAGTAATCTCTTTATTGTTAATTTTTTTGTACATTTCAGCATGTCACCAATTATGCTTTCTTTTCAAGTTTGGAGTTAATATGTATTTAACAAAAATTATTGCTCAACAATATGTTTACAGTGTGTCACACGGAAAATAAGTGCAAGACTTTTACAACTTTTTTGGTTTTTATCTAATTTGCACAAAATTTTCCTCAAAGGTAAAACACATTAGGATCTACATATGACCAAAAGACATTCGCCCCTTTACAAATACAAAGCCACCTGCGATACCAGAATAAACTTAAAAAGCAAAAAAATAGAAATTTTTTATCGGAAAGTATTAATAATGAACGTTCTGAATTTCCTAAAAAGGTGAAATCCAAAGTTTAGTCAAATTTAAAAAGTATCGAAAATTGCAGAAAATATGAAGAACACGTAAAAAATAATATACGCATATCATTACCATTTTAAGAAGTAGATACAATTTTTGTGCATGTTTTATATTATGAATTTACGATGCAGCCTCATCACGGAGGACAGGACATCCTTTTCTTGAAATGTGCAATATAGAAAGTAATTTTAACGATGCATACATACATAACTAACTGTAGATAATGAAAGTATGTTCCGACCTCCGTAGATTTGGCAACGTTACTGGAGGTAATAACGAAGGATCAGTATCCTCTCATATATATGTTTTGGAGGTAGGTGCGTATCTTTGGTATACTCTATATATGAACAAAAAAAAAATGAGAAATCATTTCCCCCCTCTTGAAATCTGGATTGTGGATGTTCCCCTCATCACATATATGTCAAATATATAGCGACATATAAAAAGGAAGACCCGGAGGTAACAACTTAACTGGCATCAATATATATATATATAACAAGATACGCCTATAGTCCAGGAAATAGGTGTTCAAAAACAGTGGTGTTGGAGAAGGTTTTGCGGGAGTTTTGGAAATTGGCGGAAGTAGTGGGTCATGAGGTCCTGAGATCATATTTTGCGACTAAAATTTTTCCGAAAACCTCAAAAAACGTACAAAAAAATGATTGTTTGCAAAGCTCTCCGTTCCAGTGCATTTTTCGAAAAAAGTATATCTAAACTAAATTTAAGGGGGATAAACCCTCTACAATTTAGCTACCTTCGGTTTTTTTTTGCCCGACAACTATATCCTGCTATTTGTAGATAGAATGTGTCAATTAAAAGGCGTATAACGGCACATTATGAAAGTAGCTGAAGGTCATTAAACAAAAAAAAGGACACGCTGGCACTATACAGCGCTTGTAGTACATATTTTTCTGTGTATCTTCTATGATTGGAGCTTTTTGAAACCTAAAATAAACACAAACACGTAAACTGACGCCGCCACTAGAATTTTCAGTTTCGATGTCAATGCAAACGCAATGGTTGCCGTTTGAGTTCCCCGTTCGACACTCGACGTGACGTCACAGCCACTCCCGTACCTATTGCCTTTTTTAAAATGAATAGCTAGCGAATATAACTTTAATTAAAATTAAAGGGTTCTAGCAGGATAAGATAGAGTCAGCGGCCCCAGAGAGGGATTTTCAAAATAGCTTGTTAGTAGAGTGCTCGGTGCCCAGATATACGCATAAAAATAAGTTCTGTGGGGGTTTAGTTGTTACAAGCTGAATTTGATATAAAATTAATGATGATATACTGATGTTTCAAAATCTCAAAGCCGTCAAAAAATGTTCTACTCAAAAGGTCATTATAATCAAAAAACGAGTTATTTCTTAGTAAATTAGGTGTTTTGATATTTCTACTTTTGAGTAATAGCAAAACCTTTTAACCATGAATAGAACTAGTCAAAATAAGTAGATTTTCGAACAGACCCACCTCGAGAAATCATGCCTGCTCCCCCTGCCACCCCTCAAAGGGGCTGCCTGTATCTGCCTATAATATATATATATATATATATATATATATATATATATATATATATATATATATATATATATATATATATGTTATATAATATTACACGCTATCTTATTGCGACTTAGCCATAATAAACCTTCACAGGTATATCGTATTTCACGATAACAGCTTCTCTTATTAATTGCTTATCTTCAAGATATCATATTACACCTTTGTTTGTAACCTAAATGAGTGTTCTGGGTTAAAAGCTTAAAGAGTGAAAACTTATTGCATGACATTGGGAAATAAAGAGTTAGACGTCTGAGATACGATAACAGAAAATAATTATGTGCATTTTAAGTCAGGAAAAATCTGATTTATATAACGAATTGCCGATCAGGTATCTGACACTAAAATATTCGATGTCTAGAACTTACCAATTTTGTTGATTTAGATAAATTGTTCGAAATGGCTTCCGTCTGCATCAATACACTTTTCGGCACGTCGAACTAAGGACATACGCACTCCGTTCAACACAATTGGTAATTTAGGATCATCTTTTTTATGGTTTCTATGCACATTAAAATACCATACTAAACTATCAACTAACGTTGTCAAAAAAGAAAATAAAAATAAAAACTTGGTCCAAAATCCAAAAAGTAACACAAAAAGGACGAACAAGTATTTTCTGTACGTAATCAAGAACTTAACGACTTGAACGGTAAGTCAATAAAATAAATCTTAAATACGTGGCCTAAAATTCAAAAAGAATGAAAATAACTTCGTTAAGTACACATTGACGTGTGTACTTAACGAAGTGCCCACAGAAACTAAAATATTACACAAGAGGGAGTAGAGTTTTCTTCAGATCTACTAAGCACTCAGAAAATGCCGACGTCTTTCACCTTTACCGCAACGCTAAAGACCTTACCTTACCTACTTTTAAAAAGCCATAAAAAGTATGATTATCAACTTGTATCCTCGCCGATGCTTGGTCTCTAACAAAGGAGCGCGATACTTTGAAAAAGCCGTATTAGCGTATTTGATGGTTAGAGGCGCTGACATACGCGAAGATAAAAGCCTATCCCAACATTCCAGCAGTTTTCAAACAATTTATTGAAAATTTTCGATGTTTTTGTTTATTTTTTTTTAAATCTATGGGTTTTAGACCCGATGCTATATAAGGTTTTTTTTGTCCGTTTAGTCGTTCCCCACCACCAGTTTTTTTAATGGCATGAAACTGATTACACCCTGTATTATTAAAGTTCCATAAAAAATTAATTCCACATACAATATTTTTTCGTTGTGAGTGACTTGGATAGGAAATCTGGATGTGGAAGTAGTGATTCCTTGGGCAGCGATTTTTACTTATCTAATGAAACTGAGTATTTTGAAAGAGTTTCCTGCACTAAAGAATAAGTTTTTCTTGCAAGTTCTAATATCAATTTCAATAAGAGTTGTTTTATCCTGTCTTCCCGATGTTTTTAGCCAATTTGGATGACAGATTCGTAATCAGCACCCCAAAATTAGTAAAAAGATGGTTTCCACACTTTACTGCGGATGGGCCAAAAAAGAGCTCTCCCCCTCGTTTCCCTCACCCTTCGCCACCCACAAGAACGGTGTAAGTCACAATATCTAATATACGGTTATTTATTTATTAAAAAAGAAACAAAACTCCTTATTAAATGTCTATTATCAGGTTATAATGTGATTACTTCTGAATACTCTTACACCCATCCCCACCAATTAAGGTGGTGGATTTTATCTTTTTAGAGTTTCTATTGGTTTTAATTGCAAAAGAAATCCCTAATCACCCGTTTGTTGTTTTTTTTGGCATAATGAGGTGATTTAGTCAATTCAGATGAATATTTCTCTTCCCTGATTAGTTGGTGTGCATATCACTATCCAGAAAATATTAATTGTTTTTTATATTAAAAAAATTCTTTAATTATTTAAATGACTTTTGATTTGGAAAATGAGAATCTTCACTTTGTGGCACCCAAATAGGGGTTGTTTTCCATGAGTTCCCGAGACTTCTCGCCCAAACGGGTAACGGATTCGCTTTCAGCACCCCAAAATTAGTAAAAAAAGATGGCTTCCACACTTTACCACGGATGAGCAAAAAAGCATTTTTTTTAACATTGTTTCTTACAAAAGAGCAAATCCGAAGGAATTTGTTATCAAACACATTTGTACTTCAAACTTCAAGAAATGTGGTTTTCAACTTTCAAGACTAAAACTTTTATCATTCGAGATATGTGCAAAAAGCAAAAGCAAGAAGAATATGCTCTCCCTTCTATTCTAAGGTGAACTCATCGCTTCCTGAAGGAGTAAATAAAAATGAACATCTATGCAAAATTTCATTGATCTCCTAATTATATAACTTTATAATGCAAATTTGAGGCTACTTGTAGTGCACAATTGAAAAACTGATCCTAAAATAGTAATCGACAGAAAAATCATATTTCGAATTCTACTGACATTTAGAAATAACTGACGGCTCGAGATTTGTTCTACTACAAGTGCAATAAAATTATTAGGGTAAATATGACAACCGCGCCGGACGCAGTAATATACTAAGCTTCACAAAAAGTAGTCATCTCGGACGCAGCATTGTATTGAAGAAGGATAAAATTATTCTCGGACGCAATAACGTGCTGTTTTTGAAAGGACGCAGTATTGTCTTGTATATTAAACTTTTTTATTTCTTGAGTTATTACAATTTTAAAACCAGATATTAACTGAATTTGATTAGCAGATTCAATATACTTCATTAGATTTGAGCTAACTAACGTATTTCTGGGAGACGCAGTAAGGTTGGCTTGTGAAAGGACGCAGCATTGATATCGGGATGTATATATATATATATATATATATATAGTACTAGTACGTGTACATCTACGAGAACAAGGAGACCTTCCTCACTGGTGGTGGTATATATATATATATATATATATATATACCACCACCAGTGAGGAAGGTCTCCTTGTTCTCGTAGATGTACACGTACTATATATATATATATATACCACCACCAGTGAGGAAGGTCTCCTTGTTCTCGTAGATGTACACGTACTAGTTAGGCACCTTCTGCAGATGTTCTCCTTGTTCTCTTACGCTTCACTACCAGTTAGGCTTCTTGTTCTGATGATGTTTACGGATCCTACCGACTGCGCCAATGTTAGATCACGGTTCACATGAATGACTTTTTAAAAACTTTTATTTAGTTACATGGAGCCAACGTTGGCTCTTGGAGAAGGAATATAATAATAAATTAGAAGTGTTGCATTCTAACTGAGTTTAATAACTGATTCAACAAAGCGTGTTTAGTCATATTTATAACATACAGAACCTGAGTAAGCAAAAATATATAACAAAGGAATTGCAGTTCTGCAGTCTGCACAAGTTATGAGAAACAAAGGTGTAATATGATATCTTGAAGATAAGCAATTAATAAGAGAAGCTGTTATCGTGAAATACGATATACCTGTGAAGGTTTATTATGGCTAAGTCGCAATAAGATAGCGTGTAATATTATATAACATATATATATATATATATATATATATATATATATACCACCACCAGTGAGGAAGGTCTCCTTGTTCTCGTAGATGTACACGTACTAGTACTATATATATATATATATATATATATATATATATATACATCCCGATATCAATGCTGCGTCCTTTCACAAGCCAACCTTACTGCGTCTCCCAGAAATACGTTAGTTAGCTCAAATCTAATGAAGTATATTGAATCTGCTAATCAAATTCAGTTAATATCTGGTTTTAAAATTGTAATAACTCAAGAAATAAAAAAGTTTAATATACAAGACAATACTGCGTCCTTTCAAAAACAGCACGTTATTGCGTCCGAGAATAATTTTATCCTTCTTCAATACAATGCTGCGTCCGAGATGACTACTTTTTGTGAAGCTTAGTATATTACTGCGTCCGGCGCGGTTGTCATATTTACCCTAATAATTTTATTGCACTTGTAGTAGAACAAATCTCGAGCCGTCAGTTATTTCTAAATGTCAGTAGAATTCGAAATATGATTTTTCTGTCGATTACTATTTTAGGATCAGTTTTTCAATTGTGCACTACAAGTAGCCTCAAATTTGCATTATAAAGTTATATAATTAGGAGATCAATGAAATTTTGCATAGATGTTCATTTTTATTTACTCCTTCAGGAAGCGATGAGTTCACCTTAGAATAGAAGGGAGAGCATATTCTTCTTGCTTTTGCTTTTTGCACATATCTCGAATGATAAAAGTTTTAGTCTTGAAAGTTGAAAACCACATTTCTTGAAGTTTGAAGTACAAATGTGTTTGATAACAAATTCCTTCGGATTTGCTCTTTTGTAAGAAACAATGTTAAAAAAAATGCTTTTTTGCTCATCCGTGGTAAAGTGTGGAAGCCATCTTTTTTTACTAATTTTGGGGTGCTGAAAGCGAATCCGTTACCCGTTTGGGCGAGAAGTCTCGGGAACTCATGGAAAACAACCCCTATTTGGGTGCCACAAAGTGAAGATTCTCATTTTCCAAATCAAAAGTCATTTAAATAATTAAAGAATTTTTTTAATATAAAAAACAATTAATATTTTCTGGATAGTGATATGCACACCAACTAATCAGGGAAGAGAAATATTCATCTGAATTGACTAAATCACCTCATTATGCCAAAAAAAACAACAAACGGGTGATTAGGGATTTCTTTTGCAATTAAAACCAATAGAAACTCTAAAAAGATAAAATCCACCACCTTAATTGGTGGGGATGGGTGTAAGAGTATTCAGAAGTAATCACATTATAACCTGATAATAGACATTTAATAAGGAGTTTTGTTTCTTTTTTAATAAATAAATAACCGTATATTAGATATTGTGACTTACACCGTTCTTGTGGGTGGCGAAGGGTGAGGGAAACGAGGGGGAGAGCTCTTTTTTGGCCCATCCGCAGTAAAGTGTGGAAACCATCTTTTTACTAATTTTGGGGTGCTGATTACGAATCTGTCATCCAAATTGGCTAAAAACATCGGGAAGACAGGATAAAACAACTCTTATTGAAATTGATATTAGAACTTGCAAGAAAAACTTATTCTTTAGTGCAGGAAACTCTTTCAAAATACTCAGTTTCATTAGATAAGTAAAAATCGCTGCCCAAGGAATCACTACTTCCACATCCAGATTTCCTATCCAAGTCACTCACAACGAAAAAATATTGTATGTGGAATTAATTTTTTATGGAACTTTAATAATACAGGGTGTAATCAGTTTCATGCCATTAAAAAAACTGGTGGTGGGGAACGACTAAACGGACAAAAAAAACCTTATATAGCATCGGGTCTAAAACCCATAGATTTAAAAAAAAATAAACAAAAACATCGAAAATTTTCAATAAATTGTTTGAAAACTGCTGGAATGTTGGGATAGGCTTTTATCTTCGCGTATGTCAGCGCCTCTAACCATCAAATACGCTAATACGGCTTTTTCAAAGTATCGCGCTCCTTTGTTAGAGACCAAGCATCGGCGAGGATACAAGTTGATAATCATACTTTTTATGGCTTTTTAAAAGTAGGTAAGGTAAGGTCTTTAGCGTTGCGGTAAAGGTGAAAGACGTCGGCATTTTCTGAGTGCTTAGTAGATCTGAAGAAAACTCTACTCCCTCTTGTGTAATATTTTAGTTTCTGTGGGCACTTCGTTAAGTACACACGTCAATGTGTACTTAACGAAGTTATTTTCATTCTTTTTGAATTTTAGGCCACGTATTTAAGATTTATTTTATTGACTTACCGTTCAAGTCGTTAAGTTCTTGATTACGTACAGAAAATACTTGTTCGTCCTTTTTGTGTTACTTTTTGGATTTTGGACCAAGTTTTTATTTTTATTTTCTTTTTTGACAACGTTAGTTGATAGTTTAGTATGGTATTTTAATGTGCATAGAAACCATAAAAAAGATGATCCTAAATTACCAATTGTGTTGAACGGAGTGCGTATGTCCTTAGTTCGACGTGCCGAAAAGTGTATTGATGCAGACGGAAGCCATTTCGAACAATTTATCTAAATCAACAAAATTGGTAAGTTCTAGACATCGAATATTTTAGTGTCAGATACCTGATCGGCAATTCGTTATATAAATCAGATTTTTCCTGACTTAAAATGCACATAATTATTTTCTGTTATCGTATCTCAGACGTCTAACTCTTTATTTCCCAATGTCATGCAATAAGTTTTCACTCTTTAAGCTTTTAACCCAGAACACTCATTTAGGTTACAAATGTTAATAAATCACAATTAAATCTGATAAATTATAAACAACAATAAAAGCTCCAATATTTTGTTCTAAATTAAAAAAACACATGTAAAGAAATGCTGTGTTTAACTTCTATGCCCATCATTTGCTCTTGCAGTTCTGCAAAAAGAGATAACGAATTATTTATATTTTTATAATTGGTTCGGTTGAGGTTGTCATCAAAGGTGCCGCCCTTCTTTGCTTTGAACCGCAGGCCGGCGAAAACGAGTGGGTCGGTAATCTTTTTTATGACAATTTAAAAGTTGTATAATTGGGAACTACTACACGTCCATTGACCCAGAAAGGCAGTGGTTATCAAATGTTTCCTACCCTAATATTCAAATTGTTGACCTAGGTCAGTTTTTTTCAAAGTGCCCCTAGGGAAAAAGTCAAAAAGGTTTTCTGTTTGTCTAGTCGGTCCCCATTACCAGTTTTTTTTTAATGATATGAAACTGATTACACCCTGTATAATATTTGAAATCCTCCCAAAACCCATAAAACGATACCCCACATCGGTAGTGGGATGGGGGTGGTGACAGGGGTGGATGAAGTAGAAAAATATTTTGAGGTTTCTGGTTCTTATACACACACTAAATCACATTTTCTTTTCATCCCCTTTAAAAATGGTGTGGGGGCGGTAATGGGGTGGCTAATGCCAAAAATTCTTTTGGCTCTTAGCTTCTCTTGTATATACTAAATACCAATTTTATGGACTCTTACCTGCTTGATTTACCTATTTACCCCCCAACCCTTCGACGGAACAAAATGAAAATATAATCTCGTTCCAGATCTCATTAAAGTACATGTGCGTACCAAATTTCAAGTCAATATTTTAAACGGTTCCAGAGTAAACGTGCGCACAAAAAAAGTTAGACAGACCGACAGACCAACAGAATTTTTTTTTTTCGCTCAAACTTAAAATCTCTACGTTTCATGACATAAGCCTATTTGAACAATAAAGTTTTTTTAAATTTTTTGTCGTTACTATATGCTTCCACTGGATGTGGAAGTAAAAAAGAAGCAAAAATTCTAAATTCACCACCCCTCCCCGTCGTTTCCCTCACCCTTCACCACCCATAAGAACGGTGTATCGTTACAATATTACTCCTCGTTAAATGGCTATTATCAGGTCATAATGTGATTACTTTTGAATACTCTTACACCCATCCCCACTAATTAAGGTGGTGAATTTTATCTTTTTAGAGTTTTTATTGGTTTTAATTACAAAAGAAATCCCTAATCACCCAATTTGATGTATTTTTATCATAATGAGGTGATTTAGTCAATTCAGGTGAATATTTCTCACCCCTGAATATTTCTCACATACTGTGTACGGTGTGCATATCACTATTCAGAAAATATTACTTGTTTTTTAAATTAAAAAATTCATTAATTATTTAAATGACTTTTGGTTGGGAAAAGGAGAACCTTCACTTTATGGCACGCAAATAAGAATTGTTTTTTAATATGTTCTCTAGATTTTCCGCCAAAACGGGCGACGGATTCGTTTTCAGCACCCCAAAATTAGTAAAAAAGATTAGTTCCACACTTTACCACGTTAGAATTTTTAAAAACTGTTTTTATGAAGATAAAAGTTTTTGCGCTCATATTTAACATCAATTTAATTAATTGATTTAATTTAATTCTTCTCTAAAACAGAAACCAAATATCGGAAAAAGAGGGGATTTATTTTCTATCTATCTATCTCCAGTTTCAACTCAGTGTGTTGAACTCCTTGTAAATAAATGAAAATCTTCAAACTCTAGTGGTCATGATAATATTTCTAATAATTTGGTTAAAAAATGCGAATATGAGATAAGCGGTCCATTATGTTATATAATATTCCTTTCTATAGAGAAAGGTATATTTCCCAGTAAATTTAAAAGAGCCATAGTCTCTTCATTATACAAGAAGGGAGATCCAAATGACTATAATAATAATTATGGAGCCATTAGTCTACTATATAGTTTCTCTAAAATTTTAGAACCTCATCTTCAGGAGCAATTATCAGAGTTTTTACATCAGAATATGTTACTGTCTCCTACTGAACATGGTTTCACTACAAACAAAAGCACTAAGTCTGCGTTGTGTGATTTTCATCACAAAATCATTAAAGCTTTAGACAACAAAAAATCAGTTATGGATCTTTTCGAAGATTTCTCACGAGCTTTTGATTTGATAGACCATCAGCTGCTTAAGGCCAAACTAGCACTATGCAATATTCGAGGAACTGATTTACAAATATTTTCCTCCTATTTAGACAACAGGACACAAATTATAAAAATAACCGGTGGAGTTGAAAGTAATATTTGTGATATTAAACAAGGAGTTCCACAGGGATCAATTTTGGAACCACTTTTATATATTATATTTACTAACTATGTGGTCAGTCATCTACAAAAAATACCAAATGTTCATGAGATCTGTTATGCTGATGATACACATATTCTAGTTACCGGCAACAACCTACGCATCCACGTTACTCGGAGAGACCCACTGCGCATCCATTGCATTTGAGGAAACCCACTGCGCATCCATGGTGCTTGGGGAAACCCACTGCGCATCCATGGTACCCGGAGAAACCTACTGCGCATTAATTGCATTCAAGGAAAACTTCTACGCATCCATAATACTCGGGAAAACCCACTACGCATCCATTGCACTCGAGAAAACCCACTGCGCACAGAGCACATGGGCGGGTATCTGTCAAATTTCATGCTTAAAAACATCCCTCTCCCTGTTCACCCCGTTCGCGGCGTCTCTTTTTAAAAACCGTCGAATAGGTGTCTCCTTATTTCCTATCGTTGGAATATCGCGTTTCTGACTTACGCGATTTCAGAGGTATCCTTTAGACCATCTACCAACCGTTTTCACCACTTCAAAAAGTGAAAATCGATATTTCGTCCTACTCGTGTCTAATAGATTCCAATAAAGAGTACTTCTGTCAAATTTCATGCTTCTTCCCCCTCCCCGTTCACCCGTTCGGGGGTCTCTTTTTGAAAACCGTCTTCTTATTTCCTCAGAAAAGTCCATCGCTCGAATAATCACGTTTCTGACTTACGCGATTTCAAAAATACAGGTGCGCTTTAAACCATCTACCACCCTCGGTTTCATCCCTTCAAAACGTGAAAATCGAAATTTCGTCTTACACGATCTAATAGATTTCAACAAAAAATATTTTTGCCAAATTTCATGCATCTAGATCTAACCTTTCCGAAAAAACCTAAAATTTCAACCCCCTTTTTATCAAACAAAAAGGCATAATAATGGTTCTATTTATAGTTATTAGACTTATAATAAACCACACTATTTGACAATATTTGATGAACTTATTAGTATATTATTCAATGAGTGGTAATAACTCACGCAGATGAAGTTTACAGCACGAGCCGCAGGCAAGTGCTGTAATTCATCATGTGAGTTATTACCATTACCGCAAGTTGAATACTATACTTTATTTACGATTACAACAATAAATATTAAATTGAGAAAATTTTGTTTAAATTAGGTACTCAGTTTGTTTATTAATATAATTAACTGTAAAATTTGATTTAATTTAATTTAAGAATTTTTCTTGGACAGAGCCACACCTTCGTGAAGCGCGTTACGTCGATTGGACAAGCCAGGCATGAAGATAAAGGTGACTGGCATTGTAACATAGTGATTTATAATAACTCACTCATTGTAACTCACGTTATTTGTTTATGGATACTATTAATTGTTCAAAAGCAGTTCATTAATTGATATATAACCTAATAAGAGTAGATAAAATAACTAAAAGTAGTATATATTAGTCATAGGTTTTTGTTGCTCCTAACTTAGCATACCTAGAATATTACCTACAATATCTTATTAATATTTGTAATCCTATATACGTTCACAATATTGTCTGTAATTCTCCTATTTCCTTATTCAAAACAGTAACCATAAAATTAGTATAATGTCCTGTAGACTAACTGCCTTTGTCTGTTCATTCACTTTAATCATCTGAAAATGTCACGTTGAGTGCCAAACTGAGGTAAGGTACAAGTTACAATAATTCGAACACACCGGCTTTCCAAGTAAGAATGAAAGAATGACTAGATATTTATTACTACCGGTGTTGTCAAATGTCGGATGCAGCATTATACGATTTTTGAATAAAGAATATTTGAAGTATATTTCTGTTCACAAATCTATGCGCCCCCAAACATAATTCGATGGAACTAAAAATATACTTTTAGTTTCACGGAACATATGATACTGCGTCCGAATCCAAAAAAAACTTGGGTCGATATTTTGCTTAATTGAAACGAAACAGAACTTATTTCTATGTTTACATATAACCCTGGAGACGAAGAACATTTTCAGGTGCTGAAAATCGTCCATTTCAGAGATTTGTTGAAGATAACACGGGAAAACAATACTGCGTCCGGTATACAGACGCAGTATTGTACAGGACGCAGCAGTGTATGGTATCGTGCACATGTACGGACGCAGCATTATTTGCTGGACAAATATATATATATATATATACATATATATATATATATATATATATATATATATATATATATATATACCACCACCAGTGAGGAAGGTCTCCTTGTTCTCGTAGATGTACACGTACTAGTTAGGCACCTTCTGCAGATGTTCTCCTTGTTC
This sequence comes from Rutpela maculata, assembly GCA_936432065.2. Taxonomy (NCBI): domain Eukaryota; kingdom Metazoa; phylum Arthropoda; class Insecta; order Coleoptera; family Cerambycidae; genus Rutpela; species Rutpela maculata. The sequence goes on from OW386286.2 coordinate 142,395,572, forward strand.
TCTTACGCTTCACTACCAGTTAGGCTTCTTGTTCTGATGATGTTTACGGATCCTACCGACTGCGCCAATGTTAGATCACGGTTCACATGAATGACTTTTTAAAAACTTTTATTTAGTTACATGGAGCCAACGTTGGCTCTTGGAGAAGGAATATAATAATAAATTAGAAGTGTTGCATTCTAACTGAGTTTAATAACTGATTCAACAAAGCGTGTTTAGTCATATTTATAACATACAGAACCTGAGTAAGCAAAATATATAACAAAGGAATTGCAGTTCTGCAGTCTGCACAAGTTATGAGAAACAAAGGTGTAATATGATATCTTGAAGATAAGCAATTAATAAGAGAAGCTGTTATCGTGAAATACGATGTACCTGTGAAGGTTTATTATGGCTAAGTCGCAATAAGATAGCGTGTAATATTATATAACATATATATATATATATATATATATATATATATATATATATATATATATATATATATATATATATATATATATATATATATATATATATATATATATTATAGGCAGATACAGGCAGCCCCTTTGAGGGGTGGCAGGGGGAGCAGGCATGATTTCTCGAGGTGGGTCTGTTCGAAAATCTACTTATTTTGACTAGTTCTATTCATGGTTAAAAGGTTTTGCTATTACTCAAAAGTAGAAATATCAAAACACCTAATTTACTAAGAAATAACTCGTTTTTTGATTATAATGACCTTTTGAGTAGAACATTTTTTGACGGCTTTGAGATTTTGAAACATCAGTATATCATCATTAATTTTATATCAAATTCAGCTTGTAACAACTAAACCCCCACAGAACTTATTTTTATGCGTATATCTGGGCACCGAGCACTCTACTAACAAGCTATTTTGAAAATCCCTCTCTGGGGCCGCTGACTCTATCTTATCCTGCTAGAACCCTTTAATTTTAATTAAAGTTATATTCGCTAGCTATTCATTTTAAAAAAGGCAATAGGTACGGGAGTGGCTGTGACGTCACGTCGAGTGTCGAACGGGGAACTCAAACGGCAACCATTGCGTTTGCATTGACATCGAAACTGAAAATTCTAGTGGCGGCGTCAGTTTACGTGTTTGTGTTTATTTTAGGTTTCAAAAAGCTCCAATCATAGAAGATACACAGAAAAATATGTACTACAAGCGCTGTATAGTGCCAGCGTGTCCTTTTTTTTGTTTAATGACCTTCAGCTACTTTCATAATGTGCCGTTATACGCCTTTTAATTGACACATTCTATTTACAAATAGCAGGATATAGTTGTCGGGCAAAAAAAAAACCGAAGGTAGCTAAATTGTAGAGGGTTTATCCCCCTTAAATTTAGTTTAGATATACTTTTTTCGAAAAATGCACTGGAACGGAGAGCTTTGCAAACAATCATTTTTTTGTACGTTTTTTGAGGTTTTCGGAAAAATTTTAGTCGCAAAATATGATCTCAGGACCTCATGACCCACTACTTCCGCCAATTTCCAAAACTCCCGCAAAACCTTCTCCAACACCACTGTTTTTGAACACCTATTTCCTGGACTATAGGCGTATCTTGTTATATATATATATATATATATATATATATATATATATATATATATATATATATATATATATATATACATACATCCCACTATCAATGCTGCGTCCTTTCACAAGCCAACCTTACTGCGTCTCCCAGAAATACGCTAGTTACCTCAAATCTAATGAAGTATATTGGATCTACTAACCAAATTCAGTTAATATCTGGTTTTAGAATTGTAATAACTCAAGAAACAAAAAAGTTTAATATACAGGACAATACTGCGTCCTTTCAAAAACAGCACGTTATTGCGGCCGAGAATAATTTCATTCTTCTTCAATACAATGCTGCATCCGAGATGACTACTTTTTGTGAAACTTAGCATATTACTGCGTCCGGCGCGGTTGACATATTTACCCTAATAATTTTATTGCACTTGTAGTAGAACAAATCGATAGTCGTCAGTTATTTCTAAATGTCAGTAAAATTCGAAATATGATTTTTCTGTCGATTATTATTTTAGGATCAGTTTTTCAATTGTGCACTAAAAGTAGCCTCAAATTTGCAATATAAAATGCTGAATTTAGGAGATCAATGGAATTTTGGTTAGATGTTCATTTTTATTTACTCCTTCACTAAGCGATGAGTTCACCTTAGAATAGAAGGGAGGGCATATGCTTCTTGCTTTTGCTTTTTGCACATATGATAAGTGTTTTAGTCTTGAAAGTTGAAAAACACATTTCTTGAAGTACAAATGTGTTGGATAATAAGTGCCTTCGGATTTACTATTTTCTAATGAACAATGTTAAAAAAGGGCTTTTTTTGGCCCATTCATGGTAAAGTGTGGAAGCTATCTTTTTTTTACTAATTTTGGGCCGCTGAAAACGAATTCTCACCCGTTTTAACGAAAAGTCTCGGGAACACATTAAAAAACAACCCCTATTTGGGTGCCATAAAGTGAATATTCTCATTTTCCAAACCAAAAGTCATTTAAATAATTAAAGAATTTTTAATATAAAAAACAATATTTCCTGGATAGTGATATGCACACCGTACACCCCAACCCCAAGAGTGTGAGAAATATTCAGGGATGAAAAATATTCATCCGAATTGATTAAATCACCTTAGTATGATAAAAAGACAAAATCCACCACCTCAATTGGTGGGGATGGGTGTAAGAGTATTCAGAAGTAATCACATTATAATAGCCTTTTAATAAGGAATTTTGTTTTTTTTTTTTAAATAAATAAATAATCGTATATTATATATTGTTACACCGTTCTTATGGCTGGTGAAAGGTGAGGGGAACGCGAGGGAGAGCCCTTTTTTGGCCCATTCACGGTAAAGTGTAGAAACCATCTCTTTACTAGTTTTGGGGTGCTGAATACGAATCTGTCATTCGATTTGGCTAAAAACATCGGGAAGACAGTAAAAAATAACTCTTATTTGGGGGGTGGCATTGAAATTGATATTATAGCTTGCAACAAAAAGTTATTCTTTAGTGCAGGAAATTCTTTCAAGATACTCAGTTTCATTAGGTAAGTAATGAAAGAAGCAAAAATTCTAAATTCACCATCCCTCCCTCGTTTCCCTCACCCTTCACCACCCTAAGAACGGTGTATATTTACAATATTACTCCTTGTTAAATGGCTATTATCAGGTTATTATTACTTCTGAATACTCTTACACCCATCCCCACCAATCAAGGTGGTGGATTTTATCTTTTAAGAGTTTTTATTGGTTTTAATTGCAAAAGAAATCCCTAATCATCCAATTTGATGTTTTTCTATCATAATGAGGTGATTTAGTCAATTCAGATGAATATTTCTCACCTCTGAATATTTCTCATATTTTTGGGGTTGGGGTGTAAGGTGTGCGTATCACTATTCAGAAAATATTACTTGTTTTTAAATTAAAAAATTCTTTAATTATTTAAATGACTTTGGGTTGGGAACATGAGAACCTTCACTTTATGGCGCCCAAATAAGGGTCTTCTTTTAATATGCTCCCTAGACTGGCAAAACTGGCAACGGATTCGTTTTCAACACCCCAAAATTAGTAAAAAAAGATGGCTTCAACACTTCACCGCGTTAGAATTTTTAAAAACTGTTTTTATGAAGATAAAAGTTTTTGTACTCATATTTAATATCAATTTAATTAATTAATTTAATTTAATTCTTTTATAAACCAGAAACCAAATATTATTGGAAAAAGAGGGGATTTATTTTCTATATATCTACAGTTTCAACTAAGGATGTTGAACTTCTTGTAAATAAATTAAAGTCTTCAAACTCTAATGGTCATGATATTTCTAATAATTTGGATAAAAATGCAAATATGCGATAAGCGGTCCATTTCTATAGAGAAAGCCCATATTTTCCAGTAAATTTAAAAGAGCCATAGTATCTTCATTATACCAGAAGGGAGATCCAAATGACTATAATAATAATTATGAAGCCATTAGTCTACTATGTAGAATTTCTAAAATTTTAGAACTCCATCTCAAGGAGCAATTATCAGATTTTTTACATCGGAATATGTTACTGTCTCCTGCTGAACATGGTTTCACTACAAACAAAAGCAACAAGTCTGCGTTGTGTGATTTTCATCACAAAATCATTAAAGCTTTAGACAACAAGAAATCAGTTGTGGGTCTTTTCGAAGATTTCTCACAAGCTTTTGATTTGGTAGACCATCAGCTGCTTAAGACCAAACTAGCACTATACGGTATTCGACTAACTGATTTACAAATATTTTCCTCCTATTTAGACAACAGGACACAAATTGTAAAAATGGTCGGTGGAGTTGAAAGTAATATTTGTGATATTACACAAGGAGTTCCACAGGGGTCAATTTTGGGATCACTTATATATAATATTTACTAATTATCTAGTCAGCCATCAACAAAAGATACCAAATGTTCATGTGATCTGTTATGCTGATGATACAAACATTCTAGTTACCGGCAACAACGTAATTGAAGAAAAAAAAAACACTGAAAGATTTTATCAAGAAATCATACATTGGTTTCAAAATAATAACCTAATTCTAAATAAAACAAAGACAGTTTCAATACAATTTTCATTGAATAATAATTCCGAGAGCTTAACACTTTTTAGTGGTACTGACTGGGAAATAAAAACTTGTTGAAAATTTTTAGCTCAAATAGCAATTTAATTCGCTAATTTCTAATCACGTGTGCTGAAACAACCAATCAGAACAAAATTACACTGATAAGATCCCTTGGGGATGTTTTCACTTATATTATCCAGTTTGACAGTTCAATAACACAGGTCATGAATGTTGTTGTGCAGCTGTCATTTCAGAACTAGTTTTTCGCGCTGAATCCGAATCTGGCCTCAGAATTGGCCCATCATGTCAGGATTTTGAAATATTTGAGATGACTTTTTTAGCAAGTTTTGAAGTTGTGCCTAGAACCCAAAAAATTTTTCAGCTTATTTCTAATAAATATATCATTTAGTAACATCCTTCCTCTTTAAAATAAGCTTTCGAATGGTCATCTATGATGTTTCCTCGCAAAGTTATAGCCATTTTAAGGTGACATGAATTTGAAACCGTGTTCCCTACAACCCAACAATCTTAACCAAACGACTCTAAACGAATCAAATTTAACACAACAATAGGAATAACCCAACATTCTTAAATCAAAGTTTGGTTAAAATTGAGGATCATGGTACGCATGGTACTCGGGGAAACCTACTACGCATCAATTGTACTCAAGGAAACCCACTGCACATCTATAATACTCGTGGAAACCCACTGTGCATTCATGGTACCCGAAGAAACCTACTGCGCATTCATTGCGCACTCAAGGAAACCTTCTACTCATCCATAGTACTCGGGGAAATCCACTGCGCATACATTGCACTCGAGGAAATCCACTGCGCATCCATTGTACTCGAGGAAACCCACTGCGCATCTATAGTACTCGGGGAAACCCATTGCACATCGCAATTTGATAACAATCCATTATTCTTACTCGTGTCTAACAGATTCTAATAAAAAGTATTTATGCCAAATTTCATGATTCTGGGTTTAACCGTTTCCGGAAGGCTTAAAAAACCTCCCCCTCCCCGTTCACCCCGTTCGGAGGTCTCTTTTTGAAAACCGCCAAATACGTGCGTGTCTTCTTATTTTCTCAGAAGTGTCCATCGCTCGAATAATCACGTTTCTGACTTACGCGATTTCAAAAATACATGTGCGCTTTAAACCATCTACCACCCCCGTTTTGACCTCTTCAAAAAGTGAAAATCGAAATTTCGTCTTAACACGATCTAATAGATTTCAACAAAAAATATGTCTGCCAAATTTCATGCATCATGCATCTAACCGTTTCTGGAAAAAACTAAAATTTCAACCTCCCTTTTTATCAAACAAAAAGGTATAATAATGGTTCTATTTGTAGTTATTAGACTTATAATAAACCACACTATTTGATGAACTTGTAGTATATTATTCAACGAGCGGTAATGTAGGTAATAACTCACGCAAATGAAGTTTACAGCTTGAGCCGCAGGCAAGTGCTGTAATTCATCAAGTGGGTTATTACCATTACCACAAGTTGAATACTATACTTTATCTACGATTATAACAATAAATATTAAATTGAGAAAATTTCGTTTTAATTAGGTACTCAGTTTGTTTATTAATAAAATTAACTGTAAAATTTAACTTAACTTAATTTAAGGATTTCTCTCGGACAGAGCCACACCTTCGTGAATCGCGTTACGTCGATTGGATAGGCTAGGGCATGAAGATACAGATGATTGGCACTATCACCTAGTGATTTATAATAACTCACTCATTATAACTCACGCTATGTATTTATGGATACTATAAATTGTTCAAAAGCAGTTCATTAATTAGTATATAACCTAATAAGAGTAAATAAAATAACCAAAAGTAGTTTATATTAGTCATAGATTTTTGTTGCTCCTAACTTAGCATACCTAGAATATTACCTACAATATCTTATTAATATTTCTAATCCTATTTACATTCACAATATTGTCTGTAATTCTCCTATTTCCTTATTCAAAACAGTAACCATAAAATTAGCATAATGTCCTGTAGACTGACTGCCTTTGTATGTTCATTTACTTTAATCATCTGAAAATGTCACGTTGACTGCCGAACTGCAGTAAGGTGCAAGTTACAATAATTTGGCGGTAAAAAATTAATAATAAATGTTAATGTTGGTGTTTCATTATTATATCATCATAATTAATTACCACAAAGTAACGGCTTACCAGTTTAATTTTGGAGGAGGTATTGTTTTTATGATTATATATAACTAAATATTTGTAAATTATTTTCCGTTGAAATTAATTTCATTTCCTGAAAATAAATTTCTGTGATAAAAACATTCAGATTATAAGTAAGAAGATAACTGTTTAAATATGAAACATAATTACTTGTAAACTTATATAAATGTTCACAAGAATTTTACACTCGTCCGAACTCCGGCTTTCCAAGTAAGCATGAAAGAATGACTGGATATTTAATAGTGCCGGTGTTGTCAAATCTTGGACGCAGCATTATACGATTTTTGAATAGAGAATATTTGAAGTATATTTATGTTCACAAATCTATGCGCCCCCAAACATAATTCGATGGAACTAAAAATATACTTTTAGTTTTACGGAACATATGATACTGCGTCCGAATCCAAAAAAAACTCGGGTCGATAGTTTGCTCAATTGATACGAAACAGAACTCATTTCTATGTCTACATATAACCCAGGAGACGAAGAACATTTTGAGGTGCTGCAAATCGACCATTTCAGAGATTTGTTGAAGATAACACGGGAAAACAATACTGCGTCCGGTATACAGACGCAGTATTGTACAGGACGCAGCAGTGTATGGTATCGTGCACATGTACGGACGCAGCATTATTTGCAGGACAAATATATATATATATATATATTGATGCCAGTTAAGTTGTTACCTCCGGGTCTTCCTTTTTATATGTCGCTATATATTTGACATATATGTGATGAGGGGAACATCCACAATCCAGATTTCAAGAGGGGGGAAATGATTTCTCATTTTTTTTTTGTTCATATATAGAGTATACCAAAGATACGCACCTACCTCCAAAACATATATATGAGAGGATACTGATCCTTCGTTATTACCTCCAGTAACGTTGCCAAATCTACGGAGGTCGGAACATACTTTCATTATCTACAGTTAGTTATGTATGCATCGTTAAAATTACTTTCTATATTGCACATTTCAAGAAAAGGATGTCCTGTCCTCCGTGATGAGGCTGCATCGTAAATTCATAATATAAAACATGCACAAAAATTGTATCTACTTCTTAAAATGGTAATGATATGCGTATATTGTTTTTTACGTGTTCTTCATATTTTCTGCAATTTTCGATACTTTTTAAATTTGACTAAACTTTGGATTTCACCTTTTTAGGAAATTCAGAACGTTCATTATTAATACTTTCCGATAAAAAATTTCTATTTTTTTGCTTTTTAAGTTTTTTCTGGTATCGCAGGTGGCTTTGTATTTGTAAAGGGGCGAATGTCTTTTGGTCATATGTAGATCCTAATGTGTTTTACCTTTGAGGAAAATTTTGTGCAAATTAGATAAAAACCAAAAAAGTTGTAAAAGTCTTGCACTTATTTTCCGTGTGACACACTGTAAACATATTGTTGAGCAATAATTTTTGTTAAATACATATTAACTCCAAACTTGAAAAGAAAGCATAATTGGTGACATGCTGAAATGTACAAAAAAATTAACAATAAAGAGATTACTTTTATTTACTTTGATTTACATTGTAACGAATGTAAAGTCTGTCTGAATTTTTTAACAAAGGATAGATTTAATGAAGATAAATTGCTGAAAATAAACTGTAATAAACATGTTAAATTAATATCTTGTAGTAATTGAAATTATTAAATCAGTACAAAATCAAAACTACCTACTTTAATATCTTTGAGAAATTAAAATTTGAAGTTTAAACTTTTATGTTATACATTGCTCTCGTCAAAGATGTTCCTGAAATTTTGAACGTTCACTTGAACGAATTCCACACAAGGAAAAATGAATAAAAACTACAAATCGACTTAGGCCTACAATTTTTCTGGTAATATTTGCTGGCAACAATACTATTGTTGCTAGCAAATATTATAAGCAACACTGTACGCTTAAGTCAATTTGTAGTTTTTATTAATTTTTCCTTTTAATATGAAATTCGTTCATGTGAATGTTCGAAACTTCAGGTACGTCGTCAAAGGATATTTTTTTACGAATTCAGCAGTTCAAAATACACTATTATCCTCTTTGTTATTTAAAGACATTGAAGTTTTAATTTGAAAGAACACAAGCATCTTTTAAAAATTCATTGATGAAACGAAATAACAATATTTAAATAGTAATTAATTAATTAATTTAAAGATACAGCTGCTCAGGGAACATACAGATCAGTGTATATAATAATATAAATTTACTAATAAAAAAAGGAAACAAAAATTTTACATATAAAATAGAGACATATCAATATTAAAATTAGAGATAAGCTAATAGACAATTCCGGGATGAAAACAAAGTGAAAATTAAGGACTAAGTAAACAGCATATTATGTACTAAAGTGTATCAAGGTTGACCCAAAATATATTGTTTTTTATTATTAACACTACAATTAAAAATATCAAGGTTTGACATAACACAGTTCTACAAAAAAAAAAGTCTTTTTTTAAGGTTCTCATCTAACTTTTCTGAAGTATCTTGATGCGTTGAAGACAATTTTGGACAAAAAAAAGTTTTTTACTGTGTCAGTTTCCCTCTCTTATCCCAAAAAAGAGGACAAAAAAAAAGGTCTTGTCCGAAGGGTCTGACTTAACCTTTCTGAAGTATTTTGACGCGCTGAAGTCAATTCTGGACAAAAAAATTCTATCGAGTCAGTTTCCCTCTACCACCCCCTTCATCCCATATATTTTTTTTGTCCAAAATTAGTTTTAGTGCGTCAAATTACTTCAGAAAGGTTAGATGAGAACCTTAGGACAGGACTTTTTTGTCTTTTTTAGGGGATGAAAGGGGTGGGGTGGCAGAGGAAACTGGCACGATAGAATTTTTTTTGTAGACCTTGTGTTAATATTAACATTGATAATGATAACACAAGGTATACAAAAAAAATTCTGTCGTGCCAGTTTTCCTCTGCCATTCCACCCCTTTCATCCCCTAAAAAGGGCAAAAAAAAAGGTCCTGCCCCAAGGTTTTCCTCCGACCTTTCTGAAGTAATTTGACGCGCTGAAACTAATTTTGGACAAGAACAAAATTTATGGGATGAAGGGGGTGGTTAAGGGAAACTGACCCAATAGAATTTTTTTTGTCTAAAATTGAGCGCGTCCAAATACTTCAGAAAGGTTAGGTCAGAACCTTCGGGCAAGACCTTTTTTTGCCCTTTTTTGGGAAATAAAAGGGGTGGTAGAGGGAAACTGACACGGTGGAAACATTTTTTTTGTCCAAAATTGAGTTCAGCACGTCTTCAGCGAGTTAGATGAGAACCTTAGGACAAGACCTTTTTTTTTTTTGTAAACCTGTGCAATCTAAATAGTTTAAACACATGTTATAAATAGGTGAAAGAAATCATATTATGAAAGGAAAATTTGTCTACTTTAAAAAATTATATATATATACATATATATATATATATATATATATATATATATATATATATATATATATATATATATATATATATATATATATATATATATATATATATATATATATATATATATATATATATATATATATATATATATTGTTCAAAAGTTAATTTTGTTATTCTTGTTAATTTTTTAGTTAATAAATAAAATAGAAGGCATAGTTAACAAATGTCAGTAAATAAAATTAATATAAAACAATCTGTCAAAAAAAACATAGCAACATCAGTTTAAAAAATGTATCTTTCATGAAATATATTGTTAACACGATTTTCTATTTATCATTTCTGCAAAAGCAGTGGTCCTTCGAAGTTATCATAATTATCATAAATAGTGGAAGCTTACCATCTACGGTAAGAAAGTGCTCTGCTAAACGCAGACTAAAGGCAGCCACACAACAAGTTGGTCCTTCAGCCGGACGAGCATTTTGAGCAATCAAGCCTCAAATTTGCAAAGAAGTACCAGTGAAATCATCGAAGCATTTTATGAAGAATTACTCCATCACATCAGCGGATAGAGACAGCGAATAATAGTTAGCAAGCAACGAAAAATTGATATCAAGCGCTCTGGTCAGAGTCAAGGTTAGTTATTCACAAAATAATTTGCCAGTCTATACTTTTATTTGTGTTAACTCAGTTTCGTGCATTGCCAAATTATCTCAAATTTAAATAAACATTTAAATTGTCAAAATGTCAGAAAAAATTGACATAAAATCTCTTATTCATAAACGTGGTGTTATAAAAGGCCAATCAACCCGATTTATACATTTTTTGGACAATTTCGACGTAAACCAAACAGATTTAAATCAGTTGAAAGATAGGTTAAGCGATTTTAAATCATTATTGGGCAAATTTAGTGATATCCAAACAAACTTGGAAATTTCAGACACTGATACAAATCCTGAAGAACATGATAAAAACAGGGTAGCATTTGAAAGTTCCTACTATTTGGTGTTATCTCGAGCACAGAAAATTTTAGATGAAGTCGCAAGAAAGGAAACTGTGTCAGTAGCCAGTAATCAGCTGTTGGCTACGGAGAATTTAAAAAGAGACATAAAGTTGCCTCCCATCAATCTTGGAACGTTTGAAGGTTCTTTTCAAAATTGGTTATTTTTTAAGGACACCTTTACTTCTCTCATTCACAACAACAAAAATATTTCTGACATTCAGAAGTTTCATTACTTAAGGTTATCACTAAAAGGTGAAGCGGCACAAGTAATTAGTGCATTAGAAATATCATCAGAAAATTATAACGTGGCTTGGAAGCTGCTCTATGAGCGATTTGAAAATAAAAATTTCCTCATCAATAACCACGTTAAATCTATCTTTAATTTAGCTAATGTCACAAAGGAATCATTTGCTGGCTTAAGGTCATTACTCGATAATCTTACAAAGCACATAAGGGCTTTGCAGGTTTTGAAATTACCTGTAGATCAATGGGATATATTGCTCATTCACTTAGTAACGTCGAAACTTGATTCAAAAACTAGGCGAGAATGGGAGGAAAAGTGCACAGGGCCAGAATTGCCAAAATTTACCGGGTTAGAAGTTTTCCTCAAAAACAAATGTAGACTTTTGGAAAATTTACAATTAAATAACATAGAGGGTAAAATTTCAAACGATCGCGGAAGCAACTCACGTCAAAATTATTCGCATTTCTCAATCGAAAATGTATCATGTGTGTTATGTAAAGAGAATCATGTAATAAACTCTTGTCCAAAATTCTCCAGTATGTCTATTAAGTCACGATGGACAGAGATCAAGCGTCTGAATTTATGTCACAATTGCTTGAAGGGAAATCACAATATAAAATTCTGCAAATCAATCTCGTGTAAGAAATGCAACAGACGACATCATACGTTACTTCATGATCCAGAATTTTATACAAATTTTCCTCGCAGTAGTTCAGACCAAACAAACGTGAGCAAAATAGACCAACCATGCATTAACAAAAGGTCGGAGAGCGATGCTCTCAACCAAGACACACATGATGATGCCATACCTCAAAAGACACACGCTTTATCTAATCAAGCAAATTACTCTCGTACCTCACAAGTACTCTTATCTACAGCTATTATACAAGTAATAGATCGCAATGGTGAAATTCACGAAGCCAGAGCAATGCTTGACAGCGGCTCACAGTCTAATTTCATAACTATCTCTTTATGCAAGAAATTAAAACTTTCGACTTCAGAAATCTCATATACGATTTTGGGGATCAATCAAAGGTTAAGCAACATAAATGCTCGCTGTCAACTGAAAATACAATCTCGATTGGATAATTATCAAACAACATTATCTTGTCTTGTGTTACCTACAATTACGGATAAGTTGCCATCGGTTTCCTTTGACAAATTTACCTTAAATATTCCCCATAACATACAGCTAGCCGATCCAAAATTCGATCAGGCTGGTGACATCGATATTCTCATTGGGGCTGAAATATTTTGGGATTTGTTGAGCGTGGGGCAAATAAAATTGGGTAAAGCTAAACCTAATTTACAACGAACAAGACTAGGCTGGATAGTTTCGGGATTGTTGAACTTGCCAAACGTAAATCAACAAGTGAATAAAACCGTGTGTCATTTTGTTAGTAGTAATGACATCGATACACAGTTAACTAAATTCTGGGAACTAGAAAACATTGATAATTCAAAAACAATCACAAGTGAAGAACGGGCTTGTGAAACAAATTTTAATGAAAACACGAAACGAAATAAAGATGGTAGGTTTGTTGTAGCGATCCCATTCAAGAAATCTCTTGAACTTCTCGGCGAATCGAGGCAACAAGCTGAAAAACAATTTTACAATCTTGAGCGCCGCCTCCAAAAGAATCCTGAACTTTCACAACTGTATACCGAGTTCTTAAATGAATATGAACAAATGGGTCATATGGTTAAAGTGACAAATCCCGAGCAAGCAAAAATTAGCTATTATATGCCTCATCACGGCGTTTTTCGAGACCATTCTGAGACAACGCGATTACGTTGTGTTTTCAACGCTTCAGCGCCAACGTCAACTGGGAAGTCATTAAACGACTTACAGATGGTAGGGCCAGTATTACAGAGAGAATTATTTAGCATTCTTTTGAGTTTCCGTATTCATAAATATGTAGTAACTGCCGACATTGCTAAAATGTATCGACAGGTGCTTTTATGTCCTGAGCAAACTCCTCTCCTCAGAATTTTATGGCGTGCTAACCCGTCCATATCCCTGGAAACATACGAGCTACAAACAGTCACATATGGTACCGCTGCAGCTAGTTATCTTGCAATACGGTGTTTATTTGAGTTGGCTAATGAGTGTCAACAAGATCAACCAGAAATCTCTGAAATAATTAAATCTGATTTTTATGTGGACGATCTATTAACTGGCGCTGAAAACGTTGAACATGCTGCAAACATTTCAGTTCAAATACAAAATGTTTTAAGACGGGGCGGTTTCGACTAGCGGAAGTGGCGTGCCAATGACAAACGAGTTATTCAAAATTTAAACGCTCATGATTCCACAAAATTTAACTTTGGTGAAAACGAAAATGCAAAAACGTTAGGTCTAATGTGGTCTTGCGAAACTGACAATTTCACATTCGATATAGACTCAAAACCTAGACCAACGAAGATAACCAAGCGAACAATCTTGTTCGAAGCAGCACAGATTTTCGATCCTCTTGGCATATTAGGTCCATGTACTATAACACCAAAAATAATCTTACAACAACTTTGGCAAGAAAAACTTTCTTGGGACTCAGCTATACCCTTGCATTTAAACTACAAATGGGTAACCTTTCGGAATCAGTTACACATGTTAAATAAAATTGAAATTCCCAGACGCGTAACATGCGAAAATTATAAAACATTGGAACTGCATGGGTTTGCAGATAGTTCCAAGCAAGCTTACGGGTCATGTATTTACATCAGGAGTACTGATTTCTCTGGCAATATTTGTTGTAAACTTTTATGCGCTAAAACCCGAGTAGCTCCTTTAAAAACTATAACTATTCCCAGGCTAGAGCTCTGCGCAGCTTTATTATTAGCTAGGTTGTTCAACAAAGTACAGAACTCCATGAAACTTAAATTTAATAAATATTACTATTGGAGCGACTCCAAAATAACGCTTTCATGGATAAAATCTTTATGCAGTCGATGGCAAGTCTTCGTGGCTAATCGAATCTCTGAAATTCAGTCCTTAACTTCGCCCGACGACTGGCATTATGTAAACACGACCGAAAACCCAGCGGATTTACTTTCCCGTGGTATTGAGCCCAAACTATTGTTCGACTGTAAGCTATGGTGGAAGGGACCGACATGGCTCTCATTGTCGTCAGACCTATGGCCGATACATAATCCGGAAACACTCGAACCCAAAAAATTATCCCGAGGATGTGTTAGTTGAAATGCAAAAGGATAAGAGGTCCTTTGTTGTAGGTGCGGTTGCAATGGAAATATCTTTCATTAAAAATTATTCCGATTTAAACAGATTGATAAGAGTCACAGCTTATTGCTTGCGGTACAAAAATAATGCCTCATTGGCAAAAAACAGTAGGAACAATGGTCCCTTATTACCCCTTGAAATACAAGACGCATTAAATCGTTTAATTCTATCAGTTCAAAAATCGCACTACCAAGAAGAATTGAACAGTTTGCTTAAATCTGGTTCAGTGAATTCAAAAAGCAAGTTGTTTGCTTTAGCTCCGTTCTTAGATGTAGACGGTATATTGAGAGTTGGAGGACGATTGAAACATTCCAATTTTGACAATTGGAAAAAACATCCCGCCGTACTACCTACTAATCATCATTTATCGTATTTGATAGCAGAACATGAACATAAGCGTCTCTTACATGCGGGTCCGCAACTTTTGCTGGCCTCACTTAGAGATCGATATTGGTTCATATGTGGGCGAAATTTGGTAAAAAAAATTGTACATAAATGTATTCGTTGTTTTCGTTTCAATGCTAAAAATGTTCAAGCTATTATGGCAGACTTACCAAAGACTCGCGTCACTCCATCTCGACCTTTTTTAAACTCCGGCGTGGATTACGCCGGCCCGTTCTTAATTCGCGATAGAAAAACGCGAAATTATAAAACTACCAAGGCATACGTTTGTCTATTCGTCTGCTTCGCAACCAAAGCCGTACACTTAGAGCTGGTGGGCGACCTGACATCCGAATCCTTTTTAGCAACTTTGCGAAGATTTATGGCCCGCAGAGGCAAATGTCTAAACTTATATTCAGACAATGGCACCAACTTTGTTGGAGCTAATGCCGAACTACGTAATTTTTTACTCAAAACTAATGGCCAGATTTCAACTGATTTAAGTCTCGACGGAGTAACGTGGCATTTCATTCCTCCCCGAGCACCGCATTTTGGCGGACTCTGGGAGGCCGGAGTAAAGTCCACAAAATACCATATAAAACGTGTTATCGGTGAGTCTATTTTATGTTTCGAAGAATTCATAACAGTGTTAACGCAGGTAGAAGCGTGTTTAAATTCTCGGCCACTATGCCCGCTATCATGTGATCCTAATGACTCTGAACCATTGACTCCGGCGCATTTCTTGATCGGCGAAGCTATTACTACAATCCCGGATCCAAGTCTGATGGGCACACCAGAAACCAGGCTAAATAGATTTCAAAGACTCCAACAAATGACGCAAAATTTTTGGACCAGGTGGTCAAAGGAGTACATAAGCGAACTTCAAGTACGTCAGAAGTGGAAAACTCAACATGTCGAACTATTAAAGAAAGGAGTCCTAGTGCTCATCAAAGAGGAGAACTTACCCCCACTTAAATGGCATTTGGGTAGAGTACTCGAGTTGCATCCTGGAAGTGACGGCATTACTCGTGTGGTAACGATCAAAACTACGAAAGGCGTATACAAACGACCAATTTCAAAGATCTGTGTATTACCTTGTGAGGTAGTGTAGTGCTTCGCAATTAAAGAACAATGTCCTTTAAGGCGGGCGCCTTATGTTCAAAAGTTAATTTTGTTATTCTTGTTAATTTTTTAGTTAATAAATAAAATAGAAGGCATAGTTAACAAATGTCAGTAAATAAAATTAATATAAAACAATCTGTCAAAAAAAACATAGCAACATCAGTTTAAAAAATGTATCTTTCATGAAATATATTGTTAACACGATTTTCTATTTATCATTTCTGCAAAAGCAGTGGTCCTTCGAAGTTATCATAATTATCATAAATAGTGGAAGCTTACCATCTACGGTAAGAAAGTGCTCTGCTAAACGCAGACTAAAGGCAGCCACACAACATATATATATATATATATATATATATATATATATATATCAAGTGTCAAGTGTAAAAATAGGTCAAGGATTTAACATTACACAGTTGTATAAAATATAAAATATATAACTCTCATACACACGTTTTTACATAAAAAATTATATCAACAAATTAAAATAATAATTATAAACCTAATCCTAAATCTAATATAAATTTTTAATTTTGTCTTTAAAACTTCTAGTATTGGTAGATGAGTGCACCGGTAACATGTTATATATATGAGCTGCTTGATAGCAGAAAGAACTCTTAAAACCTTCTGATTTGTGTCGTGGTATACTTAGATTATTTCTGTGCCTTGTATTTAAATCATGTATATCGCCATGTCTACATAATAGATCATTTAAATATTCTGGACAATTAGTGTTTAAAACCGTATTAACTAGGCAACTCATATGCATAAACCTTCTTTCGCTCATATTTAACATATTTGCACCACGTAGATGCGGAGTTATATGATCATACCTACTTAGTTGACATACAAATCTAATGCATGCATTTTGAATTTTTTGAATACAATATTTATTAAAAGCTGTTAAAAATGGTCCATATACACAGTCCATATAGCTGGGTATTGATAGTACCAATGATTCGACTAGAGTTATTTTTACTGACTTTGGCAACAAATTATGATATTCATATATGTTTTTTAGGGCAAAATATGATTTTTGACAGATTTTATTTAGATGAAAACTAAAAGTAAGACTTTTATCAAGGTGTAAGCCAAGATATTTTACCTCATCGCACCACGTGAAATCGGTGCAGTCAATGTGAAGACTGTGAATCAACATTAGTTTTACTAAACATTATAGCTTTGGTTTTATTAGCATTTATCAACAATGAGTTACTAATGGCCCAATTATTGATATTTAAAAGATCAATGTTTATAAGATGTTTAGCTGTTTCAAACTCTTGATAATTATATGACATGTAAATATTAAGATCATCAGCATACATGTGAAAATTGGAATATTTTATAGATTTACTAATATCGGCACTAAAAATTGTAAACAGTATTGGCCCTAGTATCGACCCCTGCGGGACTCCCGATATTATTTCCGAAGGATTAGAAATATCGTATTTACCGTCAGCACTACAGAGACGAACCATTTGATTTCTACCATAAAGATAATTTTTGAACCAGTTAATTGCTTTTAGATCAAAGTTATAGTATCTTAATTTTGCCAATAACAACTCAAAGTTGATTGAATCGAACGCCTTAGACATATCTGAAAAAACTATAGTTGTACATTTGTTATTATCAAATCCTTCTACAATGTCATTTGTCATTTTAAGAAGAGCTGTGGTGCAACTATGGCCCTTCCTGAAATCCGATTGGTACATTGGTATTATATTATTATCATTTAAGTACTTGACCATCTGAACTTGTATCATTTTTTCTAATAGTTTTGAGCCTGCCGGTAGCACACTAATTGGTCTAAGATCACTAAGTGAAGGATTTTCTTTTTTAGGTAATGGGATGACCGAGGGGGCAACCGCTGGCGAAATTTTGTACACCTAATACCTATTCTAAAAAAAATACCCTTTAATTCCCCTTTAATTCCCTATAATTCCCCTAATTCCTCAAATACCTTTATTTCCTCCTACTACCTTAATATTTTCTAGATTATCTCGGGAACGGTGCACTTTTTGATAAAAATACCTATATACAAAATTGTTCCTTATAAAATTCTCTATCAAAAATGTCTCTACACTTTTTTCCTAAAATTAATAGTACCGTGGGAAATAAGGCGCACACATAAGGGTTGGTTCCGGTCAACACAATAAATTGTAATCTTTACTATAATCTACTTTAAAGTTCAATACTTAACGCTAAAGCAGTAGCTACTAAAGTCCGCCTAAAATTAAAATAAATTCCTCTCACCCCTATAAAATAACGCGATTTTGGACACCGTTGTAACTTTTGAATGGGCGAATGAATTTTTTTCAAATTTGGTGTAGTAATATGGGATATAATTTCCAATTATATAATGTAAAGAAGCAAAATGGCCGATTTCCGGTTTCGATTTTACCCGAAAGTGGGTTTAAAATACCCGGTTTTTGCGTAAAATCCCGCACATTGGCAGCCCTGAACAGTAACAGCGTTTACAGCAAGTTCTAAAATAATGCAGCGACCTTGTGTGGGAAAAATTGAAATTGAAATTTTTTACATTGTGGTGGTGTATAGATATTTATACTTTTTTCGCGTAAAGACAGCTTTGGAAATTCAGCGAATTATATGACCTGCGCTAATTACATTTGCGCCTCATTTACCAAAGTGCTATTAATTTTAGGAAAAAAGTTTAGAGAAGTTTTTATAGAGAATTTTATAAGGAATAATTCTGTATAAAGGTTTTTTTATGGAAAAATGCACCGTTCCAGAAATAATCTAGAAAACCTCAAAGTAGGGGTGGAAACGACGTCCTCTAGGGGATGAAGCACGCAATTTTTGAAACTTTATGAATTTTGTCCCATATATTACAATTTTAACTGTTATATTATTGAAGTATTACAAGACATCGTGCAGAGTTTTAATAATGAAAAAGCTAGTCATGGGGAAATTGTAGACGTAGGAGAGCGATTTGTTCTAGCTTTATACAACTCTACCTCCGCAGTAAAAAGTCTAGATGTATACAGATTCATGACTTTTAACAAACTTGTTGGTAAAGCGAATAATACTGCAATATTATCAAAACTACCAAAAACTTCTGCTGCTGCTCAGCAACACTCATATCGCGTTTTTTACCAAATTCAAACATGGAAAAACGTTGCGCTAGAAGCTACTGATTGGGGATGGAAAAAGTTGGCGGTATATTAACTCGAACTATGACAACAAAAGAACCGGCTCCCGAATCTGTTATAACACTAATTTCTTGTTCATGCAAATTAGGGTGTGAAAACAGGTGCAGTTGCAGAAGAGCAGGCTTACGTTGCTCCACGATGTGTTACCATTACCACGGACAAGCATGCATGAATGTCGAATCTATGGAAGACGATGAAGATTAATTAACGTAGGTAACCTTTTGATAATTAGTGGATTCGGCCTACAGGGGACACCACACGCCAAGTACTTTACCTCTAGGGTGGCGTGGAAACAAGTACAATATACAATATTCTCGTTTCTTTAAAAATCGCGTTATTTTATAGAGGTGAGAGGGTGGAAGTGGTACATTTATTATAATTTTAGGTGGAGTTTAGTAGCTACTGCTTTAGCGTTAAACATTGAACTTTAAAGTAGATTATAGTAAAGATTACAATTTATTGTGTTGACCGGAACATCCCTTATGTGTGCGCCTTATTTCCCACGGTACTATTAATTTTAAGAAAAAATGTGTAGAGACGTTTTTTATAGAGAGTTTTATAAGGAATAATTGATCAAAAAGTGCACCGTTCCCGAAATAATCTAGAAAACCTCAAAATGGGGGTGGAAACGGCGTCCTAGGGGATGAAGCACACTATTTAGGGGTGGGAACTTTTCGGTTTAGTAATTCTTATGCTATCTTTAACATTTCTACCAATTTTCAAAACTTTATGAATTTTGTCCGATATAAATCCTTACATTACTGAACTAGAAGTCCATAGTATCATCGGTAGATTAATTAAATTAAATATTTTTTCTTTACTAGATATTTTTAGCGCTAATCTCTGCGCTAATGTTTTTACAACACTGACGTCCTCTATATAAGAATTGGTATGTAATTCTTCAAGATAAACATTCCATTTCAATATTTCTACGCTCTAATTCCCTCCTAATACCTTTTAGTTCCTCTTAATTCCCTTCTAATACCTCGTAATAATATTTATTTCCTCCAAATTCCCCTGTAATTCCCATAATACCTAATAATTCCTTCCGAAATACCTTCAAGTCCTTCCTAATTCCTTCCTAATTCCTCCGATTTGTACACTATTTCCCCTAAGCGGTTGCCCCCTCGGGGATGACCATTGCTGTTTTCCATAATGTTGGAATTTCTCCTTGTTCTATAGAATAATTAATAATATGTGTGAGAGGGTTAAAACAATATGGCAAACAAAATTTTAGCATTGTAAGTGTAATACCATCTATTCCTGTAGTTAAAAGCATTGTTGTGCTGGTATTTGGATCTGCCTCGAAAATTATCTGGTTCCAATCAATACTTGTGATGTACTCTTTAAATAAGTGACTTTTATCCTCTGTGATAAGTCTTCTCATTACTTTTTCGTTTTTATATTTATGTATATGATTCACAGGGATACTGGTGTGTAAACCAAAATGGTCACTAAATCCATTCTTATCCACGCTACTTTCACAGTTAGGCACATTTAAAAATACATTATCAATTGTTTTTCCTGATATTCTTGTTGGTTTATCAGTGGTGGGTGTTAGGTTGAATGATGTCATCAGATCCTTGAAAGTTTTCACATCTTTTTCAAATGGGGTTTGTAGGTCTAAGTTAAAGTCTCCACAAACAGCTATAATGTGTTTTGTATATTTATTAGTTATAGAAATTAACATATCCCCAAGAGTGTTTATAAATTCATCCATGTTGGAGGTAATTGGAGGGCGATAAATATTTATAACAATAAGTTTTGGATTTAGAATTTCTATTGCACTGCATTCAATTACTAATTCTATACTTTTTTGTTTCAGGTAATCCAGTTCCTTGTACTGCGAGTTTTTTTGGACAAATATGCAGCTACCCCCATACGAGGATTGTGTCCTTGTAAAGGACGAAGCCAATTTATAGTCTTTTAGTTTAAGTCAATCTTCTTCACTGTTCTTAGCCCAACTTTCTGTAGCAGCTATCACACTAATATTGTACTCAAAGTTGTCAATATATATAGATAGTTCATCTATTTTATTCGTAATACATTGTAAATTTTGGTAAAAAATATTAAACGAATTCTTTGTTACACTTTTTTGTGTCTTTATTTTGATTGTTGGGCTAAAAAAGAATTTTTATTATTCCCTTTTGCTGATCTTTGTATTCCCATTGCTTTTTGAAATCGAATCTCCTGAATCTAACTCCTTTTGGCCAGAATCCAGGATCATATAGTTTTTTTTTTAAATCGAATTTTGCTGCCACCATAAAACATTGTCGTTGATTCTGCTCATTTTTTAATTCCCTTACTACAATGTTCTCTTCTTCTGTATTCCCTAGTTTCTTTTTTAGATATTCTTTTATATCTTTTTCTTCAACTTTAGGTCTTACTCTATATAAGTAGAGCCAAGCTTTAGGTTGTATACCTCGAAATACTTGATTTTCTTCATTTACAGCTTGACCAATCTGTCTTCCTTTTTGTTCCCTATTTCCTCCACTATTGCTTTTTTTGTTAGTGGCATTTACATTATCCTGATGTCTATTTTGTCTTCTCACTCTTCCTTGGAATCTAAAACTTTCTTCATCTACACGGACTTCATCTGTTTGTTCCGAGGCTTATTCTGTTTGGTTTATATTTGGAATTTCTTTGATGTTTTCCTTAATTTGCTCATTCCTCATTTGAATTTTTGGGCTTTTTGGGGGTGTCATCTGTTGCTGTGTTTTTGAAACTGTTTGCTTCTCGTTGCCATCTGTTGGACAGTAGGTTTATTAACATTTAATTTCTAAAAGCAGCCTATTATTTTCTTTTAGAATGTTGTTTTTGTCTTCCATTTCGTTCATTAATTCTTTCATATACTGAAGTTCTAATTCAAGTTTTTTATCATGCATATCTACGATTTTTTGTTCGTATGGATTTAAATCACAACAAATAACTCTGTTGTCATCTAATTTCTTTAATGTTTTTAATCTTGCACCACAACTATTGTGAAATATTGAGTAGCAGTTTATACATACCATTACTGTGCACTTTTTTCCACAACATTTTAATCTATTTTCTTCAAGTTCACCAGGTTTTTCACTACTATTTTCAGTAGTATTTATCAGTTCATCATCACTATCCGCCATCTTGAACTATGTTCCCATTTAATTCAACAAATTTAAAAATCTCCAGGGGGTACCCCAGGGAGGTGTACTGTCTCCATTCCTATTTCTTGTTTACTGTAATGATATGTATGCCAACGTGGTAAATTTAAATGCAAGCCTCTGTCAATTTGCAGATGACTCCTCTATGAGAATAAAGGGAAAAACGGAAAAACAACTAGTGGAAAATTGTAATCAGGCAGTGAACGATATGAAAAACTGGTGTAAAAATAACAATCTGATACTTAATCCATCTAAATCTGTCATAATAGAATTTAAAAACATACATAGCAAACAAGAAAATAAAAGTATATTAGTTAAATCAGATAAAAAATCAATTAGAGTAGAGTCATCTGCAAAATTTCTAGGTGTGGTGATTGATGCAAACTTAAAATGGACACAGCACATAGAACATGTAATTAAACACTTAAACACTGCACATTGTGTCATATTAAACCTAAAACAACAGCTAGACACACATACGCTGTTATTATATTATTCTGCCTTTGTACAAAGTAGACTAACATATGGTATTATAAACACTCTTGGGGATATGTTAATTTCTATAACTAATAAATATACAAAACACATTATAGCTGTTTGTGGAGACTTTAACTTAGACCTACAAACCCCATTTGAAAAAGATGTGAAAACTTTCAAGGATCTGATGACATCATTCAACCTAACACCCACGACTGATAAACCAACAAGAATATCAGGAAAAACAATTGATAATGTATTTTTAAATGTGCCTAACTGTGAGAGTAGCGTGGATAAGAATGGATTTAGTGACCATTTTGGTTTACACACCAGTATCCCTGTGAATCATATACATAAATATAAAAACGAAAAAGTAATGAGAAGACTTATCACAGAGGATAAAAGTCACTTATTTAAAGAGTACATCACAAGTATTGATTGGAACCAGATAATTGTCGAGGCAGATCCAAATACCAGCACAACAATGCTTTTAACTACAGGAATAGATGGTATTACACTTACAATGCTAAAATTTTGTTTGCCATATTGTTTTAACCCTCTCACACATATTATTAATTATTCTATAGAACAAGGAGAAATTCCAACATTATGGAAAACAGCAATGGTCATCCCATTACCTAAAAAAGAAAATCCTTCACTTAGTGATCTTAGACCAATTAGTGTGCTACCGGCAGGCTCAAAACTATTAGAAAAAATGATACAAGTTCAGATGGTCAAGTACTTAAATGATAATAATATAATACCAATGTACCAATCGGATTTCAGGAAGGGCCATAGTTGCACCACAGCTCTTCTTAAAATGACAAATGACATTGTAGAAGGATTTGATAATAACAAATGTACAACTATGGTTTTTTCAGATATGTCTAAGGCGTTCGATTCAATCAACTTTGAGTTGTTATTGGCAAAATTAAGATACTATAACTTTGATCTAAAAGCAATTAACTGGTTCAAAAATTATCTTTATGGTAGAAATCAAATGGTTCGTCTCTGTAGTGCTGACGGTAAATACGATATTTCTAATCCTTCGGAAATAATGTCGGGAGTCCCGCAGGGGTCGATACTAGGGCCAATACTGTTTACAATTTTTAGTGCCGATATTAGTAAATCTATAAAATATTCCAATTTTCACATGTATGCTGATGATCTTAATATTTACATGTCATATAATTATCAAGAGTTTGAAACAGCTAAACATCTTATAAACATTGATCTTTTAAATATCAATAATTGGGCCATTAGTAACTCATTGTTGATAAATGCTAATAAAACCAAAGCTATAATGTTTAGTAAAACTAATGTTGATTCACAGTCTTCACATTGACTGCACCGATTTTACGTGGTGCGATGAGGTAAAATATCTTGGCTTACACCTTGATAAAAGTCTTACTTTTAGTTTTTATCTAAATAAAATCTGTCAAAAATCATATTTTGCCCTAAAGAACATATATGAATATCATAATTTGTTGCCAAAGTCAGTAAAAATAACTCTAGTCGAATCATTGGTACTATCAATACCCAACTATATGGACTGTGTATAAGGACCATTTTTAACATCTTTTAATAAATATTGTATTCAAAAAATTCAAAATGCATGCATTAGATTTGTTTGTCAACTAAGTAGGTATGATCATATAACTCCGCATCTACGTGGTGCAAATATGTTAAATATGAGCGAAAGAAGGTTTATGCATATGAGTTGCCTAGTTAATACGGTTTTAAACACTAATTGTCCGGAATATTTAAATGATCTATTATGTAGACATGGCGATATACACGATTTAAATACAAGGCACAGAAATAATCTAAGTATACCACGACACAAATCAGAAGGTTTTAAGAGTTCTTTCTGCTATCAAGCAGCTCATATATATAACATGTTACCGGTTCGCTCATCTACTAATACTAGAAGTTTTAAAGACAAAATTAAAAATTTATATTAGATTTAGGATTAGGTTTATAATTATTATTTTAATTTGTTGATATAATTTTTTATGTAAAAACGTGTGTATGATAGTTATATATTTTATATTTTATACAACTGTGTAATGTTAAATCCTTGACCTATTTTTATATATATATTTTTATATATATATATATATATATATATATATATATATATATATATATATATATATATATATATATATATATATATATATATAGGTATAGACGGTATATTGTGTAGCCCGATATATCGACAGGTCGTTCATTAGCCCGGCATTTCCCGAGTGTATAAATTAACAAATTTATTAAATATGGCGATTGTTATGAATCTTTTCTAATAGGAAGCCACTAGGGGTAGCTAATTATTATTTTTCTTTCAATTATATAAACATGGCATATTTCAGAGCCCGGATATATTTACTGATCCTTTCAAAGCCCGCTGTATATAAGAATATAGCTAGCGTTCGTTCTCTGTCCCAGCGATGTTGCCAATGTAATCGGGCCTCAGTAGGTTATATTTTTATAATATATATTTCTTTGATGCATGCATCGTCACGAAGCACAACATAATAGGAGTACTTGCTATACCGCGCCACTACCATTACTGTTTACAGTAGAGACGCTAATGGAGGGCCAGCTATTAAAGGAAATGTATTCATTCTTTGATCGCCAAAATAATATAACAGTTACGTTTTTTATTATTCATTGTTACGAATTTGAAGATATATTAGAAGAACCTAATAAAATATTAGGTAATTTTTTTATTAGGCCTATAAGTATTTAAATATTTTGAATTTGTCCTCATTTTTTGTTTTCCACTTTTAAAGTATTGCCTTATTAACAGTAAAATAAAAAGATGCAAAGGGGTAGAAATTAAATTACGTTTATTTACCTAACATAGATATATCAAACGAATTGTTTTAATAGTACAGTAACATCAGGTATAATAGTAAAAGAATCCCTTGATGCAATTTTTCTTTTGAAAATGTACTTATTTTGAGACAGCAAGTGACCTTTGTGTTTCCGAGTACATGGGTCAAATATGAGCAAAAAATGATTGCCATCAAATAACAACAAAGCATGAAGTTCTCTTTGAAGTATTTATAAGTTTTTATTTAATTTTATTTCACTGTCACTATAATACTTATAGGCTTAATTTTGAAAAAGTTATTACAATGACCTTTACTATGTACCAGCTGTCCCAAGTTAACATCAATTGAAAGTTGCATTATATGAAATAAGTTTTCAGATTCAGTTTGTCCCACTGTGCAAAGAAATATCTTTAATAATTAAAAAATATATATTTTCTTAAATTGCGCAGAACCCTTAAAGTGTACAGATAAACGTATAGGGACAAAAAAGTGTCTTCTTTACAAGAGCTCTCAAACAAAAAAAAAAAGAAAATAGAAATCGAACCATTAGGAGCTGAGATAAAAAAACATTCATTGTGGCTAATGGCAGCCATCTTTAATGGTCGCCATTTTGGTGTTGCACGGATTTTAAAGTGGCTCCCTATCTGGAAAGTTACCTTTTGGCATCAACTATGACCACAGAAAGTGGCACATCCCAATCAAAAAGTGCAGATTATTGGCTTATATAGCCATGTACCCGACGTACTATCAAGCACAAAGTTCCCTTTTAAGTATGGCAAGCAAAAATTTAATATTTTCTTTTATTGCTTATATGTTATATGCTTGCACTAATAAAAATAATAATTATTATTATAGTCTAGTACCTAGAGGTGAAAATATGCAAAACTTCGGAATAATGTCATATTGAATGGATTTCGTTCATTTTGGAAGTATAAGCTTCACACAAAAGTTTCTATATTGTGCGGGGGCTTGCTAATTAGGGGGTAAGTGCCACCCCCTCTCAGGGGGTGGCGCTTAAAAAATATATATATTTATTGGAGCTGAAGTATAATCAAATTTTAAGAAGAAAAGGTTCTATGCAATTTTTCACACAAATTGATAGTTTTTAAGTTATAACTTCAAAATTGCGATTTTAGTTTAAAAAAAAGTTTTCCAAACGGCTTTGGTCAGGTATCTCGAGAAGTATTACTTTATCGAAAAAATGTTACAGACCAATTACATAAAGTACAAACTGGGAATTAATTATATTTTTTGTTTATTGGTGTAGGATTAATAATTTCGGAGATATTTAAGTTTACATTTGGCATCCAAGGGTTCATAAGATAATTATTTAGAGTGAGAGTTAAATATCTCAGAAACTGTGACACATACGTCAAGGATGCTAGTAGGTAGAATAATAGGTTATTAATTAAGCTTTCAACTGTTTTTTTATTTGTTTCTATAGCATAAAGAACAAAGAAGTTATGACCGAAGCAATGTGCGTCTACACATTTTTTTTTAAACAACGTCGCCATTTTGTTCCTGTAATTAGCCAGTAATTAAAAAAAGGAATTTCAAACACTGTTTCTCATTAATATATAGCATGACGTAGATGTCAAATTTTTTGGTTTGTATACAGCACTTGCTTTAGAAAAAAATACAGTTAAACTATAAAGGTATTTTCGATAAAACGATATTTTGTTTTCCTTGTCCAAATGGGTATCTCAATAAATATTAGTTTTATTGAAAAATGGGTAGAGACCAGAAATAAAGCTCATAAACTGATAATGAATTTAGCTTGTTTATTTATTTACATAGATTTAATAGTTTCGGAGATATGAAAGTTCGAACGTTTATAAGTCGTAAAATGCAGTTTTTAAATGTTAAATATCTCAGAAATTGAGACACCTACGTCACGCATACTAAGAAATGAAATTAAAGACAATTAATTGCGCTTTCAAATTATTTTTTACTCGCTCCTGTAGCATAAGAAGTAAAGAAGTTATGATGTAAAAATGAGCGTATTTATATTTTTTTATATAAAAAGGTCGCCATTTTGTTACTCTAATTAGTAATTTAAAGAAATTATCTCAAATACAGTTTAGGATGTAGCATTACCTAGATGTTCAAATTTGTTTGCTCATTTAAAGCACTTGCTTTAGAAAAAAATGCATTTTAAACTTTAAAGGTAATTTCAAAACACTTGGATACCAAATATAAACTTAAATATCTCCAAAATTATTAATCCTACATCAATAAACAAAAAATATAATTATTTCCCAGTTTGTACTTTCTGTAATTGGTCTGTCACATTTTTTCGATAAAGTAATACTTTTCGAGATACTTGACGAAAGCCGTTTGGAAATACCTTTTTTTTAAGCTAAAATCGCAATTTTGAAGTCGTTATAACTTAAAAACTATCAATTTATGTGAAAATTTGCATAGAACCTTTTCTTCTTAAAGTTTGATTCTATTTCAGCTCCAATGAATATATGTATATATATTTTTTAAGTGCCACCCCCTGAAAGGGGGTGGCATTCACCCTCTATAAATTAGCAAGCCCCCGCACAATATAGAAACTTTTCTGTCAAGCATTTACTATTATACCTCCAAAAATGAACTAAATCCGTTCAATATGACATTATTCCGAAGTTAAAACCTCTAGTTACACTGTACTATTAGTGCAAGCATATAATATACTTGTGCCCGACATTAATTAGTCTTCGCAGATACGCTTAAAAAGGAATTTGTGTGATATTCTTTTCTTTTCTTTCTTTTCGGGTTCAAAAGTTACTAACAATAATTGCAACAAAATACAATGCTTTTTCGTCAATATTTTGAAAATTAAGCAAGATAAGGCAAAACAATATACGTAACTTTTCGGTAGAGCATAAAATTCTCTCGTATAATGGTTATAATAAAAAACGGTACATTTGATAGTTAAATTATCGTTATTAAAGGTAGTATAATATTTATATTTTATTTTATATAATTGTTTATAATTATATAAAAATTTTGTTTAATAGTTTTCTCAATCTAATGTAATACTGCGTATCGTCATAATATGTTTTCTTAATGTGTATGGGGAAGCTAGTTTAGGCTGACCTCTTCCTTTTGTGCGTAAACTCTTTTGTGCACCTTTTTTTTTACATTCTTCTACCTACATTCAACTTAAATCTGGTGACAGTTGCTTTCTTGCACAGAGCAATAAAACAAAGCGTCTCAAATGCCAAAAGAACTGTTGCCAATGGTATACAAAATCTACTGTTTAAAGCAAGACAGAGTTATATTACAGTATTCAGCCATAAATCTAACTAAAAAATTATTAGTCCTAAATTACTATGACGAAAATAAAATGTATAAATGAAGTATAAAGAATTATGTTAGAATTTGTTAAAATTAAATAATCAAAACATTAGAATACATTACAACAAATTAACTGAGCAGTTGGAAATTTGAAATAAAATGAAAGTCATTGTTTATAAGAAGTGCTTTAGTACAGAAAAAATAATTTTCAATTCCGTAAAAATACATGGCGAAAACTGCAGTCCTAGAGGTAATGACGTATACTTCACGAAAAGAATTATTTGTAGAAGGTACAAATTTTTTCTTTATTTTTTGAATAGACACGTGATATTTTTAACTTCAATATTTTAGAAACAACTCGAAAAATAAAGCAATAAAAGATATAGTTTCACTCACTTTCGTTACAGATTTATGCATTATTACACTATACTTCTTAAATTATACAGAGACAGTAATTACTTCCACATCCAGTGGAAGTATAGTAACGACAAAAAAATTTAAAAATTTTTTTTTGTTCAAATAGGCTTAGAATGTCATGAAACGTCGAAATTTTAAGTTTGAGCGAAAAAAAATGTTTGTCTGTCTGTCTGTCGGTCTGTCTGTAACTTTTTTTTGTGCGCACGTTTACTCAGGAACCGTTTGAGATATTGACTTGAAATTTGGTACACATATGTACTTTAACGAGATCTAGAACTAGATTATATTTTCATCTTGTTCCGTCGAAGGGTTGGGGAGTAAATTGGGGTAAATTTGGGGTAAATAGGTAAATCTAGTAGGTAAGAGTCCATAAAATTGGTATTTAGTATATATAAGAGAAGCTAAGGTCTCAAAAAAAAATTGACATTAGCCACCCCCATTACCACCACCACCCCATTATTAAAGGGGATGAAAAAAAATGCGATTTAGTGTGTGTACAAAGACCAGAAACCTCAAAATATTTTTTTACTTCATCCACCCCCCACTACCACCCCCGCCCCACTACCGATGTGGGGTATCGTTTTATGGGTTTCTGGGGTAGAGGATTATTAAAGTTCCGTAAATAATTATTTCCACACACAAAATTTGTTCGTCATGAGTGACTTGGATAGAAAATCTGGATATGGAAGTAGTGATTCCTTGGGCAGCGGTTTTTTAATGGTTTTTATTTTCTTGCTAGTTAACAATTTATCAGAAAGTTTTTTGTCTATTTTTATTCAATGCTTAGATTTAGTTCAGGACTTCTTATTGCACTTGTTACCACACCAAAACCAAAAACAAACTAAAATAATAAAATCGCGGCAGAGAGAATTCCTTAATCACCTTTTTTGATGCTGTCATAAAGTTGTTTAGGGCAAACGCTCTGCTCTTTTCCCACTAATATTTTCGTTAGTGTTTTCTAACTGTGATTAAAATATACCTTTTTTATTTAAATATGTAGGTATATTATTTGCCTACATATAATAAAACAAGAATAGCAATAGGCTATGTTTTGATTCTAACATGTGTTAAATAAAATGGACATTTCTGACAGAACGCTTTGGTTATGCAGACAAAATTAATGTTTTCAATCTAGTTTTTGTCAATTTCCACAGCATACTTGATACGAGTATTTTCTCGATTTTTGAATTATTATTCTCAAAAGAATTTTCATGTTTATGTATACGGTTGTTTTTGTTATTTTTTTCTATCTAAAAAAAAATATAAACACATTCGGCGATTATTAATAACAAATTGTTTATTAAATAAACAAATAAATTCACAACAAAAAAAATTCTTTTTTCCACCTTTTGGATAATTGCAAATAATAAATTTAGGAATAAATTTTTTTCTTAATAACATGTTTAAATAATGAAAAAAGACAAAAGTGATTATAAACAATTAAAAACAATTTTTAAGATTTTTTTTTAATCATAATATTCTATAACGAATAAAATGGCAGAAAAATATTTTTCAAAAATACGTAATTTATATATTTGTTTATAAAATTTGTTTAAACAAGTAGCAATAAAAATTTTAAGTTTATGTAATCTTATAGTATTTTTGAATATAAAAACAGTAAGAGTAATTAAAATTAATAAAAAAAAATTTTTTCCATCGGGATATTGTTCCTTTAAGTGTTTAAATAATAACGTAATTTTTATGAATTTTAAAATTAATATATAATAACAAAAAATATTTTTACTTGTTTCGGACGGTTCCAGAGCATCGTAACGCCTTAGTGTTCGCTGCGCGGAGCTCTATTTTCAACATTAAATTAAAATCATTAATAATCTCGTTAATAATAGATGTAGAGTTTCGGGAGTCGGGACTTTTTTATTGGGAATTTCTTCCTCTTTAAGAATCTTTCTTTCTTTAAAATTTTTAATAGTTTTCGAGTTATTTGCAAAAAACGGAACTCGTTATTTTTTCAATTTTCATTAGTTTATAACTTTTGCAATTATTTATGTGCGGGTTTAAAACTTTTGCACATTTTTCTAGACGTCATTCCGAATCCAATGCAATCAAGGTAGGTGCATGACGTCAGATGCACCATGCAGGGAGACCGACTAGAAATATAAATTAAAATAACCATCATAAAAATATATGTGTTCTTTAATAAAAAAACCGCTGCCTAAAAAATCACTACTTCCACATCTAGATTTTCCTGCCCAAGCCTTTTACAGCAAAAAAATGTCGATACTATATTTGCAATCCACTGTGTAAAAATAATTGTTCATAGAACTTTGATAATATAATATTTGAAATGGTCTATCCCAAAAACCCATAAAACGATGTGCAACATGGTAGTGGAGTTAGTAGAGGGGGAAGCTGTTGGCAAAAAATTTAGAGGCTCTTGTACACATAAATCATAATTTTATTTTTTTATTCCCTTTAATAATGTGGTAGAGGTGGTGGCGAGTGCCAAAAAAGTATTCAGGCCTTTTGTTCCTTTATACACACTAAATCACAATTTTATCTTTTTATTCCCTTCCATAGTCACCTTCAATAATTTGAGCAAAAAAATTTTTTTTACGATTACTATACTTCAACTCCACTACGTGGATGTGTAAGTAATAAGTATTCCGCAGTTATGACGTTGTTCTCTTTTGCACGTCCAAATAGAATAAAACGATTCAAGTTAGCCCATCTAAATTTTGTTTTTAGAGACCGTGTAGGCTTAACAGGGAACCAAGACAGATCACGTCATGCAGTTAGGTGCACCATACAGTAAAGGGAACCTGACTTAAAAAACCGCTTCCTAAAGAATCACTATTTCAACATCCAAGTCTTTTACAAAGAGAAAAAGTTGATACTGTATTTGCAGTCCATTATGTGGAAATAACTGATCATAGAACTTTAATAATATAATATTTGCAATCGTCTACCACAAAAGCCCATAAAACAAAATGCCATATCGACAGTGGGGATGGTAGTGGGGGATATAGCTGATGCAAAAAAAATTAGGCCTTTGGTACTTATACACACACAAAATCACAATTTTATTTTTTTTTTCGTCCTTTAATAATGGGGTAGGGATGGTAATGGGGGTGATAGTGGAAGTGGCTGATGTCAAAAAAATTTTGACTAGGTACTTGGCTTCTCGTACATACACTAAATCCCAATTTTATAAACTCTCACTTGCTTGCTTTGCCTATTTATCCCCCCATCCCAAACTTCAACGGAATAAGATCAAAACATAATCTATTTCCAGATCTCGTTATAATACACAGGTGTCCCAAATTTTGAGTTAACATCATAAACGGTTCCAGAGTAATCGTGCGCACAAAAAAAATTACAGACAGATTTTTTTTGCTCAAACTTAAAATACCTTTCGTGGCATTCCAAGCCTGTTTAAAAAAACATTTTTTTTACCTTTATTATACGTTCACTCCACTATGTGGATGTGGAAGTAGTACCAGCTTATAGTGATTATGGACAATGCCTATCTATCCTTATAATACGTAAAACATCATTCTGCATAATAATAATTAATGACCGATATTTCTCCATGAAAATTTTAGTACCAAAATTATAATAATTAAGTATAGTATTATTGAATACTGAATGCAAAAAAACACAATCCTAATTTAGGGTCAGATGCTACTATACGTCGGACAAATGGTAGAACGTATTAGCGTAGAAAAGTAGCGTATAAGTGTAGAAAAAAAGTATTAGCGATTTTTTTACAAAAAAAAACTAGTAAGATGTTCTTAATCAGCACCTTTAGAAACCCATTTGTACAAGATTACATCGTAGTGAATTCAAAGATGTTTGAGACAGGGGCCGTCAAAAAAACTATTTTTTCAACTAAAAATAATTTTTATCTGTAAAACGGATTCTCAAATGAAACAAGGTATTCTACATTTTTTGTTCAGAATAATGTATTATAAAAGTATGAATTGATTTTACAACAAAATAATTGTTTATTTAATAAGACAAAAATTAAAAAGTAAAATAAATAAAAAATAAATAAATTAATTCATTAATTCATTAAATTAAATTAATTGCCCAATAGCATTTGTTTTCATGGTTTACTTAGGTTTTTATTGAAGATTATTTGTTAGAAAAATGGTAGGTATAGTAGGTAGAATTTTTGCCTTATTAAATAAATAATTATTTTGTTGTAAAATCAATTCATACTTTTACAACACATTATTCTGAACAAAAATGAAGAATACATTTTTTTCATTTGAGAATCCGTTTTATAGATAAAAATTACTGTTTTTGACGGCCCCTATCTCCAACATCTTTGAACCCACTATGATGAAATTTTGTACAAAGGGGTTCCCAAAGGTGCTGATTAAGAATATCTTACTAGTTCTTTTCTGAAAAAATCGCTAATATATATTTTTTGAAAATCGACCTCCTCTTTCCATTCTAGAATCGAATGCCTCCGTCTAAAATTAAATGTGGTTACGTCTAAAGACTTACTCTATAGGTATATAGTCACCATTAAAATTTCAAAATATTCGGATATCAAATGAGCGAGATATGAGGGTGGCTCCATGAAAAGTGCGACACACTGTATATGTACCTTTTTGTCAGAGCATAAAATTCCCTAGTATAATGGTCATAATAAAAAACGGCACATTTGATAGTTAAATTATTATTATTATTATAAGTAATACAATATAAATAATTAGTTTTAAGTTAAAAATTTAGTTTAATAGGTTTTCTTAGTTTAATGTAATAGTGCTATAGTAATAATATTTTTTCCTAATGCATATGGGAGGTCGAAGATAGTTTAGGCTAACCTTTTCCTTTTGTGTGTAAATTCATTTGTACACAATAAACGTTCATTTATTTATTTATTTTATTTACTTAAAATTGTACCGGCCGCCAAATTATCAAAAATGAGGTACAGAGACGCTTGTCATTTTTTTTATACTCTCCTCAGTCATTTAAAATGCAACTAAAAATCTGAAAAAGCACACATCATCTGTAGGTTCCAGAAAACATTTTTCAAAACACAACGGATTTTTTAAAACTTATGTTGCTATTTAAATTAAAAAAAAATGTTTCCTATTGTCACCGCATTTTGAGGTTTTCGGGTCTTGATATAATCTTATAGAAATATATTTTTAACCATCAATTTATAAAAATAAAAATTTTTACTCACGTAACGGGGTCATAAAATTATGAACAATCCAAAAAAAAAATCCACGAATTTACTAGCTGATAAGTTTATGCATTCGTCAATTAACAAATAGAGCTTTTGATATGAAATTGGAACTGGCAGAATTTTTATTTTCACATGAAAAATAGTTACAATGATGTTAAAAAATTGTTTACATTTCGGTGAGCACGTGGTCATACGCTTCAAGCGATCTGTTTTATATTTATTGCCGTACGCCCCGCTGAGTTAAGCGGGTGCCTTTTCTCTGGTACCTTTCTACATTCAACTTAAATACATCTTACAATACAGCCCAATAAAACAATCAAAGCGTCTCAAGTGTCAAAAGAATTATTGAAATTATTGGCCTGTTTGAAGCACGATGGAGTTATATGACAGTATAGTACCTAACGGTAGGAAGAAATATGCCAATATGCACCAAAAAATTATATTTTGTAAACTAGTGCCTAAAGATTTATAAAAGAAACTACGGAAATAGCAACAAGAAAATATGGGGACAAGATAAATCGAGAAATATAAGTATATCATATTTTTGATGATGTATCTATTTTATTGATTCCAAAAA
Source organism: Rutpela maculata (assembly GCA_936432065.2). Taxonomy (NCBI): domain Eukaryota; kingdom Metazoa; phylum Arthropoda; class Insecta; order Coleoptera; family Cerambycidae; genus Rutpela; species Rutpela maculata. The sequence goes on from OW386286.2 coordinate 142,430,817, forward strand.
ATATATGTTGTGATAATATGATATAGTAGTTAAAGATTGTACTAAAGACATGCAGTGAGTGTGTCAGAACAATGTGATATGAAAAGATAAAAATATATTCATTTTTTATTTTAATGTTCCCATTATCAAATGCCTTTTTCAATTCTCTAATAAGGGTGTAGCTATTATATCTAATGCACATTTTTTCGAATTTAAATCGGCCCAGCCGTTCAAAAGATATAAATTCTTTTCGAAATATTGGTATTTTTGATTACCCCTAATGGTGGAGTCAAATTAAGCATCAAAATAGGTGAATAAGGAATTATCTGGCTGCAGCAGTCTTATTGTTTGAATTTGTTGCCAGTATATATAACAGAAAGTGTATGTGAAGTTTTGCATTAAATCGGTCCATTGCTGGTAAAATTTTAACAATTTATTTTTAAACTGAAATTTTCTGCTATTTTCTTTATTATCTCCGGTCCTAGAAATCGTATCGCAATAATAAAAAGAGCCATTTGTTCGCAATAAAATTTTAAATAAGGCTAGGCCTATGAAACACTTTCTGATAATTTGTTAATTTATAAAAAAATAATAATCACCAAAAAATTGCCTTTTTTGGTTATTTAAGAAATATAACGTAATAATGAATCAATTTATTTTTAAAAATGTAGGTTTTTAAATGTATTTTACAATGGTATTAAGAAAAAAAATCTTCATTTAAACTATTTTTTTGAAATTTGTTTATAATTTTCAAAATTATAGTTATAAACAACTTCAAATAATCCTGTGGATTTTTTATAAAACTAAAAACGCAAACGAATTACGAAAATAGATGAAACATATAACATTTTTCTAAAAAAATAATTATCTACTTGCATTTGGAGCTAGGATACGTCAGTTTTTGTAACTAAGTCGCTTATAAATAAACAAATTAATATTTCTTCTTAAAATTGAGCCCTGTTATTCTTTCAATACCTATATTTTTGTCTCATCTAGTTGAAAACAAACCAGAAGCACAATGTTTAAAAGATAATGTATAGAGGCCCGAATGTCGGGCCTTTGGAACTTATGTTAGAGATCCGATAATTGTCAATTAGCTCTAAACGGTATATTACTGTTTTACAAATTAGACTTTAATATTTTAGACGATAGCACTTTTTACCAGGATGTGGACGTCTAGGGTTCAACTCCTGACCGCGAATATTGTTTTTTTTTATTGTATCGGTGATATTAAAAATTTTACAAAGCTGTGTCCATGGACATAAGGATATTCGTTCAAATTAGATTAGTTCCTCCTTTTCGCGACAAAAATTAAGAAAATAACCGCTCTATTCAATGTTATTTCAAAAATTGTAATTTTAGATTATTTTCAAATATCAGAGACAAAGATGTAAGCTTTAAAAAACAACCACTCCAAATTTCAAAAAGAAATAGTTTTTTGGTTTATTTATAAGTGACTTTAATGCAAAAACTGACGTATCTCGACTCTCGACCTCAAATGCAAGCAGACCATTATTTTTTTTTTTAAGAAATGCTATATATTTCACGTATTTTCATAATTCGTTTGCCGCTTTTAGTTTGATAAAAAAGATCACAGGGTTATTTGGATTTATTTACAACTACAATTTTGAAAATCATAAACAAATTTCAAATAAACGGTTTAAATGAAGATATAATTTTTTCTTAATACCATTGCAAAAAACATACAAAAATCTACATTTTGAAAAAAAAAACATTTTCTCCTACGAGTCGATGCCCTTAAGCAGTAAGCGATGGAAATTTCGAATTTATTATTGACTTTTAGCCGTTTGAAAACATATTTTGGGTTAAAATTTCGCACGAGAGTTTAGTTCAATAAAATAAAATTGATTCATTATTACGTTGTTTCTTAAATAGCCAAAAAAAGTACTTTTTTGTGATTTTTATTTATTTACTTTTAAATTAACAAATTATCAGAAAGATTTTTCATAGACCTAGTCCTATTCAAAACTCAATACCCTATTTTTATTTTTGTGGCACGATTACTAGGATCAGAGATAATAAGGATAATAGCAGAAAATTTCACTGTTGAAAAATAAATTTTTAAAATTATACAAGAAACAAAACTGCCTATAGCACTTATACATAAAACAAATTAAAACAATAAAATAGCTACAGTTCCATTCAAAATTTATAAGCGATTTAATGGTAAAGACTAATATTTTATACCCTAAAACCCAATTTTATCGACTCTGCAACAACCCTTCAACGGAATAAGATCAACGCATAATCTATTTCCAGATCCCGTTGTAATACACAAGTATACCAAATTTTTGAGTCAACATCATGAACGGTTCGAATCGTTTGCACAAAAACAAATTGCAGACGGAATTTTTTTCGTTCAAGCTGAAAATATCGATGTTTCATGACATTCTAAGACTATTTAAAAAAAAAACATGTTTTTTTACTGTTACTATCCACTAAACTACGGGGATGTGGAAGTCGTCATGGACAATGCCTATCCATCCTTATAATAGGTACGTAAAACGTCATTCTGCATAATTATTGTTTAATGTCCCGATATTTCTCCATGAAAATTTTACCACCAAAATTAATAAAAATGAGGAATATTATTGAATCATGAATGCAAAAAACCACAAACCTAATTTAGGGACATGGAAACATTAATTTAGTACAACATATGGACAAAGCCAATGCATTTTATACTCGATTTTATATTTTGTTATTATAATTTTTCTCTTTTGATATAAATGCTACCTTTTATCGCTCTATTTGAAATTATGTATTACAATTCAAAAAACGTTTTAAGATGTTTAAGATGCTACTATTTTGCTTTCATAGCACCGTACCACATAATTTATAATTCTTAGAACGTATATACAAATTTTTGAATTTAGAAAAAATATTCGAATATGAAGAAAGAAATTTCATTCAACGATTGTGACTTCATAAAGAAAGTATTTAAGAGGAAATAAGAATCGAACGCTATCGAGCCACTGCAACGATGCCAAATATCGGGCTATATAACGAGCGATGGATATCAACTGTATAAGAGTCTTGGATATACAGGAACAGCGCCGCCTGACTCAGAAGTGCTGAACTAAAAGTGTATCTCGGAACATGAAAATATGACTTTTTGAAGCCCACCTCAAAATTTTGCAGGGAGGAAACTAACATGATTTGCGACCATTTAGTGATGATATACACGGGGGCACGTTGATGAGCCCGACCCCGGGCTTCACAGGGTCAAATCGGGCTGCACTACAACCGCTCAGTGTATGAAACGGGCCTGTATATGACCATGCATATCTCTATATATATATATATATATATATATATATATATATATACAAATATTTTAGTAATTAGGTATACATGAAAATATGCGAAGCAGTACTGTATACCTTTTGTGACATGTATTTTTTGTTGCAATAAATCTATATTTATTTATTTAATTAAAGATAGTCTGGATGAAGTGTATCCCAAGAAAATGTATAACGCTAATACACACGAACATAAAACTTGGATAAACTCTGATATAAAAATGAAAAGCAAAATAAAACGTCAAATGTATGATGAAATGTTATCAGGAAAAATAACAAAAGAAACGTATAAGCAATTCTGTAGGGAACTAAAAATATTAATTAATGACGCCAAGAAAGAAACATACTCAAATTACATCATCAATTCAAATAATAAAATCAAAGCTACCTGGGATCTGGTAAAGGAAATCACTGGAAAAGAAAAGAATGAAAAATTTGAAATTGAAAACTTAGGACATCAATGCAATAAAACCAAAAAAGAAATTTTAGAAGATGTAAATAGCTACTTCATAAATATATGTGAAGACATTGATGTAAATAACCAAAAAACTTTTGATCATGATTCCAAGATTGACCGCACCATGTTTCTGTGTGATATAACTCCTACGGAAATCTTTAACATAATACATACACTAAAAGACACGGCAGCTGTGGGAGCAGATGAAATACCAACTAGATTGATTAAGCTTTGTGCACTAGAGCTCTCACAACCACTCTCACAAATAATAAATATATGCTTTCAAAAAGGAATTTTCTTCGATGAAATAAAGAAAAGTGTTGTTAGGCCGATACATAAAAAAAGGTAGTAAGGAAGAAATCTCAAACTATAGACCAATAACTCTCATCTTAGTAATAGCGAAAATTTTTGAAAAGGCACAGTAGTGCAATCTAGCATCCTGTTTAGTAAAACAGGATGCTAGATTTTATAGATAGAAATAAAATAATTATAGAAATGCAGAGTGCTTACATTAAGGGAATAACAACTATAAGAGCAGTGTATATAGCGATATGTGAGATTTTGGAAGCGATAAGCCATAAGGAAAAAGTTGTTTCTTTATTTATGGATCTATCAAAAGCTTTTGACAATGTTGATCACATAACACTTTTAGAAAAGCTAGAAATAATGGGGTTTAGAGGAAATATTTACCATATTCTTAAATCGTATCTAAACAACAGAAGGCAGTGTGTAATGGTAATGGATGCAGGAATGGAAATTAAATCTAATTGGGAAATACCAAGAAAAGGAGTCCCACAAGGTTCCATTTTGGGTCCAATTTTATTTTTATTTTATTTTTATTATATACAAACGATTCTGAATGTTACCGACTCCGTCTGGACTCTATTGTTACCCGATGTAATGGTAAAGCGAGTTCTCCAGAGCGGCATCAGTTCTTCGATGCATCTCACTACGGGACCGGGTACCACAAGACATCGGAGCAAGTGAACAATAAGCTCATGTGATGTCATATCAAATGCCTTGCGGTAGTCGATCCAGGCCATGGAGAGATTCCGCTTATACTGCACGGAGTCCTGCGTGACACATCTGTCAATCAACAGGTTCTCCTTGCAGCCAGCGACACCTCTCTTCGACCCTCTTTGCTCATATATCCGTTCGTAAACCGGTTCAACTGGGTGGAGCACTCGCATGTACAAGATGCGCGTAAACACCTTGTAACATGCGTTTAAACAGGTTATCGGTCGGTAGTTCCTTGGGTTGGACAAATCTTCGTTCTTAGGGATCAGCACTGTCCGCCCTTCAACCACCCAAGAAGGAATTTGCTGCTCCCCATTTAGCCAGGCATTAAAAATTCTGGCCAAATGGTGGTGGGTGCTCGATAACTTTTTCCACCAAAAGTTATTTATCCCATCGGGACCTGGAGCAGCAAAGTTCTTAGAGCCCTCGAGAGCTCTTCGAACCTCTTCTGGGGTTATTGGTTGGCACACTTCCTGTGGTTGTTGAAACCTTTGACAAAAGGTTTCAAAGTGTGCAAGGGCCGGAGAGTCTCGGTTGAGTGGAAGCTTCTCCTCGTAAAGCGTTTTCCAGGAATTTTCCACCTAATCTACAGTCGGCGGATTCTCTGCAACATGCGGAGGCGGTTCGAAAAGGCGTGAGGGCTTTTGGCGGAAGAGTTTATTTTCTGCCAGCCCCCTCGCCCGCCTCACTAGTGATTTTTTACAAACCACTAGCATCCGTATCCTGTCGAGACAGTGCTGTTTGGTGGTTCGCAGCACTGCCTCATTGAGTGTGTGATGGACGCGTCTTAAGTTGGCGGCTAGAGAAGTGAAGAAAAAAGTGTTGTTAAGTTGGTGTGTAGTATATTGTGCTCTGCAAAAATTAAGTTTATATACTGGTTAGACTGCATTTTATATCACTTGTTCTATATCAAACTGCTGATAGAACATCCAACTCTTCAAATATCTCATGGATAATAGTGAATTAGTTACTGGTAATTGACTTTTTGTAATTTATTACATGCAACTTCTGCATTACTTCAACAAAAAATTATCAGCACTAAAGAGAAAAAACATTTCCACAAAAACTAATCTCTACTCACTTTCAATTCTTGAACAGGTCTGGACTTAAAATATTTGTGCTTATACTTGAACGAAAATAATTGTGTCTCTCTATTGACTACCGAAGCAACAAAAAATGCCTAATAACGCTAACTGCATGAAATGTAGTGAAACACTCGACACAGATACCATTGCCGTGTGCGATAAATGTAACACAAAGCTGTGTCAACAATGCGCAAAGGTAACTTCCACAGAATTTAGAGCCATTACTCTTAAGAAAAGAACAATATCCTATTGGTGTACAGACTGCAAACCAATGCTGGATTCCATTGGAAATGTCACATCCAATTCAACATCAGTGCCAGATTTAAGAAATGAAATTTCTAGCATAATAGAACAACTACTTAAAACTCACCAAGCAGAAATCTCAAACAAGCTTGCATATTTCACAAACGTTATCAAAGAATCCCAAGTTGACCTAGTAAAATTACTAACAGAAAAACCCTTGCAAACAGCTGAGAAGTTACAAACTACTGCAAATCCATCGTTACACGATACATATAAGAAATCTAATATAGGATTCGAAAGAGACCTTAAACAACGAATGGATACTCTGGAAAAGGAGTTTAAAATCCTAAAAAGCTCACAAAACCACCAAAAACAGCAGCTTTTCAAACTACACCCAAATCGCCTCAGACTACTGAATCTATGCAAAGTTCAATCAATCCAGGACAAAGAAAACCAAACTTCAACCGATATGCAAACACAGGTCCAAAACGTTCTCAGATTTCTATTAACCAGACCAGGCTTAGTAATAACACACAAAATGCTGCTATCATAGGAACGAGGAAGCCAGGAAATTCTAAGATCTCTGCTGCTGTTATTCCCCAAAAAACTGCAATTTTTATTGGCAAGGTATCACGAGATGTCTCGGTAAAGGACATACAGGAACACCTAGAGGATAATTTTGAAAACGAAAATTTTGTTGTTAAAGAACTACCCGTGAGATCCGATGAATATAACAGCTTCCGCATAGATGCCAAGAAAGAACTCGAAGACGAACTGCTGAATCCAGACCTGTGGTCAGAAGACTTGGTCATTCATAAATTTGAATTTTTTCGGTCAAGGTCCTACTCACATAGACGTAGACACTAATAAATCTGTCAATGTACCGAATGTTAATAAGGTTAAACTTAGTAATTTTAACCAGATGATAAATATCTTCCATTTAAATATACAGTGCCTACGCAATAAAACTTTAGAGCTAGAAGCCTATCTAAACGATACAGTCCCTTATCACTTCCTTTGTTTTAATGAGCATTGGCTGAATGAGGAAGAAATGGATTCTATAAATGTGGAGGGATACACACCTGTTTCTTCCTTTTGTAGATCCCATAGAATACACGGAGGTGTAAGTATCTTTGCCCAAAACCACCTAAAATGTTCACCGTTAACCTTTGATATTAATAGTTTGTCTTGTGAAATTCACTGTGAGATGGCTGGTTTACTGTTTGATGATTATCAAATTATCACAGTATACAGATCACCTCTAGGAAAGTATAACCCTACTTCTTGATAAACTCTCGGTTACAGGAAAGAGAACCATTCTAACTGGTGACTTTAACATTAAGTTTAACACTCGAGACCCAGAAGCACAGCAAATCTGTAATATTTTTCAGTCCTATGGACTAAGACAAAGTCTTTACAAATACAAGACAAAACTCTTGCCTAGACAATGTTTTCACAAATTGTGAACTAAATACAACACTTGTTGAAACTTGTGATCCAAATCTTTCTGATCATCTCGGTATTTCTATAGAGATTAGGCAAAAGAATAACTTATGTAGTAAAACTAGAATTAATTATAGGCCGATTACCGATCATGGGCTTATGTAGTTTTATAATTTAATTGAACACACAAACTTTGATTTTATAGATTATGCAAATTTACAATCTGAGAATAAATGCGAACGGTTTCTGGATTGCATAAGTAACGCTATTGAAATCTCCTTTCCATTAAAATCAAAACTTATAAATCCCTAAGCTGAATTGGTTTAACGATGACCTTAGAGCTATGAGAGATCATCTAAATTTTGTTAGAAGAACACACATAAGTGATCCCAATCTTATTACAAAGGAATGTCTCAACTCGTATAAAGCACGGTATCGTACTGAACTCAGTAAAGTCAAAAAAAATGCTCATGACAACTTCATAAAAAACTCTTCCAATTCTCAAGCAGCCTTTTGGGATCTTATAAAAAGAAATAAAAAACATCACCATAGTGAGTCTTTAACAGCAAATGACTTCAACATTTATTTTACTGATATTGCAGATAATATTATTAGCGAACGCCCAGAAACTAATCAAAATCACTGGAAATATTTTAAAAAGACCAATGATGCTATAAATTTCAAATTTAGGGAAATTACTTACAACGAAGTTCGTGATATAATCGATAATCTTAAAAACATCAAAAGTCGGGACGCTTATGACATCAATGTAAAACTTATCAAAAGTATAAAAAACTTAATTATAGTCCATTTAACAAACTCGATAAACATGTGCATCAAAAATAATGTATTTCCCAATGTTTTTAAACTCGCAAAAGTAATTCCCATTCACAAGAAGGGTTCATATGAAGATGTTAACAACTATAGACCGATTTCACTGGTACCAATATTAGCCAAAATTTTTGAAACAGCATTAAAAAATCAAATCAATGAATACTTTGAACATAACAACCTATTTCACTGCTGTCAGTATGGTTTCAGGAATAAGCGATCCACAACTCTCGCAATAAATAATGTTGTTCAAATTGTCCTTGATACATTTGAAAACAAGAAATATACAACTGCTAGTTTCTTTGACCTATCTAAGGCTTTTGATTGTGTCTCGCATGAAATTCTCATAGACAAATTATTAGGTTATAATTTTCATCCTGACAGTGTGGCACTTATTAATTCTTACTTATCCAATAGATTCCAATATGTTAACTATAACCTATGCACTTCCCAAAAACGTAGAGTTACTCATGGTGTTCCTCAGGGTTCTGTGTTGGGTCCCATACTATTCACAATATTCATCAATGACCTTGCCAATTCTGATGATAACACAAACTTTATATTGTTTGCAGATGATACCACTGCACTAAACACTAATTTCATACCTGATGAACTAAAACGGACTGTCACAGAAACTGAAGAACATATATACGAATGGTTTTTAATCAATAGGTTAAAACTAAACGATGACAAGACACAATCATTAACATTTACATTGCAAAACGGGGATCGAGAAGAACAGACCGATGAATCCGTAAAATTTCTAGGTGTGTACTTGGACTCAATATTGTCCTGGGAAGAACATGTTACAAAACTATCGACTAAACTCTCTAAAAATATTTATTTCCTTCGCAACCTTGTCAACACAGTATCCCTTAACTACCTACTCACGGCTTATTATGGTTCTTTCATGCAAATATGTTGTACGGAATTTTAAACTGGGGGCACTCAGCCCACGCTTCCAACATTTTTGGCTTACAACGTAGATGCATTCGCATAATATCTCATCTTAGATACAGAGATGATTGTAAAGACCAATTCATTAATCTCAAGATATTAACTATGCCTTGTGTTTATATTCTCGAGTGTTTACTTTATCTTAAACAAAATGAACATCAATATGTAACGCACAGCCAAATCCATGAATATACAACAAGGAATGGTGATAAAATTAATGTCAATTTTCTTCGACTTACGAGATCTAGAAATGGAGCAGGTTATTATTCTGCCAAATTTTACAATACTCTTCCTCATTCAGTGAAAAACTTAAACTTTTTGCAATTTAAAAATAAAATTAAAGGTTACTTAAAAACTAAGGCCTTCTACAGTTTTGAGGAGTTCTTTCGGAACGATTTTTCAGATTTAATTTAACAACGACCTAGGCACTGTACACTTATTACCACATAATTGCCCTTGTTTAATTTGTTAATTAGTTCAGATAATTTTATAATACTTTTAACTTTGTTTGTCATTGTCTTATGTATCAATGTGTGGTTTACCTATTTTTAATATCTTTATATGTCTACTATATTGTCTTATGTTTTGACGTGTGTAAGCATTGTATATATGTATTTTGACACCAATAAATTATTATTATTATTATTATTATTATTCGACGCACTTTGGGCGTGAACGGTCTATTGGCCGCCATATAGTCCATCACATATTGGATACGGGATGCGTGTTGCCTCGCCGACCGGATCTTGACTTCCATCTTTTGTATGCGCCTCGCTCTCTCCTGTGGGGAGGCAGTATTACGCCTCTCCACCTGAGAAAAGCGTTGAGCAGCAGCATACACGGCACAGTTTATGTGCCAGATGTCAGCCCGTTCTGGAAGCGCTTCACGAAGTTCTTCATCCACTCTGGCCAGGTCTTGTGGCCCGGGGGCTTTTATGTAGTGTAACCCCCGTCTGGTACTGAGGCCCTCTGGTATTGGTGGAACGTCAGGGACTACATCCTCAACCGGTTCATTCGGTGGACCTTCGGCCACCTCATTCACTGGCTGAGGAGCAGCTCTCACGTAGCCCCTGCGACGAAGGTGGGATACATAATCACGCAGGTTTTGTGGCGTGAAGGCGTTATGCTCTGGGTGCCTTGCACACCACAGAACATGCATTCGCCCCATGTATCCCCTTCGTGCGGGCTCACTGCTTTCGTAGCAATGCAGAAGGTCGTCCCTTAGCTCATCTGTTCACTTAAAGCGTCCTAGTTCATGGCGTTCGTCGTCAACGGGCGTCCGATCTGGTTGGGCTCCACCACCTTGCCCTTTACCACTATCCCCTATATATTATTTTTATTTATATATATTTATATATTTATAATAATAATAATAATAATAAGTCTGAGACCGAGGGATTCATAATGGCTTGCCAGGATGGTGTATTTAACACCCTCGTCTATCGTAGTCATGTCATGGGTATGGAGGTCCCTGATGTCAGCTGCAGGGCCTGCCGCAGGGCGCCAGAGACTCTTATGCACTTGTTGTCGGCTTGCCCGACATATGCAGTCTCGGCCTATATCCAAAGGCACGACGGAGCATTACGAGTGCTTTATTACCATTTAAGGCACTCGTATGGGATAGACGAAACACCAGTGCTGCCTTACGCTCCGGGGGATATTGAGTCCGTTGTGGGAAATGAGAAGTGTCTAATTTATTGGAACTACTCTTTTCCCACCGTCAGGCAAATACAAGCCAACAAGCCTGACGTAGTACTCCTCGACCATCAACTCAAGACAATGTTCGTCGTGGAGTTCTCGGCTCCCGCGGAGAACAACATTGTCTTGAAGGAGGAGGAAAAACGGACAAAATATCGAGATCTGCTCTTCGAACTCCGCAGACTGTATCCAGACCATACTGTTAAGATAGTAATAATAATAATAATAATAATAATATTTATTCATCTTTGGAAATTTTACATTATAGACAAGTCAATAAATACAAATTAGATGTCTGTACAGAAAATTAATCAGTCTTTAAATCGGAAGAGATGAAGATAAAAAATATGACATGAAAATGTCAATTACGATAAAATGGTAAAATTACAAACATAGAACGATAAAACTACAGATACATATTAAAATAAAATAAAATAATAAAATTAGTTAACAGAGGCAAAAATAATGTCTCCATTTTCAAGTGGTACTGATTATAGGAGCCCTCGGTGGAACAAGACACACACTGCTTTCGGAACTCAAGATCATACCGGCATGCCTAAATTCGGCAGAGATCTTAGCCAGCAGAATGCAGAAGGCCATCATTCTCGGTTCATTACGTCTGCTCAGGGCACACGATTCCCGGACCCAATAGTCACTTACCCCACGGACGTGGGGAGTGGCTACCGGTACTACCAGCTCCCCTCTGTGAGGGTCGGAGCCACAGAGAAGGGTGACTGGTTTTTAGCTCGCTAAAAAAAAATAATAATAATAATAATAATAATAAATAAGCAGGAGGGGCTGACTTTCATCAATCAAGCCTTTGGTGAGTAGCGCCACCACTTACTCCAGCTGGGGGTGTAAAATCGAACCGGCAGCCCTAGTGCACCCGGGAGGGGAAAGCTCCTTCCCCTCTGGTGTCGTCGTGGGCTTGCTGGGCTAACCACCCACAAGCCCTAACTTCTGGTTCCCGCAGGCAGAAGACAGGGCCCCCACAATCGACCCCATCCGGATAGGGGTCAAGGGCAAGGTGGTGGAGCCCAACCAGATCGGACGCCCGTTGACGACGAACGCCATGAACTAGGACGCTTTAAGTGGACAGATGAGCTAAGGGACGACCTTCTGCATTGCTACGAAAGCAGTGAGCCCGCACGAAGGGGATACATGGGGCGAATGCATGTTCTGTGGTGTGCAAGGCACCCAGAGCACAACGCCTTCACGCCACAAAACCTGCGTGATTATGTATCCCACCTTCGTCGCAGGGGCTACGTGAGAGCTGCTCCTCAGCCAGTGAATGAGGTGGCCGAAGGTCCACCGAATGAACCGGTTGAGGATGCAGTCCCTGACGTTCCACCAATACCAGAGGGTCTCAGTACCAGACGGGGGTTACACTACATAAAAGCCCCCGGGCCACAAGACCTGGCCAGAGTGGATGAAGAACTTCGTGAAGCGCTTCCAGAACGGGCTGACATCTGGCACATAAACTGTGACATGTATGCTGCTGCTCAACGCTTTTCTCAGGTGGAGAGGCGTAATACTGCCTCCCCACAGGAGAGAGCGAGGCGCATACAAAAGATGGAAGTCAAGATCCGGTCGGCGAGGCAACACGCATCCCGTATCCAATATGTGATGGACTATATGGAATACTATACTATATGGAATACTTTGAACATAACAACCTATTTCACTGCTGTCAGTATGGTTTCAGGAATAAGCGATCCACAACTCTCGCAATAAATAATGTTGTTCAAATTGTCCTTGATACATTTGAAAACAAGAAATATACAACTGCTAGTTTCTTTGACCTATCTAAGGCTTTTGATTGTGTCTCGCATGAAATTCTCATAGACAAATTATTAGGTTATAATTTTCATCCTGACAGTGTGGCACTTATTAATTCTTACTTATCCAATAGATTCCAATATGTTAACTATAACCTATGCACTTCCCAAAAACGTAGAGTTACTCATGGTGTTCCTCGGGGTTCTGTGTTGGGTCCCATACTATTCACAATATTCATAATAATAATAATAATAATAATAATAATAATAATAATAATAATAAATAAGCAGGAGGGGCTGACTTTCATCAATCAAGCCTTTGGTGAGTAGCGCCGCCACTTACTCCAGCTGGGGGTGTAAAATCGAACCGGCAGCCCTAGTGCACCCGGGAGGGGAAAGCTCCTTCCCCTCTGGTGTCGTCGTGGGCTTGCTGGGCTAACCACCCACAAGCCCTAACTTCTGGTTCCCGCAGGCAGAAGACAGGGCCCCCACAATCGACCCCATCCGGATAGGGGTCAAGGGCAAGGTGGTGGAGCCCAACCAGATCGGACGCCCGTTGACGACGAACGCCATGAACTAGGACGCTTTAAGTGAACAGATGAGCTAAGGGACGACCTTCTGCATTGCTACGAAAGCAGTGAGCCCGCACGAAGGGGATACATGGGGCGAATGCATGTTCTGTGGTGTGCAAGGCACCCAGAGCATAACGCCTTCACGCCACAAAACCTGCGTGATTATGTATCCCACCTTCGTCGCAGGGGCTACGTGAGAGCTGCTCCTCAGCCAGTGAATGAGGTGGCCGAAGGTCCACCGAATGAACCGGTTGAGGATGTAGTCCCTGACGTTCCACCAATACCAGAGGGCCTCAGTACCAGACGGGGGTTACACTACATAAAAGCCCCCGGGCCACAAGACCTGGCCAGAGTGGATGAAGAACTTCGTGAAGCGCTTCCAGAACGGGCTGACATCTGGCACATAAACTGTGCCGTGTATGCTGCTGCTCAACGCTTTTCTCAGGTGGAGAGGCGTAATACTGCCTCCCCACAGGAGAGAGCGAGGCGCATACAAAAGATGGAAGTCAAGATCCGGTCGGCGAGGCAACACGCATCCCGTATCCAATATGTGATGGACTATATGGCGGCCAATAGACCGTTCACGCCCAAAGTGCGTCGAATAATAATAATAATAATAATAATAATTTATTGGTGTCAAAATACATATATACAATGCTTACACACGTCAAAACATAAGACAATATAGTAGACATATAAAGATATTAAAAATAGGTAAACCACACATTGATACATAAGACAATGACAAACAAAGTTAAAAGTATTATAAAATTATCTGAACTAATTAACAAATTAAACAAGGGCAATTATGTGGTAATAAGTGTACAGTGCCTAGGTCGTTGTTAAATTAAATCTGAAAAATCGTTCCGAAAGAACTCCTCAAAACTGTAGAAGGCCTTAGTTTTTAAGTAACCTTTAATTTTATTTTTAAATTGCAAAAAGTTTAAGTTTTTCACTGAATGAGGAAGAGTATTGTAAAATTTGGCAGAATAATAACCTGCTCCATTTCTAGATCTCGTAAGTCGAAGAAAATTGACATTAATTTTATCACCATTCCTTGTTGTATATTCATGGATTTGGCTGTGCGTTACATATTGATGTTCATTTTGTTTAAGATAAAGTAAACACTCGAGAATATAAACACAAGGCATAGTTAATATCTTGAGATTAATGAATTGGTCTTTACAATCATCTCTGTATCTAAGATGAGATATTATGCGAATGCATCTACGTTGTAAGCCAAAAATGTTGGAAGCGTGGGCTGAGTGCCCCCAGTTTAAAATTCCGTACAACATATTTGCATGAAAGAACCATAATAAGCCGTGAGTAGGTAGTTAAGGGATACTGTGTTGACAAGATTGCGAAGGAAATAAATATTTTTAGAGAGTTTAGTCGATAGTTTTGTAACATGTTCTTCCCAGGACAATATTGAGTCCAAGTACACACCTAGAAATTTTACGGATTCATCGGTCTGTTCTTCTCGATCCCCGTTTTGCAATGTAAATGTTAATGATTGTGTCTTGTCATCGTTTAGTTTTAACCTATTGATTAAAAACCATTCGTATATATGTTCTTCAGTTTCTGTGACAGTCCGTTTTAGTTCATCAGGTATGAAATTAGTGTTTAGTGCAGTGGTATCATCTGCAAACAATATAAAGTTTGTGTTATCATCAGAATTGGCAAGGTCATTGATGAATATTGTGAATAGTATGGGACCCAACACAGAACCCTGAGGAACACCATGAGTAACTCTACGTTTTTGGGAAGTGCATAGGTTATAGTTAACATATTGGAATCTATTGGATAAGTAAGAATTAATAAGTGCCACACTGTCAGGATGAAAATTATAACCTAATAATTTGTCTATGAGAATTTCATGCGAGACACAATCAAAAGCCTTAGATAGGTCAAAGAAACTAGCAGTTGTATATTTCTTGTTTTCAAATGTATCAAGGACAATTTGAACAACATTATTTATTGCGAGAGTTGTGGATCGCTTATTCCTGAAACCATACTGACAGCAGTGAAATAGGTTGTTATGTTCAAAGTATTCATTGATTTGATTTTTTAATGCTGTTTCAAAAATTTTGGCTAATATTGGTACCAGTGAAATCGGTCTATAGTTGTTAACATCTTCATATGAACCCTTCTTGTGAATGGGAATTACTTTTGCGAGTTTAAAAACATTGGGAAATACATTATTTTTGATGCACATGTTTATCGAGTTTGTTAAATGGACTATAATTAAGTTTTTTATACTTTTGATAAGTTTTACATTGATGTCATAAGCGTCCCGACTTTTGCTGTTTTTAAGATTATCGATTATATCACGAACTTCGTTGTAAGTAATTTCCCTAAATTTGAAATTTATAGCATCATTGGTCTTTTTAAAATATTTCCAGTGATTTTGATTAGTTTCTGGGAGTTCGCTAATAATATTATCTGCAATATCAGTAAAATAAATGTTGAAGTCATTTGCTGTTAAAGACTCACTATGGTGATGTTTTTTATTTCTTTTTATAAGATCCCAAAAGGCTGCTTGAGAATTGGAAGAGTTTTTTATGAAGTTGTCATGAGCATTTTTTTTTACTTTACTGAGTTCAGTACGATACCGTGCTTTATACGAGTTGAGACATTCCTTTGTAATAAGATTGGGATCACTAACGTGTGTTCTTCTGACAAAATTTAGATGATCTCTCATAGCTCTAAGGTCATCGTTAAACCAATTCAGCTTAGGAGTGTTACAAGAGGGATTTATAAGTTTTGATTTTAATGGAAAGGAGATTTCAATAGCGTTACTTATGCAATCCAGAAACCGTTCGCATTTATTCTCAGATTGTAAATTTGCATCATCTATAAAATCAAAGTTTGTGTGTTCAATTAAGTTATAAAACTGCATAAGCCCATGATCGGTAATCGGCCTATAATTAATTCTAGTTTTACTACATAAGTTATTCTTTTGCCTAATCTCTATAGAAATACCGAGATGATCAGAAAGATTTGGATCACAAGTTTCAACAAGTGTTGTATTTAGTTCACAATTTGTGAAAACATTGTCTAGGCAAGAGTTTTGTCTTGTATTTGTAAAGACTGTTTGTCTTAGTCCATAGGACTGAAAAATATTACAGATTTGCTGTGCTCGTGGGTCCCGAGTGTTAAACTTAATGTTAAAATCACCAGTTAGAATGGTTCTCTTTCCTGTAACCGAGAGTTTATCAAGAAGTAGGGTTATATTTTCTGCGAAAATGTTAAGGTTTCCTAGAGGTGATCTGTATACTGTGATAATTTGATAATCATCAAACAGTAAACCAGCCATCTCACAGTGAATTTCACAAGACAAACTATTAATATCAAAGGTTAACGGTGAACATTTTAGGTGTCAAAGGTTTCAACAACCACAGGAAGTGTGCCAACCAATAACCCCAGAAGAGGTTCGAAGAGCTCTCGAGGGCTCTAAGAACTTTGCTGCTCCAGGTCCCGATGGGATAAATAACTTTTGGTGGAAAAAGTTATCGAGCACCCACCACCATTTGGCCAGAATTTTTAATGCCTGGCTAAATGGGGAGCAGCAAATTATTTCTTGGGTGGTTGAAGGGCGGACAGTGCTGATCCCTAAGAACGAAGATTTGTCCAACCCAAGGAACTACCGACCGATAACCTGTTTAAACGCATGTTACAAGGTGTTTACGCGCATCTTGTACATGCGAGTGCTCCACCCAGTTGAACCAGTGTACGAACGGATATATGAGCAAAGAGGGTCGAAGAGAGGTGTCGCTGGCTGCAAGGAGAATCTGTTGATTGACAGATGTGTCACGCAGGACTCCGTGCAGTATAAGCGGAACCTCTCCATGGCCTGGATCGACTACCGCAAGGCATTTGATATGACATCACATGAGCTTATTGTTCACTTGCTCCGATGTCTTGTGGTACCCGGTCCCGTAGTGAGATGCATCGAAGAACTGATGCCGCTCTGGAGGACTCGCTTTACCATTACATCGGGTAACGATAGAGTCCAGACGGAGTCGGTAACATTCAGAAGGGGAGTATTTCAGGGAGACTCCCTTAGCCCCCTTCTGTTTTGCATCTCACTACTGCCATTATCCGTTTCGCTCCGGAAAACCCGTGGATACAACTGCGGTACCCCCGGCGATAGGAGGCATAAATTCACCCATCTATTTTACATGAATTTAAACTTTATGCCTCCGGAGAGAGGGACCTACACCAGTCCCTCAGGGTGGTACAGGAGTACACGCAGGCTGTCGGTATGGAGTTTGGGTTGGACAAATGTGCACTGGTCCATCTCAAGAGAGGACGATGCGGGAACTACGGAGAGGACGCGCAGCTCGTGGACGAAAGCATCTTACATCATCTAGATGCCGGAGAGTCGTACACTTACTTGGGTGTCGAGCAACGCTCCACCCAAGAAGTGGGTGTAGTGAAAAACGCTCTCCGCGGCAAGTATCAGCACCGACTCCGACAGATCTGGTCCTCAGAACTGTCGGGGAAGAACAAGGTATCTGCTACCAACATGCTTGCCGTTCCGATCCTACTCTACTCCTTTGGAGTAGTGAAATGGACTCGAGAGGAGTTGCGTCAACTCGACGTAGGAACCCGCAAGAAGATGCATCTCAATAGAAGTTTGCATCCTAAATTTTTTTATTTGCCAAAGTAACACTTAAGTAGATCTATGAAATCTTTATTCTATAAAGGCCTTAACGACTTCAATAAATTGCCAGATGTTATTAAAAATGCCAAATCAGTTCATGAGTTTAAAAGTAAACTTCTTACTTATATTAAAAAGTAAAGGGTAGTACATGATTCAAAGAAGGTGACCATTAAGTATTGCATTTATTAAATTACCTTAGCTATTACATTTTTAATAATTATTTTAAATTACCACTTTCATTGTAACAGACGTTGTGCAATAATTAAATTACGTTAGGTATTACATTTTTAGTAATTATTTTTTAAATTACATCTTCATTGTAACATGTGTTGTGTAATATGTATTAATTTAATAGTTTTTGTAAGTATATTAGGATACTAGTCCTATTCAATAAAGCCATTCAATCGTCCGTTCCACGGCTATACCTCCCACGACATCGGGGAGGCCGTGGACTCTCGAGTTTGGAGAGTCTCCATAATAGGATGGTTCTGGATGGAGCCTGTAAGGTCATCGGGAGTTCGGATCCCCTCCTCTGCATTGTCCGGGACCATGAAAGTGCAGGAATAGGAGCCTTTTTGTTTAAGGCAGCACAAAGAGCAGCCGATGAACTTGGTCACTCCTTCGACGTCGAGCGGGTAAATCCCGACTCTGTCTGCAAATTAAAGCTGCAGAACACAACATCTTTCTGCAGCTTCACACGGATAAGCCAAAATGCATGGAGTTTTCTATAAAAATATAGAGAACCTTGGCTTATCCGAAAGGCTGACCTTTGCCTTCTTAAGGTCAGCCGGGCTGAAGTCTGAGACCGAGGGATTCATAATGGCTTGCCAGGATGGTGTATTTAATACCCTCATCTATCGTAGTCGTGTCATGGGTATAGAGGTCCCTGATGTCAGCTGCAGGGCCTGCCGCAGGGCGCCAGAGACTTTAATGCACCTGTTGTCGGCTTGTCCGACATATGCAGTCTCGGCCTATATCCAGAGGCACGACGGAGCATTACGAGTGCTTTATTATCACCTAAGGCACTCGTATGGGATAGACGAGACACCAGTGCTGCCTTATGCTCCGGGGGATATTGAGCCCGTTGTGGGAAATGAGAAGTGTCTAATTTATTGGAACTACTCTTTTCCCACCGTCAGGCAAATACAAGCCAACAAACCTGACGTAGTCCTCCTCGACCATCAACTCAAGACAATGTTTGTCGTGGAGTTCTCGGCTCCTGCGGAGAACAACATTGTCTTGAAGGAGGAAGAAAAACGAACAAAATATCGAGATTTGCTCTTCGAACTCCGCAGACTGTATCCAGACCATACTGTTAAGATAGTGGTACTGATTATAGGAGCCCTCGGTGGAACAAGACACACACTGCTTTCGGAACTTAAGATCATACCAGCATGCCGAAATTCGGCAGACGTCTTAGCCAGCAGAATGCAGAAGGCCGTCATCCTCGGCTCATTACGTCTGCTCAGGGCACACGATTCTCGGACCCAGTAGTCACTCACCCCACGGGCGTGGGGAGTGGCTACCGGTACTACCAGCTCCCCTCTGTGAGGGTCGGAGCCACAGAGAAGGCGTGACTGGTTTTTAGCTAGCTAAAAAAAAAAAATAATAATAATAATAATAATAAGGGGGCTGAGGGAGGCTCCCTGAAATACTCCCCTTCTGAACGATACCGGCTCCATCTGGACTCTATCGTTATCCGATGTTATGGTAAAACGAGTCCTCCAGAGCGGCATCAGTTCTTCAATACATCTCACTACGGGACCGGGCACCGCAAGACATTGGAGCAAGTGTAAAATAAGCTCATGAGATGTTATGTCAAATGCCTTGCCGTACTCGATCCAGGCCATGGAGAGGTTATGCTTATACTGCGACACCTCTCTTAGACCCTCGTTGCTCATATAACCACTCGTAAACCGGTTCAACTGGGTGGAGCACTCGCATATACAAAATGCGTGTAAATGTAGAAGAACGCACTACCAGGCGTCAAAATGACGCGACACCAATTTATTTCTCAGGGGGCGCCAGTCGCGTATTACCCCATTCTTCTACCTCCCAGGCGGGTTCGAGATAAGATGCACTTCGATAGCCGGATAATGGACCAAGGCTGCACTACCACAGATCGGTAATGACGCTCTCTCTGAACCTGAATTCCCTCGTTAGGGGTTTAGGCACCTCTTAATTTCCTGAATTTTTGCATAAAAAAATCCCAACCGAAGAATTTCTCTGCGGAGGGATTAGTTTTGGTACGCGGAATCCACGTTTTGGGCTGCTAATAACGGGCTCTGTTTCTCAAAAAACGCATAAAAAAATCCCTATCAAACTTCCGTAGGTCAGAAGGTCAAGCGTTAATGTGAATTAACTCGACACATCCGGTTTTCGATACGAAAGTTCCAGGGATTATAGACCGTCAACAGGCCTCAAGATCAATTAAGAAACAATAGTTCAAAGAAACCGTTTATTTAACAGAAGCGGTTATACAAAATTCTCAAGATAAGAATCGTGCCTTTCCCAATCAAGGTAATGGCTTTCAGACCATACAAACGAGAGCGCTTACGCTAACGATCGATTAGGTAGAAAATATTCATGCATACCTTCTCAGAATCAAAATGCGAGCTTTTTAGAGAAGTCTGAGACTATTTGTAATTTATAATTAAGGCTGACTGAAATTAATTACTTTTTTTTACTAAATGAATTTAATTTCGCTAGAGACTACTTAGCTTTAAAGTTCTTGTATCGTGGAGATTCACGTACTCAAACACATTCGTGAGGACTTGTAACTGCATAAGTTTAATGGCGTTCGATCAGTCCATGATTTACTTGCTCCTATGCAGTTGTTCAATATTATCGATATGGCAGCTACCCACCTTCGAGCGACTTTTAGGCAAAATTGAATTTTTGGTTTTTTATGCACAAGGCGTTTTCCTCTATAACTTTGTCATTTGGAAAGCCCTGTTATTGGCTTTCCTATCATTGCTTTGTTTGGACCACTCAACGCGCTCGACCAAATTGCGAGCCGCTAAGTCAATCCCAACTCTTTCTATGCGAGAAACCGGCCTTGTACATGTGCATTGATTTTTATCAAAAGAAAAGAGCATAGACACTGCTTTAAGTGATTTTGTAAATGGTATTGTAACGTCCATGGACAAAGGACAAATAGCTCTGGGACTCTTTATAGATTTTTCAAGGGCTTTTGACTGTGTAGATCACTCTATATTATTGACAAAACTTGAGAAATATGGAGTCAGAGGTGTTGCTCATGATTGGTTTGCATCATATCTTGCAAATAGAAATCAGCAGGTCTGTATTGAGGATGTTGTATCTGACTTGCAAACTGTCAGCGTTGGAGTACCTCAAGGGTCTATATTGGGGCCCACACTTTTCATTATTTATATCAATGATATGCTGAATTTTATTCAACATCCATCATGTTTAACAGTTTCGTATACTGATGATACGAACATTTTAATAAAATCTAATACCCTAGCTGATGCTGAAGACTGTGCAAAAACTATATATGATAAAGTAATTTTGTGGACTGGCAATAATAAACTGTGTATTAACCAAAGTAAAACAGCCTGTATTCTCTTTAGAACATTGCAGTCTAATATTGTCTTCAACACTAATATTCTTTTATCTCCTGCTACAACCGTGAAGTATGCCAATGAATCAAAAATGCTTGGTTTGAAAATTGACTGTAGCCTTAAATGGTCTAATCACATTCATGATATATGTGGAAAACTGTCAAAGATCTGTTATGCATTGGCGATAACATCTAAACAATGTAGCCTATCAATAGTAAGACAGTTGTATTTTGCTTCTTTTCAATCTTGCATAAAGTACGGTATAGTACATTGGGGTTCCTCATCCGACGCAAATAGAGCTTTTTTACTGCAAAAAAGGGCAATACGTATAATAGCCAATCTGGGTTCTTACCTTGAACTCTATTTACATTTATGAGTTGTCATGTTTTGTTTACAAAAACAGAATCAAATTTAACGAGATTAGAACTGATCATCCATATAGCACTAGGAAAAAAGATCTCCTTTTACCAAAAGAACACCGAACGGCTTTATACCAAAAAAGTCTTTTTTTCATGGGTTGTAAACTTTTTTAACTGTTTGCCTGAGCATATTAAATCTATGACAACATTTTTTAAGTTTAAAAAGGCTTTAAAATCACTTTTGTTGGACATAAACAGCTATAATGTTGACGAATTTTTACAAAATGTGTGACTACTTTTCTCTAGTTTTTTTTATTATTTGTGAATTATACCCTACAATATTTTCAATTGCTCACTGTTCACATGTTTTTTGTGTGTATATGTTTTTACAATGTTATTTGTGATATTTATCTTTGTATTTCTACCGACAATATTTCTTAACTGCGCTTTGTACAGTTTCTGAAATTAATAAATATTATTATTATTATTATTATTATCAATTTTTGCTTATTGGCACTACGCCTGCTTTGTCAAAATCTTCCATTTTGCCTTTCGGATGCAGTGCATCGCTAAAATTTTATGCTCATACTTTAGAATTGGGCTTTCAATGACCATACATCAAAGGTGAATTTCTTTGGTGGAGGAATAAAAAATAAAAAATATTTCAAAGTATATTTTCGTGGTACTTTTTAAACTGACTTTGTGGTACTTTTGAAAAATCTATTTTAAGACCAATTTTGGCGTACTTTTGAAAAATCAATTTTCAAGCCAAACTTCAAGGTACTTTTGAAAAACTAATCTGCGGGTGAAATTTTGGCATACTTCTGAAAAATCAATTTTCAAGCCAAATTTCAAGGTAGTTTTGAAAAATTTATCTGCGGGTGAAATTTTGGCGTACTTTTGAAAAATCGATTTTCAAGCCAAATTTCAACGCAGTTTTGAAAAATTAGTCTGCAAGTGAAATTTTGGCATACTTTCGATAAATCGATTCTTGAGCAAAATTTTGACGCCTTTTTAAAAATATTATTTTTCAAAGTCCTGGTACCTTTGAAAAAGTATATTATTCATAAATCCTTGCCATTATATACTTCTGCTCTCATATCCTGAACCAAAAACATTTTTCCTAAGTGAAAATTCGGTGTTTCTTCGAATTTTCACCTGGTCATTTCCAACACCTTATAGAACCCAAAACGGTCCTTATGGACTGATCTGTGCCTCTGCAGACTCTTAAAAATGTCTTTAAATGAAATTTTTGCCTAAGTCGAATTTTGATTCTGTCTTCAGCTTAGGACGATTTTGGAGAGTTCTACAACATAAACACCTTGTAGCATGCGATTAAGCAGGTTATCGGGCCGGTAGTTCTTTGGGTTAGACAAATCTCCATTCTTCGGGATCAGCACTGTCCACCCCTTGACAACCCAAGAAGGAATTTGCTGCTCCCCATTTAGCCATGAATTGAAAATTCTGGCCAAATGGTGGTTTTCGAACATCTTCTGGAGTTATCGGTTGGCACACCTCGTTTGGTTGTTGAAGCCTTTGACAGAAGGCTTCAAAGTGTGCCAGGGCTGGAGAGTCTCAGTTGAGTGGAAGCTTCTCCTCGTAAAGCGTTTTCTAGAAATTTTCCACCTGATCTACAGTCGGCGGATTCTCTGCAACACATGGAGGCAGTTCGAAAAGGCGCGAGGGCTTTTGGCGGTTTATTTTCCGCCAGCCCACTCGCCCGCCTCACTAGTGGTTTTTTACAAACCATTAGCATCGGTATCCTATCGAGACAGTGTTGTTTGGTGGTTCGCAGCACTGCCTCATTGAGAGTGTGATGGACGCGTCTTAAGTTGGCGGCTATTCGGCGCACTTTAGGTGTGAATGGTCTATTGGCCGCCATATAGTCCATCACACATTGGATACGGGGATGCGTGTTGCCTCGCCGACCGGATCTTGGCTTCCTTCTTTTGTATGCGCCGCCTCGCTCTCTCCTGCGGGGAGGCAGTACTACGCCTCTCCACACGAGAAAAGCGTTGAGCAGTGGCATACACGGCACAGTTTATGTGCCAGATGTCAGCCCATTCTGGTAGCGCATCACGAAGTTCTTCATCCACTCTGGCCAGGTCTTGTGGCCTGGGGGCTTTTATGTGGTGTAGCCCCGTCTGGTACTGAGGCCCTCTGGTATTGATGGAACGGCAGGGACTGCATCCTCAACCGGTTCATTCGGAAGATCTTCGGCCACCTCATTCACCGGCTGAGGGGCTGACGGGTATATACAATATTTATTAGGTGTTAATAAATGATTTATGACAAAATAAACATCAGGTTCAATTACATGGGAAAGGGCCATTATGAAACAGTACATTACATTTCAAAAATAATTTTCTCAAAATTTTGTTGTTTCAGCATAAACACATCGATTTTAAAAATTCACTTCTTGTTATTGGTGGCTCACCCTGTATATAAGCGCATATTTTTATCACAATATATTATCTGATGTTACAGAGGAATGATATTCGCGAAAAAAAAAAAAATTAATCGAATCCTTCAATTGCCATGAATATATTTTATAAAAATAGCCACTTTTTAACTTCAACATCCTGTATCTCATCAAAAACTAGTCATAGGATTAGATTGGGACCATGTTACTTTTAATCAGGAGATCGAGATCTATAACATACTAAAAATTCAGAAAATTTAACCGAGAACCATTTTATATAAGAAAAAGTGCGGGGTCCTTCGTGAGAATTCAGCAATCTTTGAATGAGTAAGGGGATCTATGAGAAAATATGTCGAAAAATTCATTCAAGAGTCAGGGGCGACATTTTCAGCATCTTTCATATTTACTAGATATACATATAGTTCTGTTGCATCATCTCATTACCTTTATTTAAAAATTATTAGACTGCAGAAATGCCAAAACAAAATGTTTTACTACTGGAGTTAGATAAAAAACAACCCCATTATTTACGTCACTGATCGTGTTGGGGAGTTACTTTTTTATTTTTAATAGGACCTCATTGATTTAAGCTACACAAAAAATTTCATCCTATACCTTCCTTTGTTGTAAAGTTCATCGTTTCCATTATATACAAATTTCATTCACTATGTAGCCTCGTATTCAATCTCCAAGGTGTGTTTTTCTCTGCTTCGTTCTTACAAATAAAGTACATGATTTTAAATCTGTAGTAAATATAGCAAGGTTACAAATTTTCTATGAACTGGAACTTTATTGCTCTCTTATGTAATTCCTTTTTGTCACACACAGAACAAGAAATAAACTGCTACCACACACAACTGCAAATGTAAAAATGTGTCAACATATATTTTTTTAAGTAGAGGATACAGGTTAAACTAAGACTCATTGAAACATCTTCATGTAAATTAGGCACACATTTTACACCCAATGGCAAACTATATCTATGACTTCACTATCAATTTTAATAATAGAGCAGCTCTGCATTGATTAGTCCATTTTGGCAGTAACAATATGCAATATGCATAAAAAACAGCTTAAAACATGTTCAAATTCTGCAAATGAAGCTAGAGCCACGACTCATGCAAATATTAAGAATAAAAAAATAAAAGTATAAAACAAATTTAAAAGACTGATATGGAGAAATAGTTCTTTGTCTTTCTAGGTGCACAAGTCTACTGGACATTTTGTCTTCACAGCTTTAGCTTCATTTGTTGTACTGTTTTATGCTTATACTAATTTGTACGGGCAGTTGGCATCATAAGCAAGAGATCCATCAATTGGTGTAGTGGTCAAAGGAACCTAGATACTCCAAAGCGGCACGATAGCAGAATTGATACTGATCCTGGAAAAATAAAATATTATTAATACACTATATCAAGCATGTGTATGTGTAACTAAAATCAAATGAATATGTTTTTTCTCCAGAAAAATGTTACAGATCTGATATCATGGTCAATAAAATCCACTTAAAGTAAGTGTACCAGTTATTGACCATGTGATAGTTATTGACCATTTGTCACTTTTTGTCTAAAGGAAGGGCATTTTTCAATGACACGTGGTAACTTCTATTAACAATTAAAGTGGTACCTTATCAGTAAAGAAGATAAGGTTTTATTGTGAATATTAATAGGCGGCATTCTCAGTCTTCAGCCAGCTGGAACTGGTTATGTTGTGTTTGGATTAAGCTTGGCACTACAGTGAAAGTACCTAAGTATCTAACTTATTTGCATGGTTTCTAAGTTTGCAAATTATCATATTGCTCAGGTAAAATGTGAATTTTTTGCTTAAAATAATTAACCCAGCTGTAGTCAATTACTGGTACAGAAAAATAAAAACATGTTCAGTTATTGACCAGTTGCTCAATAATCGGGGTAAAGTACCCAGATTGCACAAGGTATTCTAAGAACGATTTGTAAATGTCCTCCGAGGAAAGTATATATTCAAAATATTATTCTATTATTCTAAGAATATATACAATTTAACATGATGATCCGGGAATATTTCAAAAGAATAATAAAAGAATATTTTTTTTGAACAATAGTTTAATATTCTTAGAAAATATATGATTTTTGAGAAAAAAACAATAATATTCGATATTCTCATAAAAAACACAAACATCGGCTGGAACTATAGGTAAGAGATAGCACCAAATGCCAATTATGTAATAATGTAAGAATTAACTGTTATAAGTCACGTTTATATAGAATTAATCGCGTATTTATTGGTATTTGACTCATTTAGAAGCCTTTCCAAGTTTGTAGGATATAATATAATAGTAGTAGTAGGATATAATATAATATCTATATGAGTATTCACCTGATAATTCGTATTGACAATCTAACATATAAATTCTCCGGTGTGATACCTCGAGACAAAATCTTACATGCAATAATGATTCTGATGAAAATCAACAGTCAGAATTCGATAATTGTAAGCAATTATCGTGCCACTTGTAGTTTTGTTCCATTCTAGTATTGTTCTCCTATACTATATTAAGCAATGATAAGTCAAGAAGATAATCATATAACTGGTAAATGTCATTTCAGTTTAAAATTAGTTATTATTCATCGATTTATTATTACATTTTATGTAATGCAACATCAAAAATCCAATAAAATAGGAATTAATCTGTATAAGTCAAGGTTCTCTATATTTTTTTAGAAAACTTCATGCATTGGCTTATCCGTGTGAAGCTGTAGAAAGATGTTGTGCTCTGCACCTTTAATTTGGGCTTTTCGTTGAGCAGGTTCCAACTCGGTGACAGAGTCGGGACTTACCCGCTCGACGTCGAAGGAGAGACCAAGTTCATCGGCTGCTCTCTGCGCTGCCTTAAACAAGAAGGCTCCTACCCCTGCATTTTCATGGTCCCGGACCATGCAGAGGAGGGGATCCGAACTCCTGATGACCTTACAGGCTCCATCCAGAACCATTCTGTAATGGAGACTTTCCAAACTCAAGAGTTCACGGCCTCCCCGATGTCGTGGGAGGTATAGCCGTGGAACGGACAGTCGGTGCTGCGGAGAACGTTTTTCAGTACACTCACTTCTTGGGTGGAGCGTTGCTCAACACCCCAGTAAGTGTACGACTCTCCAGCATCTAGATGATGTAAGATGCTTCTGTTCACGAGCTGCGCGTCTTCTTCGTAGTTTCTGCATCGTCCTCTCTTGAGATGGACCAGTGCACATTTGTCCAACCCGAACTCCATACTGACAACCTGCGTGTACTCCTGTACCACCCTGAGGGACTGGTGTAGGTCCCTCTCTCCGGAGGTATAAAGTTTAAGGTCATCCATGTAAAACAGATGGGTGACCTTATGCCTCCTATCGCCAGGGGTACCGCAGTTGTATCCACGGGTTTTCCGGAGCGAAACGGATAATGGCAGTAGTGAAATGCAAAACAGAAGGGGAGTCTCCCTGAAATACTCCTCTTCTGAATGTTACCGACTCCGTCTGGACTCTATCGTTACCCGATGTAATGGTAAAGCTCTGGTATTGGTGAAACGGCAGGGACTGCATCCTCAATCATCCAATTCATTTGGTGGACCTTCACCTAATTCACCGGTCGAGGAGCAGTTCTTACGTAGCCCCTGCGACGAAGGTGGGATACATAATCTCACTGCTTTTGTAGCACTGCAGAAGGTCATCTCTCGGTTCATCTGTCCACTCAAAGCGTCCTTGTTCATCGCGGTCGTCAACAATGGGCTGCCGATTTTAATAATAATAATTTTATTTATTTATTTATTTATTTATTTATTTATTTATTCATATAAACGGGCAAACCCAGACAATGAGTAATAATGATAAAAAAAGAGTGACAACAATAAAATGACAATGATAGACTAAGATATAGCATAATATATACATACATAAATGATAAAACAGAGTTAATACTAATAAAAATTTATGTAAACTAATAAAAACTTAATACTAAAGTGAATGGTAATAATTTAATGACTAGATTGATAAAGTTGATGTTTAAAAGTTCTAAGATTTACACTGAAAAAATCAATATTTTCGAACTGGTTCGCTAACAGAAGTATACAAGGTAAACAAGCATTGTATGCATAACTTGTCCCAAAGAAGGGCACGAAAAAAGTAATATTTTGTCTTG
This sequence comes from Rutpela maculata, assembly GCA_936432065.2. Classification (NCBI taxonomy): domain Eukaryota; kingdom Metazoa; phylum Arthropoda; class Insecta; order Coleoptera; family Cerambycidae; genus Rutpela; species Rutpela maculata. Next base: position 142,459,380 of record OW386286.2, read on the forward strand.
TACTTCGAGGAGGAATGTAGAAATTCATCTGGGATAATAATTCAGGACAGTTACATTTAGAATTAATTATATCAAAAAGCAATATCAAGTCTTTATGTTGGAGGCGTATATCAAGAGAGTCAATGTTTAAAAGTGATTCAAGATCAGAATAGTCATCAATAAAAATATTTAACTTGAAGGCAACATGCCTCAAAAATTTATGTTGAACTGGCTCAATCTTTTGTACATAAATATTGTAGTGTGGTGACCAGACTGAGGAACAATACTCTAGGTGTGGTCTCACAAGTGAGCAATATAAAATCTTAAGAGTCTGTACGTTGGAAAAATCGGCAGTTGTGCTTTAATAAATCCCAGTAATTTTAATGCCTTGTTAGTTACAGCAGAAATATGAGCCTGAAAATTAAGGGTTGGGTCAAGTAAGACACCCAAATCTTTAATTACTTGTACATCGTCTAAAAGATTGCCATTAATTTGATAATTAAAAATAATAGGGTCCCTGTTGTGGTAAAATCTCATTGTATGACACTTATCGATATTTAATGTCATACCATTAACCGAGCACCAGTTATCAAGAGTATCTAAATCAGCTTGCATATGTATGGCATCGTTTTCAGACCGGATTATAGAACACTTTGAGGTCATCAGCAAATAGAAGAATTTTTCCAAAAGAAAAACAGTTTTTGATGTCGTTAATAAATAAGTTAAACAACAATGGTCCCAAATGTGACCTTTGTGGCACACCGGAAATGACTTAAATTTCATTAGAAAGAACATTTTTGATATGAAAAATCTGTTTTCTCTCAGTAAGATAATCTTTTAACCAGTCGATAATTGAGCCACTTATACCATAGTATTCAAGCTTGGCCAGTAAAACACTATGATTTACCCTGTCAAACGCCTTGGAGAAATCAGTATAGATTGCATCAACCTGATAACCGTTCTCCAAGGCCCCCGACAGATAGCTAACATAAGTCACCAGACCGAGTTCAGTGGACCTACCAGCAAAAAATCCAAATTGTTCATCAATGATCTCATTATGAAGCTTCACGGTTAAGTAATCAGTAACTAAGCTTTCGAATAGTTTAGGTATAGTGCTAAGGACTGTTATAGGACGATAATTTCTAATATCTGATATATTGCCTGACTTATATATAGGTGTGATATAACTGAGTTTCCAGTAGACAGGGAATTGACCAGAGAGTAAAGACTGATTGAATATGTAATAAAGAGGCCTTGCCAAAACAAAGCTGCAATGTTTAAGTATGCTTGGTGGAATAGCGTCAGGTCCTGGCCCCTTATTTACATTTAATGTACTTAACTTTATATATATATATATATATATATATATATATATATATATATATATATATCAGATATTGAGATATGATAATTTGTTATATTAGTGTTAGAGGCACAAAACTGTTTGGGTAAATCACAAGTACTCGTGGAATAAACTGAAGCAAAGTATTCAGCAAATAAGTTTGCTATAACTGGGATTGAGTTTGTCTGATTGTTATCCAAAAACATTTCATTGGGTAATCGATTGTCAGATCTTTTCGAATTGACAAATTTCCAAAAAGACTTTATATTACTCTGTATGGAAGACTCCATAAAGCTTATGTAGTTCGTATAACATTGTTGCGAAATAATTTTGCATCTGGATCTCAAAATACTAAAATCATTATAATTTTCACGGCGTTGCAAATCTTATACTTTTTGTGCGCCTTTTTCTTTAAAACAATCAAATTTATCAATTCAGGAGAAAACCAAGGAGGAAATTTACTAGCTGATGATTTTTTTATAGGAACTCAAAAATACAGTAAAGAGCATCATAAAAGATATTCATCATAGAGTCTAATGATTTATCACTTAATAGGTCATCCCATGGGATCACAAATAGCGGCATAATTTGCATTCTTGAAGTCATAATAGTACTCTTGAGCAGGATGGCTATTAGACGATTGATTGACCAGTTTTATAGTAGTTAGTAGGGGGGGGGGTGATTTAAATCAAGTGGAACTAAGTAGTCGTCTGCATATTTTACTGGAAGTTCGTCATGAGAGAGACTCAAGTCTAACAAAACACCTCTATCGTTGCGGACAACGTTGGCTTGGAATAAATTGTGATAAGAGCATATATTAGACAAAATTTCGATCGCTTCAATTTCATGTAATGGTGCATTTGGTGTAGCACTTCCTGTGGAGGACAAGTTTTCTTTATTCCAAGTACAGTTGGGTAAGTTAAAGTTGCCAAATAGGTATACTTTGGTATTAGGAAATCTTTCCATTACAGAGTCAATATCATCGCTGTATGTACGATAAGCATTTGGGGACGATCTCGGGGGTAGGTATATAACTTCAAAAATATGTTTATTGCCTCTACCTAGAGAGACAAATAATTCTTCAAGAGATTGGATTCTAGTTGAGAATTGCATATGGATTTGTGTATGGCAATGAGTACACCGCCTCCCCTATTGTAGATACTGGTTGTAGTTGACCGATCTTTTCTATAAATCATATAATTGTGTAAACTGATTTCGCTGTCTAAGATGTCCGAGGTTAACCATGTTTCTGTCAGGATAATGACATCATAGGAGGAGGTTAAAACACTGCGTTGGAGTAAAGGAAGTTTAGTCCGCAAACCACGAACGTTCTGGTAATAAATTAGTTGCTATGCATTTTTTATTTTTATTTTCTTAGATTCAATTTCCAAAATTCGTTTATAGCAAGGACAGTTTGTATCAGATGCTGAATGGTCGGTTTTTAATGATTTTTTTACTTTCTTATTTGTTTCAATGCAGTTAATACATTTCAAAGCCTTAGATTTGCAATCGGAAGTTTTTTGGGATCCAGCACAATTGAAGCAGGTGGAGTTATTTTCACATTTTGCTGCGATGTGACCATATCTGGCACACTTATAACATCTTACAATTGAGTAATATTCATGTACTACTAAACCTATATTTAGTTTACCTAACTGACAAATTTTATTCTTTAAGGACACATCAACAGAGAGAATTATGTTTCCCTTGTTACTTTGGTCTTTTTGGTTATATTTCAAGAGCACTAAGAGAGTTGACTTGTCATTTACATCAAGCTCATTTTGATCTTTCAAAGCTTCCAATATAGTTTCATCGCTAGCAGTAATGTATTCCTCTTCAGCTCCTCGTATTATAATTTTTGGATTTTTTTGTCTGCCGTCAACTACACTATATTTATTTCTAAGCTCATTTTCTAGTGTTTCTTTTAATTTTTGCTTCGAATTTGTGTTACCACAATTGATGATGACAGCTCCATCTCTTCCTTCTTTAATTTGTTCCACTGCAATAGCCATTTTTTTGGGTCAATTTTCTCTTTCAGGTCATTTTTTGTTTTGTCAATCTGTTATTTCTCCTTAGGCTTTATAACTATTGTCTCACTATTATTACTTGCAACACTAACGTAAGTTACATTCTCTTTTATAATAGTTTGTTCACTTAATTGATTTTTCAACTTATTAATTAAGTCCCCTTGTAAGACAATTGTATCATTTTGTGTTAATAAAGATTCCTGTAATTTTTAAGCTCCTTTAGGAGGGTGTTCTCCATAGCTTTTAATTTTGTATCCACCAATTGACGATTTGCACGAAAGAAAGTTTGGTAAAAAGTGCCTAGATTGGTATCGCTGTAATTTACTGCAGATGTTGACCAACTTGTCTAATTTCCAAACTTTGCAACAATTAAATACCTATAATATAATAATCATAACATCGTTTTCATTATCTTTAATGTTAAACCTGCTTCCATTGAATATAAATCATCTTTATTAGGTTGTTTCGTAGTCTACAACATTTAAAAAATGTCGAATTATGTCAATCACTGCTGCCAACTCTTCTAAACTGAGAGTTGGAAACAGTGTTTGACAAATTGCATAATTCGACATTTTTTAAATATTGTAGACTATGAAACAACCTATGAAAGATGATTTATATTCAATAGAAGTAGATTTAACATTAAAGATAATGAAAACAATGTTATGATTATTATATTATAGGTATTTAATTGTTGCAAAGTTTGGAAATTAGACGAGTTGGTCAACATGTACAGTGAATTAAAGTGATACCAATCTAGAAACTTTTTACCAAACTTTCTTTCGTGCAAATCGTCAATTGCACCAAAGCTTTATTTCCATTGAATTAAATTCACAAATATTTTCTGAACAGTTTGGTATAAACTTTGTCTAGAGAGAGAGAGAGAATATTTATTGGATAAAATGTTCCAAAAGGCCAGCGACCGAAGTCTTTCAGCCTGTCACAATACTTTTTTTTTACATCTAATTAATTTTTAATATAACATTTCCTCAGTGAATTTAACAGGTACAAAAGAAAAAACAAAAAAATTTCTTAATAATTAGGTATATCATTACTCTATTCATCATTGCTGTTTTCTGTAATTGCCTCTAAAAGTGTTTTTTCAGGGTATCTTCTTCTTCTGGTAGTGTCTTCTTGCAGTTGAATTATAAAGGGTAAGGAGGTTTTGGGATTGTGAATATCTTTTGGTGAGGTCAGTTGGATACTAGTTTTACTTCCACATCCAGTGGAAGTATAGTAACGACAAAAAATTTTTAAAAATTTTTATTGTTCAAATAGGCTTAGAATGTCACGAAACGTCGAGATTTTAAGTTTGAGCGAAAAAAAAATTTCTGTCTGTCGGTCTGTCTGTAACTTTTTTTGTGCGCACGTTTACTCTGGAAACGTTTGAGATATTGACTTGAAATTTGGTACACATATGTACTTTAACGAGATCTAGAACTAGATTATATTTTCATCTTGTTCCGTCGAAGGGTTGGTAAATTGGGGTAAATTTGGGGAAAATAGGTAAATCAAGCAGGTAAGAGTCCATAAAATTGGTATTTAGTATATACAAGAGAAGCTGAGGTCTCAAAAAAAATTTTGGCATTAGCCACCCCCATTACCACCCCCATTATTAAAGGGGATGAAAAAAAATTGTGATTTAGGGTGTGTACAAGAACCAGAAACCTCAAAATGTTTTTTTACTTCATCCACAACCACTACCACCCCCACCCCGCTACCGATGTGGGGTATCATTTTATGGGTTTTTGGGGTAGAGGATTTCAAATATTATATTATTAAAGCTCCATAAACAATTATTTCCACATACAAAATTTTTTCGTTGTGAATGACTTAGATAAAAAAATCTGGATGTGGAAGTAGTGATTCCTTGGGCAGCGGTTTTTTCATATAATAAATTATTGGATATGCTATAGAGAGGATTATTTGGATGACGAAATTTTGTTATTTTACGTAGACTGTTTCTCTCTGCCACTTCTATATTGTTCAAGGCTGGTCTTCTGCAGGTGTTATACAGGATGAATCCATATCATTTGTAAATTTTACTTGCTGTGGAGGTGTTGATACCTCGATTCTTATAAGTTAGACATCTAAAATGTTTTGCTCTAGTTATCATCTTTTTTTCATTTCCTTGGTATGGCTGTTGAGGTTTAATTTTTGGTCTATCTTAATTCCAAGGTACTTAACTGTTGCTGTGTGTCAATATATGGTTACATATTTGTATAGTATAAGTATTTGAGATGTTGTGATTAAATATCATTAGTTGTGATTTATTTTTAATCTCCACTTATCACTCCACTGGATGGTTTCATTTGTTGAAAATTGCAGGATGTTTATTGTTTTTTCAATAGTTTTTCCATGGGCTATCCAGGCTATGTCATCTGCAAACTGAAGTAGGTAAGACTCTGCATTGTGTGTTTGTTGATGGTTGTTCGGTATGTCATAACAGTAGATATTAAATAACATTGGCGATAGTGGAGATCCTTGTGGAACACCTTGTTCGTTTTCGTATGGTCTGGAAAAGGATGCATTTATTTTGATTTTTGTTTTCCTTCCCTCTAAGACATCTTTAAGAAACCAAAGAATATAGTTGGGGCAATGTGCGTGATGTAGCTTAAATAGCAAGCCTTTGTGCCAGACAGAGTCGAACGCTTTAGTTAAGTCTATGTATATTGCTGCCGATTTGTTTCCGATTATGCTGTTGGTTTGTATATTTGACGTCATAATGATGAGAGGGTGATTCGTAGATGAGTTTTCTCTAGTTCATTATGTACTCTTGTTTTTATGATTTTCTCCAAGTTTTTGCCGATTACTGGTAATAAAGTTATTGGTCTATAGCTTTGTGGATGAGAATGATCTTGATTAGGTTTTGGCACTGTAATTATTACTCCAGTTTTCCATTCTATTGGAAAGTAATGATTTTTTATACAGTAGTTGTATATGTTAATTAATTCTAAATGTATGTTCTGTTCAAGTTTTCTTAATATATTTCTACTAATATGATCATGGCCAGGGGCTGTATTTTTGTCTGAGTTCAGTACGTTGTAGTATTCTTCTTCTGTTATATTTATATCTTCGTCTGTTGTAGGGTCTGTGTTAAAACAGTTTTCATACCAGTCGTTCACTAGGTTTAAATTTTCCTCATCGAAGTTATCATCCATGGTTTTAGTGGTTTCCTCAAAGTAGTCGCCAAGGGCATTGGCCTTTTCTTGGTCGGTGGAGTAGCTGTTGTTATTGTACGAAATTTCAGGGATTGTGGATTTGCTAGATTTATATTTGGATAGTTTCCTAATTTCATTCCAATATGTTTTTCCTTTGGAGTCATTAATATTTTTGCATGCATTTATCCATTTGTCCTGTTTGTATTGTTGTATTAATACCTGGATTTGTTTCGTAAGTTCGTTATATTTGGATTTTGTGTCATGATCTTCGTTTTGATTGATTTGGCGGTATAATCTTCTTTTTGTTTTATAAGGTTTAAAATGAATGGCGGTAATTTGAATTTAAAGAATGTTTTTACTTTTGGTGTGTTTTCTAGTATTAAATTTTTAAGTGTTTCGTTGAACATATCCAAGGAAAAATTTAAAAGTCATTTGGACTTGAGGAGGTTTTAAGAAAGGTTTGTCAGGGTTAGGAAATAGTCATGTGTTTTATTGATGTTGTAGTTAAGGTCTTTTAGGCTTCAAGTATACTTGCTCTTAATAGTAAGTTTTAATGCATTCTGTAAGACCTAATTATAAAGCTAATTTGCTTCTAGGATAATATGTATTTGTAATGGATTTATCATAATCTACATAAAATTCTCCATAAAGCTAATTAGTTTTATGAACGTCTTAAATTCCATTTAGATTTAATGAGGCTTTAAATTATTCTTTATGGTTTTAACATATTTACAATAAATGCATTTTGAATCCTTTTTAAAACTAGACATTTTCAATGCCTATTAGTACTTATTAAAGGCCATTACAAAACTAGACTCTTAAAACATCCTTGATAAATGTTGTGATGAAACCGTTATGAAGAAAAAAAGGCCTCTATAAATATAAAAGGCAAATTTTAATTCCATAAAACACTTTCCAAAACCTCAATAAAACATTTATTACAAAAATAATAAACAATATGTCTGCCTGAAGTGTCGTTGATGCATGTGTGTGTGTGTTAATTAAAAGCATTTCACGACTTACTGATGTGTAATTAAGTCTTTTTTGGAAAGGTGGAAGAAAATAAAAAAGAGTGGCCATTTTAAAAGGACTGTTAAAACACACACATATACAAATTATTTTGAGGTTAAGTTTTAAGTTTTTTTGTATCAAATGTCAACGTCCCAAACGTTTTATTACAGCTTTTATCAAGTCCATGTGATTTTCGCCAAGTGCATTTGCATTTTTGTAAGGAATTAATTATTTGTGATAGTATACAAAAAGACTAAAAGGGCTTCATTTAGAGTAAATGTTCTAGGTCATTACCATTATTAGAATATATAGTTTAATGAGAGGACCAGTGTTGCCAGATCAAAATTTTAAAAGTTATCAGACGACGCTTTAAAAAGTTACTATAAATCTTACTAAAATTTCACTAGATTTGAAATTAAAGCTCTCACCTTTAATTTTCAATAGTTGCAGTGTCTATAGGACACTTAATTTTCTTGAGCTCTCTAAGCACAGCATAGCTTTTAGCGTCCTCTATCTGATTATTTCGTTGCCAGACTTCGTACTCTGTATTGTATTAAATGGTTTGTAACTAGAAACTACTGTTTGTCTACGAGATGCTAGAGGGCAATGAGCCCAGGCTATTCGATTGTAGCGATTCACGGTCAATAAACTATACGGTTACCTCAATTAGCAGCTTTTAGACGAGAGAGACGCGCGGAGCAGGGAATCGAATGAAAGAGATTCTGTTAGGGTCTACGTCAGCTGTAGACACTACAGGCATCTTTGTCTGTGTCTTTTGCACGGAAATCAGATATGTCTGTCTCTCTCATTCGATTCCCCGCTCCGCGCGTCTCTCTCGTCTAAGAGCTGCTGATCGAGGTAACCGTAGAGTTTACTGACCGTGGTAGTGATTAACGTGAACAGTTCTGTATTAAATGGATCGCAACTCGAATTTAATATTTGTCTGCTACCTTCCAGTAGAGGGCAATAAATTGGATGATTCAAAAATCATCAAAAATGGGCATTTTCATAAAAATTTTCACTAAATCACTAGATTTAAAAAAAACCACCAGATCTAGTGAAATTTCACTAGACCTGGCAACACTGGAGAGGACTGTAAAATGACAATTAGGTTTTTAGTTGGCCGGCCATGTTTTTCTTGTTATATAAAAATATTCAAGGTCAATCTCACAATTATAATTATCAATAATTATCACTTTTTCGTTAGCAAATTAAGGTAGAATTACAAGAAACGACTGAAAATTACCGTGGGAACCGAGAAGCAGCCCACTTTTTTAAATTTGCTGATTACGTGTGTCTATGCAAATTTTGTATGGATATTAAAATCATTATTATTTCTGAAGGGTTCTTGTTTCTTGGGCCTTTCTTATGTAGTTTTAACGATAAACTGCCGTTGGTTTTAATTTTTTTGTCATACCTGATGGCTTTTTATTACCTTGTAAATCGGCCTTAGAGAGGTTATAGTGCTCTACGCTTTATACATTTCAAATTCCATTTTATCTTCAATAAGTCTGATGGTGTGTTTGCTTAAATCAGTTTAGAAAAAATAAATGCAATAATAAAATTATTTGGATTCCTTCGTGGACATTCTTATAGCTTCTCAGTTCTAACATGGTTTTAAAAACCAGTTTTCGAACTGGTTCGCTAACCGAAGTATACACGGTAAACAAGCATTGTATGCATAATTTGTCCTGAAGAAGGGCACGAAAAAAGTAATATTTTGTCTTGTGTTTCGAGGAGGAATGTAGAAATTTATCTGGGATAATAATTCAGGACAGTTACATTCAGAATTAATTATAGTAAAAAGCAATATCAAGTCTTTATGTATATCAAGAGAGTCAATGTTTAAAAGTGATTCAAGATCGTCGTCGTTTTGACTTGCAAGAACCAACCTTAAATAATGAATCTACCAAATACAACTTTTACAAGTATAATGTAGAAAAAGTTAACCGAGAAATGTTGATATACCTCAATGAAATAGAAGAACAAACAATAACTCACTAAACTGTAAGAAAATTTAATGAGAAACTCTCCAACTTGGTTACAACAAACTCACCTATATCAAACAATAAATTTTACTCCCAGGAACTGCCCCCTATATAATAAAACTAATAAAAACAAAAAGAAGAATGTACAGGGAATATAGAAATAACCCAGATCCACTGACAAAAACACTAATAAATGATTACAATAAAAACATTCATAAAATGATTCAGCAATATAGAACTCAAAAATGGTTAGACACGTGTGCAAATATCAACCAAAAACAAGGGAGAAATTTTTATCAAGAAGTAAAGAAACTATCAAGGTATAAAAAAAAATCGACATTAGTACCCTAGAAGAAAACGGAAATTATTACTCAGAGGATTCAGACAAAACTAATGTATTTGCAGAGCACTTTAAAAAAGCATACTCTGAAGAACAGAGTCCAGATTTCAACCAAGAAAACTATAATGACATAAACAACTGGTACCAAAACTATCGTAACAACATTCCCATCATCAACCACACAATTATTAACGAAGAGACTTATTTTGATCTATTATCGAAAGCAAAAAACACGGCTCCTGGTACCAACAACGTTTCATACAATATTTTAAAACAACTGAACTACGAAATCCACCAGCACATTATCAAAATCTATAATTTCTGTATCCAGAACGTGTACTTTCCAAAAGAATGGAAAAAGGGAGTCATAATAACTATTCCCATGCCCATTACAGATCATTCCGAAGCTCACAACTATCGACCAATCACACTTTTGCCTGCACTGGGGAAAATATTTGAAAAAATCATAAAAACATTACTCAAAGAACATGTTAATCACAAAATACCAGGTTACCAATTTGGTTTTACTCAAGGTCTTCTACCCACTCACAATACTAACGTCAAATGTTCAAACGGCCAAATTGGAAGGAAATAAATCAGCAGACCTATTCTTAGACATCAATAAAGCGTTTGACAGTGTATGGCATATGGGACTAATATACAAGCTAAAATCTCTGGACTGTCCCGATTACATAATACACTTAATAATAAGCTTCCTGGATCTGTGTCAAATACAAATAAAAATCAATAACAGCTATTCCGAACATAGAACAGGGGGTTCCACAATTTTATATGGTATTTTCAAGATGGTTGACGAATTACAACCTAATGAAGATCAGTCTGAGAAAAAGCTAAATAAATCCTATAAATGTTATAAAAGTAAACTAATTTCTGTAGTGGTGTGTGTATACTGTGGAAGTTGTTCTGATAGAAAAAATTTTGACATAATTGATGAAACCAGAATAAATTGTTGTAGAAGCACAAGCCTAGAGATAAAGTGTGATAACTGTTAAAGATGTTAAATTTAATATTTAGTAAATAGAAAATAGATGGCTTGTTAACAAAAAACATATAAATAGTTACTGTATGTCACTTGTCAATATAAGACGATTTACCAATGATTATAATATTTATATTACAATAAATCAGTTACTTCCTCATCCAGTGTCTTCACTCTATTATAATCTTAACAGGTTATGGGCCCAGACCACGATAGTAAAAGAAAGTAATTGTTAATAGTGTTATTACAATCAGCGTTTTTTGTTCGACACGTGAAAATCTCCTGTGTGGAAACAACACTTCTGTGTGAAGAAAATAAATATAGTTCTGTGTGAACAAGATTAAGAATGGCTGACAATATACAATACAATACAATATGTTTATTCATGTTAATATACATATACAAGTATTTACATAAGTCAAAATATGGATGAAAAGAATAAAATTATTACAGTACAACATATATTATTAATAAATAGATAAAAGCAATTAAGTTGCAATATAAAACATTAAAACAGCTATTGAACAGAACATATTTGTAAACATAGTTAGGTACAGTGTTTAATTTCCTCACAAATGTCCTCAACTGTGAAGAAAGCCTTACTGATGAAAAACATTTTAATTGTAGTTCTGAATTTGTCCATGGGTAGCTCTCTGATTTTGGGGGGAAGACTATTAAAAAGTTTAACTCCGAAATGATTTATGCCTGTTTGTCCTTTTAACCGTGTGAAGATCGTTCTTAAATGATCCTTGGTCCTGGTCTCATAATTATGGACTTCTTTATTTGATATGTATTCGTTAATATGTTTTTTAATGTATGTTAAGCATTCCCTATATACAGGGAAATGTTAAAATTTTAAATTTTATAAAAAGATTCTGCGTTTCGCTTCTATAATCTACCCCAGCCATAACTCTGACAGCTCTTCTTTGTAAACTAAAAACTCTGTGTCTGCAAGCGGAATGACCCCATGCGATAATAGCATACGACATACGAGATTGGCATAGTGCAAAATATGCTGTCCTAAGAACTTGTATTGAGACAGTTTGGGATAACTGTCGAAGACAATATATATTTTTAGTGAGGGTAATGGCCAGATGCTCACCCTGAGTGTCCCATTGCTGTTTTGGGTCTAGGAATACTCCTAGAAACTTTACAGAAGCTAGGTTACTATCTATACCACTTAGATCACGAAGGGAAGAAGTCATGACTATCGTTTTATCTGGGTTTAAGCGCAGTCGATTTATTGCGAACCAGTTTTCTGCTCTTGACTGTGCCGATATACTTTTGGCTTTCAGAGAGTTTGGGTCAGTGTCTTTCAGTTTAAGTGTAGTGTCATCTGCATATAATAGACAGTTTACATCAGTAAGTGTTGAAGACAGGTCATTAATGTACAATAAAAATAACAATGGGCCCAGGATAGAACCCTGGGGCACACCAACACTTACATGAAGTTCTTTAGAGTTAACTGAGCCTAAGCGTACTGACTGAACACGATTAGAGAGATAAGACTGCACAAGATGGCGACTAGCAGCACTGAAGTTGTATACAGCTAGTTTATCAATTAAAATGTTGTGGTTAACACAATCAAAGGCTTTACTGAGGTTGCAGAACACTGCTGCTGAATAAAGACCTTGTTCAAAACAATTAATAGTGTGTTCTGTAAATTTCAGGATGGTATCTGTTGTTGAGAGCCATTCCCTAAAACCAAATTGGTTATTTAAAATATTGTTCCTCATTAAATACTCGTCAATATGCATTTTCATGGCTTTTTCAAATATTTTAGAAAAGATTGGCAAAATAGAAATGGGCCTATAATTTCCAATGCTATTAATGTCACCTTTATTTTTGTAAATAGGAACTACTGATGCAATTTTAAGTAGGTTGGGAAATGTTCCGGTCTTGAAACACAGATTAATTAGTTTACAAATTGGCGAAATCAGGACATTTTTTACGAACTTGATCAGAGAGACATTTAGACCGAAAACGTCCACTGAGTTACTATTTTTCAGTGAGTTAATTATGTCCCTAACATTATTCAGGGTAATTTCTTTAAAATTAAAAGTATTTTCAATGTCGATATTTAGGTCAAATAATCTGGGGTCTTCTACTGTTGCTGGAAGTGTATTTACGATTTCCTCTGCTATATTTACAAAATAGTTATTAAAGTCTTCAGCAGAAATGTTACAATTTACTTTGTTTCTTTGTGATACTATCTTATTAGAGTTTATAATATTCCACATTGTTTTAACTGGATTGTTGGCATGACGAATAAAATTATCGTGGGTATCTATTTTTGTTTTTCTTAAAGCATTTCTGTATGTTAATTTGAATTTATTTCTTTGGTTTCGCAGCTCAAGACTTTCTGGGTATAAATTACACAATTCATTTAATAGGTGCAAATGATTTCTCATATCTTTTAGATCTTGAGTGAACCAGTTAACATGAATAAAATTGTCATTGGTGACTTTTTTAACTTTGCATGGGAAACAAGAGTAAAAACAATGTAGTATGATATCTAAAAACTTCTTGAATACTTCGTCTATATTATCAGAGGGATCATCAAGAAAGGAGAAATCACAGTCTAATAAAAAAGGTACTTACCCTCATTAGTAATGGGGCGATGTACTTTATTAACAATATTTTTATTTTGTTTTGGAACATTAAATTTTAGGATTTGTCCTAGGTGATCTGTTAGGAGGGTATCAATATTAAAAGCTTCCCAATCATTGTCAGTGAAATTTATAAATATATTGTCAATACAGTTATTTTTTCTTGTACTTGACGTAATGGTAGAATTAAAACAATACGTAAGAAGTAAATCACAGAGACTAACACAGTGAGGATCGGTTGTTCCAAATTTCACATTGAAGTCGCCGCAGATTATTGTAGGTAAATCAATATTTATAGAGCTAAGAATACTTTCTACAATTGAAGAGAATGTTTTAAAATCACCTAGAGGTGATCTATAAATAGTTATTAATTGAACACAAATTAGCCATTGGAGTCAATATTAATAAATTCGATGGAAAGAATTATAGCCAGTGGAAGTTTCAGATGAGGTGTGCTTTGATAGCAAAAGGAGTTTATAATATTGCAAGTGGTGCAACAACAAAGTCACCTGAGGATAAATTGACTGAATTGAGTACTTGGAATCAGTCTGATGGTTATGCGATGTTTCTATTAACATCTTCAATGGAGATATCTCAAATAAGGTTGGTGGAAAATTGTACTTCATCTAATCAAATATTGAATAAACTAAACTCTATATATGAGCAAAAGTCAGACACTAATAAGATGCTCATACATGAAAAATTTCACCAATATAAAATGATAATGAATGACAATATTGCACAACATGTTTCTAAAGTAGAAAACTTGGCTCGAGACATTAGAAATGCTGGAAAAACTATTAGTGACGCAGCTGTCATGACGAAGATTCTCAGTGGATTGCCATTTAAGTATCGTGGATTCAGGCAGGCATGGCTTTTGTTTGATGAGGCTCGACAAACAATTGAAAATCTTACAGCTCGTTTAATTGACGAAGAAGCTAATTTAACCTCGATAGAAGAAACCGAATCGGCCCTTGCGGTGTCTACATCAAATGGGAATGCAAATCAGAACAAGAAACCTTTTAAAAATGTCAAGACTAAAGTCGTTTGTTATAAGTGCCATAGTCGTGGACATTATGCTCGTGATTGTCGTAAACATATAAAGCAAAATGAGCTGAATGCTAAAAACGATGTATCTGTTTTTAGTGCTGAACAATCTGAGTATGATCAAATTAAGACTATTTCTAGTGAAAATGTTTGGACAATGGATAGTGGCGCATCCACACATATGACCTATAAGAGTGAATATTTTTCTGCATTTGAGAAAATAAACGATGGTAGTACCATAGTTTTGGGAAATAACCAAGTATTAGATGTTGGAGGTAAAGGGACTGTAAACATAAAGAAACTAATTAAAGGCTACTGGTATGATGGTACTATTACAAATATGTTATTTGTTCCAAAGTTGAAAAGAAACTTGTTTTCTGAAGGAGTCATAACCAAAAAGGGCATGAAAGTTGTAAAGCAAGGAGACAATGCAAAAATATATGATAAAGGTGAATTAGTTGCCTGCGCAGTACGAGACAATAATAATTTATATCGGCTAGTATTTCAAACTGTAATTGCTGAGACAAATGTGACAGTTGATAATAGTTTAAAACATTGGCACGAAAGATTGGGACATATAAATGTCAAAACAATTTGTGAATTAGTTTCTAAGAAACTGGTGCCTGACATATGTTTAAGAAACATGGATAAGTTCTTTTGCGAAGCTTGTGTATTGGGCAAGCAGCATAAATTGCCGTTTAAAAAGAGTCATCGTCATGAACTAAAGCCAGGTGAGAAAATAGTTAGTGATCTATGTGGTCCAATGGATGAACCCTTCGTTGGTGGCGCCAGATACTTTATCCTATTCAAAGACAAATGGTCAAGCTATCATATTGTATACTTTCTTAAACATAAAAGTGATGCATTGGAAAGTTTTAAAGAATTCATTAAATTGGTGAAACCAAATAAAAACTTTTCATACAGATAATGGCACCGAGTATTGCAATACAGAATTTAAAAATTTATTATCAAAATTTGGCATTGAATTTGAAACTACAGCTCCGTATACACCGCAACAAAATGGAAGATGTGAACGTGAAAATAGAACTCTGCTAGAAAGTGCTAGATCAATGTTATATGCGAAAGACCTACCGAAATACCTTTGGGCTAAAGCAGTAAATACAGCTGTATATTTGTTAAACAGAACTTCAAACTCTCAGGTGGATAACATTACTCCATATGAAATCTGGACAAACAAGAAGCCAACTTTAAGTCATATTAGAATATTTGGAAGTACAGCTTACTCATTAGTACCAAACGTCAAACGTCAAAAATTAGATGCAAAAAGTGAAAAGCTTATTTTTGGTGGATATGAAAGAAATTCAAATAATTACAGACTTTTCAACACAACTACAAGAAAGATAACAGTTTCAAGAAATGTAGTTTTTCAAGAAATAAAGATGGAAAAGTTGCAGAAAGAAAATAATGATAATATGGCAATATCAAACAAAAATGTTTTAGCTGAAATTGAATCAAGAAATGACGAGGCTAAAGAAGTAAATAATGGTTCTAATAATGCAGAAATCCATAACGATGAAGAAATTCCTGAAAGAAATGGCGATCCTGAAGATAATATATATCAACTGCGTCCTCGTGAGAATTTGACGATGCCAAAACAATTCGAAATAAATTTAGTTGAACTGGGTGTTCCTAAAAGTTATGATGAAGCTATTAGCAGTTGTGATCACAAGCAGTGGGAGGAAGCAATTCATGAAGAATTACAGGTTTTAGAGAATAGTGTATGGATAACAACAGAACTTCCACAAAATAAAGATATAATAGACTCTAAATGGGTTTTCAAAATCAAATGCGATCAAAAAGGTGAAATTACACGTTATAAAGCTAGGTTTTAATAAAAAACTAGGTGTTGATTATAACGAAACTCCGACGCTCCGACAACCAGATATGATTCTGTTAGAGTCGTCTTAGCAATTGCTGTTAAATATAAACTGAAAATGAAGCAGTTTGATGTTAAAACTGCATTTTTATATGGCGATATTAAAGAGGATATTTATATGACACCTCCAAAAGGTGCTAATATAGCTTCAAATATGGTATGTAAATTAACAAAATCATTATATGGTCTCAAGCAATCAGCAAGAAACTGGAATTTGCCATTTGATAGATTTACCAAAAGTTTTGGTTTTATTCAAAATAAAAGTGACAGTTGTATTTACAAATGTCAATATAAAGGAACATTTACATTGCTTGTTATCTATGTGGATGATGGATTGATTTTGTCAGACTCGGAAGAAATTCTGGAGAAGATTTTATGTGATCTTAAAGCTGTTTTTGAAACAACTATATGTGAGTCTGTATATTTTGTCGGACTAGAAATAGTTCGAGAGGATAATGGATCAATTTTTATTCATCAATCGAATTACATTAAGCAAGTGATTGGACATTTTAATTTAGATGATGCGAAACCAAGTAGTGTACCTCATACAAATTTAACTTTAAATAATGACAGCGAAATTGTCACTGGAAATGTGCCGTATAGAGAGGCTGTTGCTAATATCTACTCGATCAACTACAATATAACATAGGTTACGATATAGGTTCCTATCGGGGGCAGTTTCGCCATGGAAGTACAGCTAGACCGGAGTTCTTTGTGAGGAACACGATTCTAAACATCCAGATCTATATACATCCAAGAAAGTAAAAATAAGACAGGAGGACTTTAAAAATGCGTGGAGACGGGAAGTGTGGCCAAGGGGAGCTCTAGTGTCACGTTTTTTAGTAAAAAGGGGGATTACGCAACAATCAGGGGAAAAAGCGAATCCATAATTAAGGAAGCAGTACATAGAAACCTAAGCACAACCTTAAATGTATGTCATGTAAATACTCAGTGCCTTAGAAACAAAATTAATAACATTGAAATGTTTGCATATCAAAAGCAGCTACATGTAATTTGTATAACAGAGCACTAGGCAGATGAGGAACTTAATAGTCTTAATATACCAGGTTTTACTCTGGTGAGTAGTTTTTGCAGAATGATAAATCATCATGAGTGAATAGCTATTTTTATAAATAACTAGCTGACCCAGCAAACGTTGTTTTGCCATATAAGTTATAAATTTCTGTCCAAAAAATAAAAAGAAAATTTCTGGATAGGGCCACCCTTATCACCTAGGGGTATGAAAAATAGCCTACGACCTACCAAATATACACCAAAAATTTCATAAAAATCGGTCAAGCCGTTTCGGAGGAGTTCGATAACAAACACTGTGACACGAGATTTTTATATATTAGATAATCTTAACGAATTAACAAAACCAAAAAATTTAAAGTGCATAGCAAAATTCAATCATTTGACAAATATTGAACTGTGTGGTATATTACTATGCTATGATCAAGTAAATATCAATATTATAACTATTTATAGACCACCAGCAGGTAATTATGAAACCTTCTTTACAAATTTATCACAGAGTTTACAAACTATTACTAAACATAATTCAGCTATTATCTTATGCAGTGATCTTAACATAGATTTCATGAAGAAAACTACAGAATGGGACATATTAACAGATATATTTCATTCTTACAACCTAACCACTTGCTTTAATCAGCCTACTCGTGTTGTTATCAATGTAAATAATGTTACCACAAAAACATGTATTGATTACATAGCTACTAATTTATCTAAAAACCAATATTCGGCTTACATATATAATGCATGTATAGCCGATCACCTATCTCAAATAATCTCTTGCAATGATTTACAGGTAACTAACAGTCAAGTAAATGTATATTTACTTTGTCAGGAGTTTCTCAAATGACAACCTGGAAAAATTTAGATACCTTTTAAAAAAAGTGGATTGGACTAACATCTACATTGATAATCTGGAAATGTCTTTTGAATATTTTATTGAACAAGTTAGTAAGTGCCTAGATGAAGGATGTCCTCTACTAGGACATAAAACCAAAAAACACAATTTTGCGAGCAAACCGTGGTTAACACATGAACTGATTAAGGAAGGGGAGGATTTAAAAAATACCTATTGGTTACCGAATCAGTTAGGGGATTGTAATATAATAAATGTATATAAGACTAAAAAAAAAACTTATAACAAAAACATTGACAAGGCAAAAAAAGAATACTATGCTAATAGAATTGAACGAGCAACTAATGGCACTAAAGAAATCTGGTCATTAGTTAATACCCAGCTTGGTAGAAAAATAAAAATAATATTACATCTATTAAAATTGATGATGTAATAATCTCGGATACCCAAACAATCTCGGATGAATTTGTAAAATATTTATGTAATGTAGCAAGCGAAAAATTATCTGAGCATTTTAAGACTATCCCAACAGAATGTACAAATGGCTTACAAATTAGTGACACTATGTTTTTATACCTCACTGAACCCAAAGAGGTTGAGGAAGTAATAAGAAATTTAAAAGATAAGACATCTTTGTCTACCAAAGCTCTTAAATTCGCCGCGGAGATTATTGCAGTTCCCCTCTCTTATTTAGTAAACAAATGTTTTGAACTGGGATATTTTCCTTCAGTATTCAAAGTGGCAATTGTATTTACCCGTACATAAGAAAGGTGACGAACAAGATAAATAAGTATAGTGTTCTAACTGAATATCAACATGGCTTTCAGTGCAATAAATCTGTTGAGACAGCAACTTGCCAGCTCTTGCAGCTTATATGTGATGAAATTGACAAGAGAAAGCATGTTATTGGTCTATTTTTTTATCCTAAGCAGAGCCTTCGATACACTTAATGTTGATTTCATTGTATGTAAGCTTTTTTTTTTTTTTTTCGAGAGGAGGGGAAATCCTCATGGACTTTCATACGCCTGGTTGTATGGGGTGTGTCAGACTCAAACTGACTAAAACCCCTCCTCATGCTCTTAGGTGCGCAGCGGGATCACTTTTCAGTATTGCTTCACTCCGCCCTAGCCTTTCTATTCCAGGTTATTCTCTTCTTTATTCTTCTTCCTTGCCTCTTAGTATACCGGCAATCATTTTCTCTACAGCTTTCCACTTGGTTTCACTTTCTAGCATGTGCCTGACAATGTTTTCAGCTGTTCACCGACCTCGTTTATTCCCCTTTCTCTTATTTCGTTCCATCTGTTACATTCTAGGATTGTGTGTTCTGGTGTGTCTTGTTCACCGCAATAGGTACACTCATCATTTTCAGTTATTTTGAATCGTAATAAGTATGATTTAAAACAGCCGTGTCCGGATAAAAATTGCGTGAGGTAGTACCCAACGTCGCCGTGCTTACGCGTTACCCAGGGGGTTACATCTGGAATTAGCTTCTTGGTACATTGGGATGTATCAGTTTCTTGTGTCCATTCATGCTGTCATTTTGTCATCGTAATCTCCCTTTTCCTTATCTTCTGTATTCTCCTATTCCCCTCCTTTCCATAGGTACGTTCTTCTATCAATAAGTGTATGGGGACCACCCCTGCGATAACCTGTATTGCTTTCGTTGCCATAGTTCTGTAGGCACTTGCTATCCTAATTGCCACTTTTCTTTGTACTCTTTCTAGCAGCTTTTTATACATTGTTCTACCCACCCAGTCTTTCCATGCAGGTGCCCCATACGTGATGATGGAGTTTATAACACTGCTGAGGATTTTCCTCTTCCCTGCCTTCGGACCGCCAATATTCGGCATTAGCCGGCTTAGTGCCATGACTGCCCTAGTTGCCTTCTCAGTCACCATTCTTATGTGCATGCCCATATTCATATTATGGCCTATTTGTATTCCAAGGTATTTTAGGCATCTTCCAGATGTAATCTCTAGGTTGTCCGGTTTAATTGTTATCTTTCTTACAGTTCTTCTGCCTAGTAGTACCACAGCTTCTGTTTTCTGAGGTGCCAACTGTAAGCCTCTCTCCCTCATCCAGATTTCAACTCTGCCCATTGTCCACGCTACGCGCTCCTCTATTTCCTCTCTGTCTGCTCCGCATACTACCAGTGCTAGATCGTCTGCATACCCTACGATGGTTGTTCCTTCCGGCACATCTATTCTTAGGACGCCATCGTAGTATATGTTCCAGAGCGTAGGCCCCAGAACAGACCCTTGTAGGACTCCACATGTCATGTCCATTGATAAGTTTTCACCCACCAGTATTTTCCTATCCTCTAGATAGCTACAAATTAGCTTTATCAGGTACGGTGGTATTCGCCTTTTCGTCAGCTCGTTGATTATACCGGCCCAAGGTGCCGAGTTAAAAGCATTCTTAACATCCAGTGTTATCATTGCCACGTATTTATCCGAGTGCCGTCTTGTATCAGTTACAATGCTTTGTACTGCCTGTATGGCGTCCATAGTCGACAGTCCTTTCCTAAATTTCTGGCTTTTGTTCTACAATTGCCTTTATCACCTCTGGAGGGACTCCATCAGGTCCCGCAGCCTTGCCTGCTTTAATTCTCTGTCCTGCTTCCCTTATTTCGTCTATAGTACACAGTGGTATATCCTCCTGTCTTATGTCTATTGTTGGCCATTTCCTCGTCATGTGTTCTGGGAATAGTTCTTTGGCTATTCTCAGTTGCTCTTCGTCTGTGGTTTCTATTGGCGAAAGAAGCCCTACTTTCCCAGTCACGATCTTGTACCCTTTGCCCCAGGGGTCTGCATCTACTTCCTCGCAGAGCAGATTCCATGCTGCATTTTTCGCTCTTTTTATTGCTTTTTTTAGTTCGTTACGGCACTCCCTATACCTGTCCTGTAGCAGTCTTTTCCTATCCTCTTGTATGCCGGCTCTGACGTTAGCTCTTGTTGTCTCCCTTTTTGCTTTAAGGCTTTTGTCTCTCAGTTCAGCTATTTCTTCGTTCCACCAGTAGGCTCCTCTGCATGCATTGTGGGGATGTTTCTTCTTTAAGGTAGTGCCGCATGCTTTCTTTACTATTTCTGTCAATTCTTTTATGCTATGTGTGCGATTTGGCTTATTCGCCTCCTGCTCAATCTTCTGAAGCAGTTACTCTTTTTCTCATTCTTATAGGTCCACCCTTTCTGTTGTTTTCCTTTTTGGGTTTTTTTGCCATTGTCATTACCTCTATGTGTATGTTTCTATGAGGGCTCAGGTTTTCTTCATCGTCCACGTACCATTTGCTGACGAGGCTCCCGAGGCTTGGCGAGCACATCGTTACATCAATGTACGAGGAGCCACCATTTCTTTCAAAGGTTGGCTTTTTCCCATCATTTAATATGATATAATCATTTTCACTAGCCCATT
Organism: Rutpela maculata; assembly: GCA_936432065.2. Lineage (NCBI taxonomy): Eukaryota > Metazoa > Arthropoda > Insecta > Coleoptera > Cerambycidae > Rutpela > Rutpela maculata. The sequence continues at coordinate 142,481,083 of OW386286.2, forward strand.
CTGATAGCACACTGCCTTTTTTGTCTTCTATTGGGGATCCCCAACTATAGGATTTGGCATTAAAATCTCCTCCTATCAGAGTCTTCTTTTGTCGCTTAATGTTCCTCCTTATTTCGAGGAGAAATTGTTGGAGTTCTTCTTCTTTCGCCACTGGTGAGATATAGCATGAGAATATTACGCGATTACGCAGCATACAAAGAGGTTAGAGAAAATGTTGGAAGAAAATCCGAATACTAAAAGGGAAATAAAAGAACTGGCAAACAGGCTGAAAAGGTCAGTGGACGTCATTAATAGAGACTCCATAAGACAATGGCTGGAGGACAACAAGTGGGAGGGAGTCGAAAAACAAATGTTTGATGCAGACATGCAAACAGATACCTGCCCTAGAAGCAAGGCAAACTCAGTGGATGCCACGACGCAAACCGTCCCTACAGGGAAGTGGCACAAGGAGGAGGAAATGAGAAAAAAGACAGAGGCAATAATTAAGGCAACCAAGGAAACCACAGATTATGAGGAGTGGCTGGAGACTGCTAATCAGGACTGGCCGGAGGAAGCTTTCCTACAAACCAAGCTAGAGGAAGGAACTCCCAATTGGGGTGGAGACGAGGAAGATATTCTACTAATAGTAGATGCCGATGACAAGGGAGAAAAGGGAATACTGAGAAGAGCGAGGGAATCCTGTCCAATCGCCAGGGAGATACTCAGTACTCAGCTAACGGCAGGGCAAATAGTATACGGAGCTTCTAGTACACGACTAGAGATTAGCAGGAATGGGACCCAGAAGGAAGGTAAACGGTATACCTTTTTGCTACCTCGCAGCCCTACGGGAGAGATGCAGGATACTCGAGAAACGTATCAAATGCTACAGGAGTGTGCACAAATCGTAATAGAGTTGGAAAGGAAGAAGCTGTGCATCATAGCACAAGAAGGAGTAGATAGAGTATTGTTAAGGAAGATAACTGAATTTGTCTTCAAAGGCCAGGAGAGGGAGATAAGAGTGCTATTCCCCCCAGGAAGAATGCCAAAAAAGAAGAATGATGTGGAGAAAGGGAAGACCTGGGCAAATATGGCAGCCACTTCAAATGAGGGAAGCTCTAGAACGGACACGACCCAACAACAGGCTCGTACTAGTGGAAGAAAGAGAGGAGGAAGGGAAGTTCTCTTCCTCAAAGAAGAGGGAGTCTCGTATAAGGACCTTCTCACGAAGATTAAGAAGGTTGATATAAAGACTATAGGAGTAGAGGTAGCAAGTCTCAGAAAGACTAAAAAGGGGGAGATGCTTATAGAAGTCGTGGGGGGCAGAGGAGCATCGGACCCATTGAAGGAGGCTATTGGTAAACTCGGCAAAATTGATGTGAGGGCTAAAAAGGATGATATGGTCATTACAATTAGGGACCTGGACGCTGCGACCACCGAGGAGGAGGTCAGACATGTAATAGCGACGGAGGCAGGCGTCAAAGATGGGGAGATCGCGATAGAAAAGATGAGAGCGGCCTTCGGAGAGAGTCTGGTGGCCACGGTTAGGCTCCCGCGGAAGGCTGCAGAGGCTGTGCTGGGGAAGAAGCACCTCAGAGTGGGATGGCTTCGATGCAGGGTCCGCGAAAGGTCAGAGGTCGAAATATGCCACAGATGCTGGAAGGTGGGGCATATGAGATTTAATTGCAGAGGAGTGGACAGGTCAAAAGCCTGCCTGAAGTGTGCCAAAGAAGGCCACACAGTGAAAGACTGTGTGGCAGCTGCTTTTTGCCCTAATTGCGAAAGAGGAGGGCATCGCGCCGACTCGCTAGACTGCCCCATACTGGCAGAAGCGATAAGGAAGTCGAGGCGAACGCGGGAGGAAAACCCGGCGCATTCGCCAGAATAAGGCAAGCAAACCTGAATAGATGCCGGGCCGCTCAGGATCTGGTCTGGGCCACAGGGAAACGGAAGGGGGAGGACATCTTAATAATAAGTGAACCTAATAAGAAAATGGTGAAAAACAGGCCTGAGTGGTTCGTCGACGAAAACATAGATGCCGCGGTGGGGATCCTAAACCCTAGGCTTAGCATATATGGAACTGGACGAGGAAAAGGGTACGTCTGGGTGGAGTTGAAGGAGGTGGTTCTCTTCAGCTGTTACTTTTCACCCAATGCTGGTATAGCGGAACTGGAAAATTCCCTGGAGGAGCTCGGAAGGGCCGTTAGAGCAAGTAGGAACAGAGGAAGAGAGGTGATAGTAGCCGGCGACCTCAATGGCAGCGCCCCAGAATGGGGAATGGACCAGATGAATGGGAGGGGAAGGGTAATCAGCGAGTGGATAGCCACTGAAGACCTGCAAATACTGAACGAGGGAGCAGCTTATACGTTCGTAAGAGGGACCACTGGCTCCATCCCGGACCTTACTCTAGGCTCGGAAGGGGCAACCAGGAACATCAGCGGATGGAGAGTCCTAACAGAGGAGGAGACATTAAGCGACCACCGCTATATTACATATGAGATTGGACAGAACCGCGCCACCCAGGTGGTAAAAGGCAGAGGGTGGAAGCTTGGTAGGCTGAACAAGGATACCTTCAAAAGAAGTCTGGCTGGCTCCTTCCGAGGAGGCATGGTTGAAACGGAGGAGGCCCTCACCGATGTGGTTACTAGAGCTTGCAATGAGTCAATGCCCAGGAAGGGAAGCAGAAAGACCAGGAGGGAGGTCTATTGGTGGACGGAGGAGATCGCAGCTCTCAGAACGGAATGTATCGCAATTCGTCGGCAGGGTATAAGGCAGAATAGGAGAGCAGGACTTGGGGAGAACCCTTCTCTCCAGGAGTACCGGAACGCCAGAAAAAACCTTAGAGAGGCAATTAAAAGATCAAAGAGAGAGAGGTGGAGGGAATTATGCGACACTGTGGATGGAGATGTCTGGGGAGATGGCTACAAGATAGCGACTCGACAGATCAGAAATCCCCCCCTGCCTTGCCGGCAGAGATAGTGGCGGAAGTCGTGGCTGCTCTATTTCCAGAAAGGGATATAGTCAGATGGAGAGCGGTAGAAGTGGATGTGGTCCCCCCACTCACAGAGGGGGAGCTGGAGGCAGCATGTGCCAGACTTAAAAGTGGAAAAGCTTCAGGTTTAGACAAGATTCCGCCTGAAATAGTCAAGCTAGTTGCAGAAGAATACCCGGGAGACATCTTAAGAGTAATAAATCGTGCCCTAGAGAGTGGGGATTTCCCGAGCAGATGGAGGAAGGCCAGAGTCGTCCTGATCCGGAAAGGGAACAAGCCTCCGGAGGTCCCGTCATCCCACCGACCGCTATGTTTACTTGACGCGATGGGCAAGCTCCTCGAGTATCTGATACTGGGGAGATTAGAGAAGGAGATAGCCGAGAAGGGTGGCTTATCTGAAAGCCAGTTCGGTTTTCGGAAAGGACGATCAACGGTAGGAGCCATTAGGCTGTTATAGGAAACGGCAGAGGAAGCCCTAGCCACGAAACAGATATGTGCTGTTGTGACCCTTGATGTCAAAAACGCGTTTAACACAGCGGGATGGGAGATGATTGTCGGGAAGATGCAGAGCTTAGGGGTAGCTCCGTACCTCGTCAGGGTGATGATGAGCTACTTCCAAGACAGGATGATCGGATTCGAATCAGAGGGAGAGATAACCTGGAAAAGCATCACGTGTGGGGTTCCACAAGGGTCGGTGCTCGGTCCGACCTTGTGGAATGTGATGTTTGACGATATATTTCGATTACCTTGGGAGGAGGGTGTAAAGGTCATCGGGTATGCCGACGACTTGGCTATAACGGTGACTGGAAGGTGGACTGTCCAAATAATGGAAGCAGCCAACGAGGCCATCAGGAATATTGAGAGGTGGCTAGGAAGAATGCAGCTCGAGCTAGCTGCTGGGAAAACGGAGCTCCTGGTTATCACGAGGAAAAGAAATCTTCCACCCATGAAAGTTAGGGTGGGCCAGGTGGAGATATCCTCAGGAAACCACCTGAAATACCTAGGGGTTTGGCTGGACTCCAAGCTGAACTTCGGTGTCCATGCCACAAAGACGGCCGAGAAGGCGGGAAAAGCAGCCACAGCCATTGGGAGGCTTATGGCCAATACGCACGGACCAAGAGCGAGCAAGAGGAGACTGCTGTGCAGTGTCGTGCACTCTATCCTCTTGTATGCAGCTCCGGTCTGGGAAAGTGCGATGAAGGTGGATAGGACGAGAGGGAGGATGGCTAGGATCCAGCGATGTGCCGCACTAAAGGTATGCAGTGCATACAAAACCATTTCGTACGAGGCGGCGTTGGTAGTGGCGGGGATCCCCCCTTTGGATCTGATGGCCAAAGAACGGCTGGAAATCTTTGAAGGAGCCGGGAAGGCAGAAGCCAGGGACAGGCTGTTTGAAAGATGGCAGAGGCGGTGGGACACTGTAGACAAGGGAAGGTGGACGAGACGCCTCATCCCGAACATCAGAGCGTGGATGGAACGGAGGCATGGTGAGGTAGGCTATTACCTCACCCAAGCCCTGAGCGGACATGGGTGCTTCATGGAGTACTTATACGATATTGGCAAGACTGACAGCAGAGAGTGCGCATACTGTGGAGAGGTCGATGACGTGGAGCACACCGTGTTCGCATGCAACAGATGGAGAGAAGAGAGACGAGACGGTGGGGCATCGTTATTGTCTCCAGAAGATATGGTAGGGAGGATGTTAGAAACGGAAGAGAACTGGAGAAGGGCGGAGGAGGCAATAACCCGCATTATGAAAAAGAAGGAAGAGGAGGAAAGAGAGATGGGTTTGAACCCATGGAGAAATGTCAATTAACACCGACAATCTTAAATGACCTGTGGGTCTGATGAAAAGCGAAAGCAGTCCCAGGCCAACAGGAAACACTGAAGAAATGGAGGGGTTTTAGCTGGTTAGAGTCCAGCACTACCCGTTCGCGATAGACTCTAAGCGACGGGTGTCCATGAGGATTTCCCCTCTCACGAAAAAAAAAAAAAGCATGAGAATATTACCATGTTATCATTCTCTGCCCATACATAACCATTTCCTCGTCCTGTTTTAGATATCCTCAACCTATTGTCTGGCAAGTATATGGCAAGTATATTGTATGTAAGCTGCAGAGTTCTGGTATCAGAGGGTCTGATCTGAATCTGATCAAATCTTTTTTAACTGATCGAAAAATACGTGTGAAAGTATCTAACTCTGTTTCAAACGATTGACATAAATATTGGTGTTCCACAGGGATCTGTGCTTGGACTACTAATATTTCTGTTATTCTATTATGTTTGCAGACGATAACCTCCATTGTGATCTCAGCTCCAGATCCTGAAGAACTTAACACCAAAGTTTTGGAAATTTTGACAATCTACAAGGAATGGTGTGCCAAAAATACTCTTATCTTGAATATTGATAAAACAGAATGCCTATACTTTTCTAAATGGAGGACACCTAGTGATCTGAATAACATCATTCCTACAGGACAATTTTCACCATTTACAAAATTCTTAGGAACTATAGTAGATGAAAATCTATGTTGGGAACAACATATTGATTACTTAACTCTGCGTACTTTGCTATAAGACAAGTAAAAAATTTATTCGATACAAAATACCTGGTAAATATATACTATGCATTGGCATACTCCCATCTTTCGTACAATATTATAGTCTGGGGACGTGCGACAAATATAAATAGAGTATTCATACTGCAAAAAAGACTCATCAGATTAATATTTAACCTGGGCCCTAAAGAAACTTGTAAAGTTTGCTTTAGGGAAAACAGAATCTTAACAGTTCATTGTATCTATATTTTAAAGACTATAATGTTTATATTGTTTATTAAAAAAAACTTTATAAATTCAATGTAAATGCTAATATCCATTCACATGATACTAGATACTGTAGCTTACTCAGAACGACTAATCATAAGTCATCAACATATGAAAAATTACCTCACTATGCTGGAATTAAATTATATAATAAGTTACCTGCAGAAATAAAAAACATAACATCAATAAATAAATTTAATAATGAACTAAAGAAGTTTCTCATGATAAATAGTTTTTATTCTGTTGATGAATATTTTGAGTGTAATAGTGATGTTTAATCATCTGTGATAAAGCCTAAAGTAATAATGTATGTAGTTGCATTACAATTTGTCTGTATAATTTGTTTATCTTATGTTTTTTTTTAATTGTATTTTGTGTACTTTTAAATTGTATTTTGTGCATTTTTAAATTGTTTCTTGTGTATTTTATGACATTCATATATGTATCCGGTACATATAGTGACAAAATATAAGTAAATAAATAAACAAGCTAAAAACGTACTCTTCGCCAATTTACTGAGCTTTTTATATTTAATTGTTACACATTCTATAGGATACTCTTCGCAGTTTTCTTGTAAATAATGTTAGTTTTTGGACATCCTAAATTTTGTGATACCATCTTTGTTGTGAAAAAAATTATATGAAAAAAAATGAAAAAAAAATCCAATCTGTGTGGGATTCGAACACGGGACCTTTGGATTGCGTTGCAACTTTAGCCACTGCGCCACCACCTATTGCTACAAAAATCGATTATTTGTGATATATATCTTTCGACATTCATACATATTTCACTTCTATGAAATATATATTAATAAAATTCATAAACAAAAAAATTTTTATTATGGAAATAATATCTCGCAAGATTTCCATTTTAGTACAAGCGACAAAAATTAAGAGAATATATTTTTTTTAAATTAAATAATTCACTTTTTTATTTACTGATCGATTCTCTTCAAAAACAATAGGGTTTTCCTCTAGCTAACATTAACTGACTTACTAAATTTCAATACAATCGGACTTTTCTTTCTTAAGTTATCGTGCTTACAGAAAACGTGACGGACGGACGGACAGACGGACATTTTGAAAGTTGTCAGAATTCGTTCACTAACACAATGATATGAAATTTTTTTCTCTACGAGCGATATTTACGATTTTAGAAATATGCCGATCAAATACAATATACTCTTCGTTTTTGCGAAAAGTATAATAAGTAAATATATATATATATTTATTGCCACGACATCTACAGCCACAGCCATCCGGACCCAGGATATTTCAACAGGGGAACCTAATTCATACTACAATTCGCTGATGACATGGCACTAATATCACACAACTCAAACCTTTATAGTACAATCCAGCAACTGCAACATTTGATAATAACCACAGAAAACTAGTTCAACCTATGGCGACTCAAACCAAACCCTCAGAAATCCCAACTGGTACTCTTCAATCATAATCCCAATCTAAGGTCGCCCACAGTAACTATTGGCAATGAAACAGTAAGACCCAAAAATTCAGCCAAATACCTCGGAATCCAAATCGACCACAGACTAAATCTTAACCAGCACACCTCATGAATAAACGGGTTAATACAAGAGCTAAACACTTCCGAGCCTTGACCTATAAACATAATGGAATATCCACATTAACGCCAGCCAAAAATTTATAAAAGTATATGCAGACCCATATTGGAATATGGACACATACTCTACCTTAACAACGGACCACAAGCCAAGTAGAATTCAGAGGTGGGAGAAAGAACAGCCCTTTGAAGTATTACCAAATTACGTCACCCACGTAATCATCTCCACAATATTAGACTGGCACTTGGACTGGCGGTACATGACCAGTCAGGTGCAACGTTTTTAAAATGCATGCCAATCATATATGAATGAATGAATTGTTTATTTAATAGCAGTCGCTAATATAATATACATATAAATAATTACAATGCATAATAAAGACATTAAAAAAAAATAAACAAATAAATACTACAATAATATAATACACCTAAAGACATTTAAAAAAAGGAAGACATTAAAAATAAACTATATTGTTTTTTCTATATTTGGAACAGGCAATTTTAAATGTTTGAACTGACACACAGTTTTTTACGTCAATAGGTAGGTTGTTGTACTGGAGAAGACCATATATGAATGAAATTACCAGAAACGCAAATTTTAGGCAGTCGTCGCGTGCAGAAGGCTGTGCAAATCGATTTTTTTAATTTTTTTTGTGTGTTTTTTTTTTAATTTAAAGTGGATGCTAAGAGTGCCAAACGAAAAGCCGTGAAAAAGAATCCAGCGAAAATTCATTGGCATGCAGTTTACGCGCGCAAAACACACGTTGATAGATAGATAGATAGATTATCTTTATTAGTTCTTGAAAATATACCCTTAAGGTGTAGAACATGTCAAACAGTTAAATATAAGTAATTAAGTGATAAAATGTTACATGTATATAATACAAATTGCACATAAGTATGTAGAACAAACAAACACATTAAAATTAAAATCATAGTAGTAGTATTAAAATATTAAAATGACATTGCGTTGATTATGAAAGTAGACTTAATTAGAGCAGAAGTGAGGGTCATTATAAAATTCTCCGATGCTGTAGTAGGCCTTCTGTATCAGGATGTTATACAGTATTTTTTTAATCTTTTTTACTGGATTATCTCTGATTAAATTCGGTAATTTATTATATATTTTTATTATGGAATATTTCACATTTTTTTGAAGGTAAGTAAAGTTCATTTTATCATTAACTAGATCAGATCTATTTCTGGTGGCATAGCTATGCTGCCTATCACAGTCCTCAAAGAGGTCTCTATTACTACAAACAAATATTACAGATTCGTAAATATAAATGCATGGTAGAGTAAGTATTTTGTTGTTGATAAAATAATTTTTACAAGATTCATGACTTTGTAATTGATAGAAATTTCTTACACATCTTTTTTGTAATATAAAGATACGGAACATATCTGAAGAATTGATGTGCACATTAATTCGTAAAAATTTTTGGTGTTCTTGATTTTGGATGATTCTGATTTTGGATTTTTTTTTAAGGCTTTTCGTTTGGCACTCTTGGCATCCACTTTAAATTAAAAAAAAAACACACACAAAAAAATCGATTTGCACAGCCTTCTGCACGCGACGACTGCCTAAAATTTGCGTTTCTGACATATTCACGGTAATTTCATTCATATATATGATTGGCATGCATTTTAAAAACGTTGCACCTGACTGGTCATGTACCGCCAGTCTATATATCGAATATCAAATTATACTAAAAAACAAACATAGAACCAATCCAAACATGCCTCACTAAGCTACAAACAGAATTCGCCAATACTCAACACAACATACAAAAAATAGATGAATTCTGCACAATACAAAATCCCAACATTAGAGCTAAATTTAAGACACCAGAATATACCTTAATCAAAAAATTTTTGCCCGCTGAGTAGTTGTTTCCTTCAAATCCGATTTCATAAACAGTGAGTATAGCCCACTAAGGCTAGAGGTCGCCGCTCTTGGTACTTGCAAAAAAGCAAGTCGCTATACGTCTGTGACATTTGTCCGACGTATAGTAGCATCTGACCAAATGAGAGTTTACCTCTCACCGTCACTTCATTTGATTCAGTTTGTATAAGACTAGCAAGTTGACCACTATCATTTGTCTGTTCCATGACCTATGGCATACTGATGAGAACATAATAAGTTCGAAACCGGTCTATGTCTGGTTAGGAACAGACAAATGATAGTTGGTTACTGATCATGATTTGAAGGTGTAATTCAATGCAGGTCGGGGTATTTGCCCGCTGAGTAGTTGTTTCCTTCAAATCCGATTTCATAAACAGTGAGTATAGCCCACTAAGGCTAGAGGTCGCCGCTCTTGGTACTTGCAAAAAAGCAAGTCGCTATACGTCTGTGACATTTGTCCGACATATAGTAGCATCTGACCAAATGAGAGTTTACCTCTCACCGTCACTTCATATATATATACATATATATATATATATATATATATATATATATATGCTCGGATAGGTTTCCGCGGTTGTCTGTATGAAAAATACTAGGTTCATGGGTTGAACCGCGTCTGAGGTTATAGGAGACTCCTATAATCTCAGACGCGGTTCAGCCCGTGAACCTAGTATTTTTCATATATATATATATATATATATATATATATATATATGTATATATATATATATATATATATATATATGTATATATATATGTATATATATATTTTTTTATATCCCATATATATGATATAACAATTGTACACAATCTAGAATAACAATTTTTATTAATATTGTATTACTATAGGGGCAGAAGGACTTCGGTCGATAGCCCTTTGGATCTTTCCAATAATTATGTATTTATTTATTTATTATGTAATGTATTATGCATTCTCTGTTGCTGCTTATAATATGAATTTTCTTACATCTTTTAAAAGAAGTATTTTACGGTATACAAGGGAAAATAAAATTGCATTTATATAACTGTTTGTAGTAATTGTAAACTGATTATTTATTATATTTATTTGTGAATGTTAGTAGCTTTGTTCTTGAGCTAAATAGAGACTATTATTATATTATGATTTTATAATAGACTAAAAATAATTACTGGCTGAAGGACTTAGGTCGATGGCCATTTGGTGTTTTTAACCAATAAAGGACATTAATTATTATTATTTTACGGTTTTTCCAAACAAGTAACTATCAATACTATTGGTGAAGGGTGAGGTGAGACCAGACTGCTGCTGTAGTATTTAGAATAACTGACCTTTGGAGTTTTTTTTTTTTTTTTTTTTTTTCGGGTAGCCCGCTGCCGGACAGGACTTCCGTGGCCTCCGACACCTCAAGGTAACCGCGCCGGCAAATTCCTTACAGCCACTCTCCACGACCTGTGGAGTTAGTGACTGTAAATACCCTAAATCGTGTGCCCTAAGTAGACGAAGGGACCCCAAGATAACCGCCTTCTGCATCTGGCCTGCCAACCATTCTGCCGAGTTCTGACAGGCCGGTATGATCTTCAATTCTGAGAGCAGCAAAAGCTTCATCCCTCCGAGTACGCCGATTATTAGGACGACCATCTTGACCGAGTAGTCTGGGTACAGCACTTGGAGCTCATACCGGAGATCACGATATTTGGTCCGTTTTTCCCCCTCCTTCAAAGCGATGTTTGTCTCAGCAGGTGCTGAGAATTCGATTACAAACATCACTTTGTTCTGATGGTCAAGGAGGACTATGTCAGGCTTGTTGGCTTGAATTAGCCTGACGGTCGGGAACGAGTAGTTCCAATAAATTCGGCACCTCTCGTTCTCGACAATGGACTCAATATCTCCGGGGATGTAAGGCAGCACTGGTGTTTGGTCTACCCCATATGAGTGCCTTAGGTGGTAGTATAGCACTCGTAAAGCCGCGTTATGGCGGTGAATGTAGGCCGAAATCGCGTATACCGGGCATGCTGAAAGCAAATGCATCAGCGATTCCGGCACCTGACGGCAGGTCCTGCAGTTGGTATCGGGACCTCTACACCCATTACGCGGCTCCGGTAGACCAAGGTGTTACACCATCCTGACAGGCCACAATGAATCCCTCGGTCTCCGACTTAAGCCCAGCTGACCTTAAAAAGGCGAATGTCAGCCTAGTCGATAAACCGAGTGTTTCCATGTTTTTGTAGTATACACCGTGCATGGGTTTATTGACATGCTGCCTAAACAGGCTCTCCTGTTCGGCAGCTTTTATTTGGGCTTTCAGACGAGTCGGCTGAAGCTCAGTGACTGACTCTGGGTCAGCACCGCGCCGGCCGCCTCGTCTGACGTCGAATACGAGACCGAGTTCATCTGTGGCTCTTTTTGCTGCCTTAAACAATCCTGCGCCCACCCCTGCGATTTCGTGATCTCTCACTAATAGCAGGAGCGGATCCGAGCTCCTGAGGATGTTACATGCCATACTCAGTACTACTCTGCCATGCATACACTCCAGACCCAAGAGTCCTCGGCCCCCCCGATGACGTGGGAGGTAAACACGAGGAACGGACGATCTAGGATGAATACTCCTATGGATGTTCATCATCTTGCGGGTGTCTCTATCTAGTTGGCGCAGCTCATCTACAGTCTATTTTACTACTCCAAAGAAGTAGAGCAGAACAGGAACGGCAAGCATGTTAGTAGCAGACGCCTTATTCTTCCCCGAAAGTTCGGACGACCAAATCTTTCGGAGTAGGCGTCTGTACTTGCCGCGGAGAGATTCCTTGATTTGTTGCACATCCTGGATGTGATGTTGTTGCACACCCAGGTATGTGTAGGTCTCTCCGGCATCCAGATGTCTTAGGACGCTTCCGTCTGCAAGCTGCGCGTCCTCAGAAAATTCCCCGCATCGCCCTCTCTTGAGGTGGACGACCGCACACTTGTCCAACCCGAACTCCATACCAATGGCCCGCGTGTACTCCTCGACCACCCTTAGAGCATTTTGGAGTTCACGCTCTCCGGAGGCATACAGTTTTAGGTCATCCATATAGAATAAATGGGTGACCTTATGCCTCCGGTTGCTGGGTGGTCCACAGTGGTACCAGCGAGTTTGGCGGAGTTCAACAGATAACGGCAGCAGTGAGATGCAAAAGAGGAGGGGACTCAGAGAATCTCCCTGGAATACTCCTCTTCTGAATGCCACCTGCTCTGTTGTAATCCGCTGTGCACCTGATGTTATGGTGAAGCGGGTCCTCCAGAGTGGCAGCAGTTGTTCTATGTATCTCACTAGTGGCTCTGCTACCGCAAGACATTTGAGCAAATGTAACAAAAGTTCATGTGATGTTGTGTCAAATGCCTTACGATAGTCAATCCAGGCCATCGATAGATTCCGCTTGTACTGCACAGAGTATTGTGTAATACAGCGGTCTGTCCTTACAACCTGCCATGCCCTTCTTGGCGCCACGCTGCTCGTATATCTGCTGGAAGACCGGATCAACCTGCCGAAGGGTCCAAGCATACAAGATACGACTAAATAGCTTGTAGCAGGAGTTCTGACAGGTGATTGGTCTATAATTCCTTGGGTCAGACAGATCACCCATTTTAGGGATGAGCACAGTACGTCCCTCGACAAACCAGTCCGGAATCTGCTGCCCCTCGTTCAACCACTTGTTGAAAACTCGGGCCAGACGACGGTGGGAAGGAAATTTTTTCCACCACCAGTTATTTATGCCGTCTGGCCCAGGAGCAGCGAAGTTCTTGGTGCCAACAAGAGCTTGTTGGACTTAATCCAGACTGATTGCCGTGCACACGTCTTCCGGCTCTTCAAAGGTTCTGTGGCACAGAGCCTCGAAGTGTGCTATTGCTGCAGTGTTGCTATCGAACGGACGTGTCGTTTCGCAGATTCCTTTCCAGAAGCTTTGACATCGGCTACAGTTGATGGATTATCGACAACACGCTGTGGCTCTTGAAATAGGCGGGAAGGATTCGTACGGAACAACGTATTTTGCTCCATACTTCGTACCCGCCTATTTAGCTTTTTCTTGATAGCCATAAGCACTCGAATCCTATCTAAACAGTGCTGCTTAATAGTGAGCATCACTGTCAGATTTAGAGTGTGGTTTTGGCGTCTGAGTCCGGCTGCTGTTCACCGGACTTTAGGCGTAAATGCCTTGCCAGTGGTTACGTATTCCACCACACTCTGGATTCGAGAAGCGTGTTGTCTGGCCAACTGTATTTTGCCTTCGATCTTTTGTACACGCCGCTTAGCCTTTTCGATACCGGTCGAGGGGTTGGTATTCCTCTTGCGGGGCACGAGTTGGCTAGCAGCGTTGTACACGGCACAGTTGACCTGCCAAATGTCAGCGTCTTCTGGTAATTCCTCATCGATAACAGCGTCCATCCGTGCCAGGTCTTGTGGCTTTAGGTTAGTCCTGCTGGCGGGGTGCCCTTACGTAACCTGTCCTGCGCAGGTAGGATACTTGATCTCTGAGCTGTTGCTCAGAGAAGGCGCAATGCTCTGGATGCGTGTCGCACCAGATTTCGTGCAATTGCGCCATGTACCCCCTGCGCGCAGGTTCGCTGCTCTCATAGCAGGTCAGCAAGTCATCTCGAAGTTCCCTCGTCCACTTAAAGCGTCCATGGTCATAGCGCGTGTTGTCATCATTGAGACCGTCCGGTATGGCCCCCCCAACTTGTCTCTGACCCCCATCCGGTTGGGGTCAATTGTGAAGGGCCCTTCCTCTGTCTGCTAGAACCAGAGAAGTGGATCTCAGAGTGGTTAGCCCTGAGATCCACGTCCGACATCTGTCAGGCAGAGTTGCCTGTGCCTGTCCAGGTACACCGCGTGGAGGCTGCCGGTCCGTTTTTCGTACCCTCATTATTATTATTATTATTATTATTATTTTTTTTTTTTTTAGCTAGCTAAAAACCAGTCACCCTTCTCTGTGGCTCCGACCCTCACAGAGGGGAGCTGGTAGTACCGGTAGCCACTCCCCACGAGAATGACAGCCTTCTGCATTCTGCCGGCCAAGACCTCCGCCGAATTTCGGCATGCCGGTATGATCTTAAGTTCCAAAAGCAGTGTGTGTCTCGTTCCACTGAGGGCTCCTATAATCAGTACCACAATCTTAACAGTATGGTCTGGATACAGTCTGCGGAGTTCGAAGAGCAGATCTCGATATTTTGTGCGTTTTTCCTCCTCCTTCAAGACAATGTTGTTCTCCGCGGGAGCCGAGAACTCCATGACGAACATTGTCTTGAGTTGATGGTCGAGGAGGACTATGTCAGGCTTATTTTTTTTTTTGAGGGAAAAACCTTCAAAAGGTTCCCTGCACTGGTGTTACAACGTGCAGGGATATGTGGGATTTGACCGCACTAAAAAACCCCCTTCTTCTTACTCCGGAACCGTAACGAAACATTGCATCGGAGATGGTGACTGTTCTATTGATTTTGGTTAAGGATCCCCACTTCTTCGTCCTTTTTTCTCAGAATATTGCAACACATACACTAGAGTGTAGTAGTGTAGTGTGTATCCTGCAAAACTTTTCAAATTTTATCAAGTTAAATAGGGTTTAATTTAACAAAAGAACAAATATGGGTGATAAAAGTGATGGCATCAATCCTGGGACACGTAAGAAAGAACCATTAGGCAATAAACAAATAAAAACAAGGACTTTTTCTCTGGGAGCTATTAACCTAACAAAGCAAGATATAAATAAAATTATCACAGGCTCTGAGGGCACAAAAAAGGTAGCACAAGCAAAAACACACACTGAGAACGAAACTAAAGAAAAAAGGGACTTGAATATAAATATAAACAGCAAGGATCTGATGTTACAGGGGGGCCTAGAAAAATCTGAAACAATAACTAATAGTATAAAGACTCAGAATAGCACTGAATTTGTTCCAGAATCATCTGATGATATGTTGGTTAGTCCAGATGATATTTTTAAACCCAAAAAATCTGTTTCTCGAACTCCTACGAAGACAGATAGTACAACTGAGAACCAAGGATCAAATAAAATAGAGTGTAATTCCACTGCAGCAAATACCCAAAAGAGACCAAGATCGGATTCTAGTCCTGGGATACTTGAACGTCAAAAAATTAGAAAACAAAGCTTAGTCGAAGACAAAGGCCAGGGTTGTATAAAGATTGCAGAAAATGACATCCATAGGTTGGGTGAGTCACAGGGTAAATCGAATCAACCTAGAATTATAGAGGAAAACTATAGAAAACCATCGGCAGAGGCACTGTTGAACAGCATTTTAAAGTCCCTGGAGGAAATACAGGAATCCACTATTAATGAACCAGAATCAATTACTAAGGAAGAGTTAAAAAAGATAAGGCTAGCAACTTTTAACATCGGTAAAATAGTGACCATCATGGCTTACAATATGGGACAAATGGAGAGAGAAAATTTTAAAATTGATCAACCTTCAGAGGGAAATAAATTAATTACTGGATTAGATAGAAATAAAAACTGTTCAGATATAGTACCAGTAAGTCACCAACCGCAAGAAAGAATAAAACAAAAAACCTATAGCGATATTGCTGCCATTACAATAAATTCCAACAAGGGCAACCAAGACAAAACAAAAGAATGGAAAACACCTCCTCAGATAAAAAAACATGAAACTGTAATAAGAATCAGGGACCAAACTGACTCAAATAAGGTGCTTAGCGAATTAAAGCAGTCAATCAATGTAAACCAAGTGGATGGAGCATTTAAAAGTGTGAGAAAGTTACAAAGAGGAGGAGTAGTTATAGAATGCCAAAATGAAAATCAACAGAAGATATTGAACGAAGCATTAGCTGACAAGGTCGATTTTCAGTTAAAAGAAACCCAGAATACAGACCCCATGTTCCTAGTAACGGGTATCGAAAAGGGCTATGAACCGGAAGACTTCATTGACGAATTAATAGCACAGAATCCTGAAATCATTAACGCGTTTGGAGAAGAAGTAAAACTATCATTAAAATATGTAACAAAGAAAGACTGCCAAAACAAAAGGAAGGAAAATTGGGTATTACAAACTAAACCGGAAATATTCAAATGGATTATAAGAAATGACAGAATGAGTTTTGATCTAACAAAAGCCTATATACAAGAGTATACAAACTTAGCACTTTGTTTCAAGTGCTGCAACTTTGGTCATGTTGCCAAATATTGCAATAGTAAGAGTTGCTGTCACAAATGTGGTAATGATCATGAAGGGGGGCAATGCGAAAGCAATGAACTAGACTGTCCAAATTGTAAAAGATTAAGATTGATTGATAGAAGACACTCAGCCAGAGACCGAAAATGTCCTGCTTACCTCCAAGGTTAGAAAAACATAGACACTATACTAATTTCACAACAGAGGAAAATTTTTTACCCAAAGTTTAACAAATACGGTCCCAAACCAGGATGCTACAAAACAGTCACAAAACAAATCAGCCTTGGTATTAAAATTCCTTTACACTAACATAGCATCACTACCAGCTAAACTTCAAGAATTTCTAACTGTAGTTACCGACACAGATCCAAAGGTGATATTAGTTGCGGAAACGTGGCTGTCACAAAGCATCCCGGACACCTTAGTGAGCATACCAAATTACAAAATTTTCAGATGCGACCGGCAAACGGGAAGAGGCGGAGGTGTCTGTATATATGTTAAGGAATCTCTTGGCAGCGACTTCTTACGGACGAAAGTGTTTGAGAATTATACAACTCCGGTCGAATCAATCTGGGTAGAAATAAGGCTCAGGGATTTGGTTTTCAACACAGCTTGTATCTATAGACCTCCAAGCCTATCAAAAGCAGACGATGAACCATTATTGACCGTACTAACAGAAACGGGCTCGAACCTAGAAAACCTATTTATATTCGGAGACTTCAACTATCCTACGCTGGATTGGAACAACCCTACGCCCTCAGAAAATAACTCAGCGGCTGACATATTTATGAATGCATTCCTGTCAAACAGCCTCGTTCAACATATAAAACAACCCACACGCTTCAGGCACAACAACAGACCCTCGACCCTAGACTTGCTGTTTACCTCGGATGAAGAACTTGTTTCTACCATGGAGTATCATGCTCCAATTGGTCTGAGTGACCACCTAGTTATTGTTGTAACCTCTCAAGTTATGTGCAATATAAACTTAGATAGATCATTTCCAAAGAAGAACTTCAGGTTAGGAAATTACAATGAAATCGACCAACACTTCCACAATACGTCTGTGCCATTGACAAATATAAATGAGAGCTGGATTACATTTCTCGGGGAAGTAAATTACTGCATGGATCAGTTTATCCCAGAATATAATATTAAAAAGTCCAAATCAAAACCATGGATCACTTCTGAGCTAAGAAATTTGATTAACAAAAAAAGGAAATGTTGGCATAAGTACCGGTTTTCGAATTCACAAGAGGATTATTATGCATATAGACTCAGCTGCAATAAAGTCTCAACTGAAATAAAAAATGCCAAGTCAAGATATGAACATGAGCTAGTTGATCATAAAAGTAATAAGCGTTTCTACAGATACGTCAAAAGTACTCTGCAATCTAGAGTCAGCACGCCTGTTTTATGTGATGGCAACGGGGATTTAGTAAGCAATCCTGAAGCAGTAGCTAACATGTTTGCAAAGGAATTCACGAAAAGCCTTGGTGTGGAACCCATGAACAATCTTCCAGATATTCTTCACAGCCCAAAAGTAGCAAACTCTCTTACTATGGTAGACATAACAGAAAACAAGGTAATAAGTGCTCTCAAGGGCATTAAACTGGACTGTAGCCCAGGACCAGATGATATACATCCAGCATTCCTTGCGAACACCCCTTCAGTAGTGGGCCATTTAACAAGTCTTATGAGAATGTCATTAGAGGAAGGAAAAATACCAAACCAATGGAAAACGTCCACTATCATCCCAATATATAAAAAAGGCAGCAAATTCGATCCCGGAAACTACAGGCAAGTAAGCCTAACCTCCATACCTTGCAAGATGATGGAAAAAATTTTGGTAGAGGAACTTACTACATTTTTCCTTGAAAACAAAGTGATATCTAAGAAACAACATGGGTTTCTTCCCGGTAGATCAACAGTATCAAATCTGCTGGAGTGCGTTAATTCCTGGACTTTGTCAGTGGATAGAAATGAACCAGTAGACATAATCTATCTCGACTTCAAGAAAGCCTTTGACCAGGTTCCTCACAATAGACTGATTCAAAAGTTGGAATTTTATGGCATACGAGGAAATTTATTAAGTTGGATCGAGGATTTTTTATCTGGCAGAAGCGGTAGAGTGAGAATTGAGGGAGAATTATCGGATAGCTACCAAATGACAAGTGGAGTCCCGCAAGGTTCTGTGCTGGGCCCCGTCCTATTTAATGTCTACATTAGTGACCTTATAGTAGGGCTAAAATCCGACATATCTATGTTTGCCGATGACACTAAAATATACAACAATCCACTAACTCACTACCAGGAGATAGTTGTTGACTTACAGAGAATCGAAGAATGGTGTACTCTTTGGAAGCTGGCTCTTAACGAAAATAAGTGCTCGGTTATTCATGTGGGCTCAAAAAACCCCTATCATCAGTTTTTACTAAATAACACACCAATTAAAAATGTAGAGCTACAAGAAGACCTAGGAGTCACCATAAGTCAAGATCTAAAATGGGCACCTCATATAGGAAAAATCATAAAAAAGGCAAACTCAGTCACCTATATGGTCTCTCGAGCTTTTAGGAACATCTCACCGGAACTCCTTGAAAAAATATATAAAATCTATATTAGGCCAATGCTTGAATACGCGGCACCAGTATGGAACCCATATTTCGTAAAAGACATTCATGCACTAGAACAAACCCAAAGACGGATTACCAAACTCTCTCCTGCAATTTGTCACCTAACTTACGAACAGCGCCTCAAAAAACTACACTTGACAACACTAATAGATAGGAGGCTCCGTGGTGACCTAATAGAAACCTACAAAATACTTCATGGGCATTATTCAATTGATCTTCAAATTTTCTCACTAAACACGGATAGAAGACTAAGGGGACATAACTACAAACTAGTTAGGAACAAATTTCATAAACTATGCCGCCAGCACTTCCTCTCTAACAGAGTAAATAGGGATTGGAACTCTCTATCAAATGACTGTGTTTGTGCAGTGTCAACGAACTCATTTAAGAACTGCTATGACTCTTCCCATTAATACTCTAAGCTAATTAAAAGTTTAAACAGCTTCGCTGCCTAACTTATGATGATAATAATAATAACATATGGCTAATAGTCACCCATTCTTTTTCGCTGGTTATCATGATATTCGTGATGTTACGTATGGTAATCGCTTGTCCGACATCCCTTGCTGCTGAATCTCTATCTTCGGCCCATCTGGGGCAGTGCAATAACGTGTGTTCAGGTGAGTCTGTCATAGGGCAATAGGCACACGTGTCATTTTCTCGCTTGCCAATTCTTTTAAGGTAGGTACCAAAGTTTCCATGTCCACTAAGAGCCTGTGTAAGGTAATAATTCAGTTCGCCGAGCTTACGGGCGTACCATAATCGCACGTCAGGGATGAGCTGATACGTCCATCTACCTTCCGCCACTTGGTTCCATCGTTCCTGCCAGCGTTCCATTAGACAACTCCTATTAAAAGTCTTAGTCGCTCCGTCCGCACTGTGGTTATAGGACCGTTCCTTGGCCAACAAGTCAATGGGTGGTATGGACGTTAAAACCTGGAGGGCAACAGTGGAAACAGTGCGATAGGCGCAGCTGATCCGTAGCAGCATGCATCACTGCGTCCTAAGCAGGCGGTCGCGATTTCTAGCGGTTTTAGACAGACAGACAGACAGACAGTTTATTCATGTGAGACAGATACAATGTATACACTCGTCAAAAAAAATACAACATACAAATTTAAATATTAAAAGTATAAAATACATTACTTATGCTATAGTAATAAAATGAATTTAAAATGAATTTAAACTAAAATAAAACACTATACAGAGCTAGTCAGTTATAAGTGGTGTGCCGAAAATAATTAACAAATTCTTGGACTTCATAAAAAACTTCCTCTTTCAGAAAACTTTTAATTTTTGTATTAAATTTCTTGTGACTCAAATTCTTCCATTCATTTGGCAAGAGGTTATATAATTGTACTGATTTATACCTGTAATTATTAATGTTCATCGATAGACGGAAGAATGGGGCTATTATTGGTTTATGTCTGGTATTATAGCTAGTTTGAAAATTATATTCACTAATGTGATTTTGTGCATAAACAATACATTCAAATATGTACTGATTAGTGCAAGTAAGTATACCTAATTTTTTAAATAAGAGTCTACAGGTGTCATAAGGTCTAGAGTTTGTGATTATTCTTACTGCTCGTTTTTGCAATTTTAATATTTTAGAGGCATGTGTGGATCCTCCCCACAGTAAAATTCCATAACACATAATGCTATGGAAAAGAGCATGATATGCCATTAAAATTACACTATGGTTAACTAGATTGTGAAGGTTTTTTAATAAATAGATGCAACTTGACAGCTTCTTGGATAGGCAATCTGTATGAGCTTCCCATGTTAACCTACTATCCAAAGTGAGACCTAAACATTTTACTGGATTGTTATTTTCTATGCCAACCTGAGAGTTTAAATTGAAAATAAGCGTTTGAGTTTTGTCTTCATTTAACTTTAGTTTAATATTGTTAAAATAATCCTTAGCTAATGATTGCATCTCTTCTGACATGTCTATAAGGTGGTTTAAATTTTTATCAGCTGAGAGTAATGTTGTATCATCAGCATATTCCACATGTTTACAGGGAAGAATTGTTGATATGTCATTTACATATATTATGAATAAGATTGGTCCTAGTATGGATCCCTGGGGAATTCCATGTTTCAGTGGCTTTAGTGGGGACGTAGTAGTTTCTAATTTTGTTAATAATATGTCGGTAGAAACGCAATCAAAAGCCTTGGATAAATCTAAATATGATGTCATGGTCATATTTCCACTTTCAAGTTCATCAGTTATAAAAGTTTTAATGTCTGTTAAGGCTTTAATAGTACACTTTCCACCTCTATAACCATATTGATAACAATTTAGCAAGTTCTTACTTTCTAAATTTGGGCATCGACCCAGACCGGGGCAGCATACAAAAGAATAGATGTAGCCACCGAGTTCAACATTCTCCTGGTGCTAGTCTTTGGCCCTCCGATTCTTGGCATGAGCTTCCGAAGGGTCATGACCGATTTCTCGGCTCTTTGTGTGGCATACACTACGTGATCATTCCAGCTCAGCTTCTGGTCGATAAATACCCCCAGATATTTAATGGCAGTCTTGGTGGTGACATCCTTACCAAGGATGTTGACGGTCATATCACTAACATGTTTACGGCCAGTGAGTGCAACTGCCTCAGATTTTTCCGGTGCCATTTGTAAGTTGTGGGTTGTCATCCAATTGATTGATTACGGCTGTGATCTTGGCTATAGCGCCCTCTTCAGTTTTGTCCACAACGATTACAATGAGGTCATCTGCAAAAGCTACCAACCGGCAATCTTTGGTAGTATTAGGTGTGTCCATTTCGAGAATGCCATCGTACAGGACGTTCCAGAGGAGTGGTCCAAGGACCGACCCCTGCGGAACCCCGCACGTGACATTCCTAATGTTATCGTCCACCAGGAGGCTTCTTTCGGTAAAGTAGCTCTTCACCAGCTGCACAAGGTACACAGGTATCCCTCTATGTGTCAGCGCATCAACTATAGGTCTCCAGGGAGCCGTATTAAAGGCATTCTTAACGTCTAGTGCCACTGCCAGACAGATCTCTCTGTGGCGCCAGTTGCCCGTGTTTGCAGAACGTGCAATGGGCACTACCTCCTGAACGGCATCCACTGTGGACCTGCTTTCTCTGAAGCCATACTGGCTATCTGATAGACCCCCTCTCATATCGAGTTCATCCGCCAGTCTCGATGTAATGATACGTTCTAGCAGCTTTGCACTAATGTCTATCAAGCAAATTGGTCGGGGTGCCGTGTCCAGTGGCTTGCCAGGCTTAGGCACAAGCACCAATTTAGCCTGTTTCCATATCCGGGGAATTACACCGGTTGTGATAATATCGCTGTAAACTTCGGTAAAGTTTTGAGTGTGTTTACTCGCTGCCAGTTTGACCACTTCAGGCGGTATACCGTCTGGTCCGGGCGCCTTATTAGGTTTAAGTCTGGCAGAAGCCGCTAGGACCTCGTCGGTGGTGACTGGGGGTGGTGGGAGCTCCCATTGCTCTGTTTCCCAGATAATCCCACACGTTGCGGAAACAGCTCATCTACGAGTTCTAGCTTGCGCTCAGTACTCAAAGACACGAGGTTACGAGCACCAGTCCTCTTGCAGACGATGCGGTAGCCATCGCCCCACATGTCATTATCAACGCTGTCAATAATTGCATCCCAGCATTTGCACTTGGACGCTTTGATACTGGCCCTTAATATATTTCTAGCTTCACTGTAGGCCATGTAGCTGTTTTCTATTGCTAGGGCGTCGTCCGGGCGGGAGGTCTTGAGTCTAGTCCACTTCCTCCTTCTCTTAAGGCAATTACATCTCAGTGCCGCGATTTCATGGTTCCACCAGTATACCGGTTTTCCCCTCCGGTGGCCCGCCACAGGCAGGGTGGTTTCGTACACCCTAGTAAGTGCCTCAATGGTGCTGTCGACGCTCGCACCACGCAGCTGTCCAAACTCATGGCGCAGTCGCTCAGTGACCGCGCTTTCTTTGCCGGGGTTATAGCGCCACCTAGATGTGGTGGTGGCCAAGCCCCGCACAGGGTCATTTTGTGGAACCTCCTCCAGCAAATCAAATGCGATCACCTGGTGATCGCTAAGGCTCTCATCCTCGAGCACGCGCCAGTTTCGGATGAATTCGGACAGCTCAGCACTCGCGAACGTCACGTCAATGACACTTTCCTGATCACCTCTCCTAAAGGTGGCCTTAGTTCCTTCATTTGCCACAATTAGATCATGTCCAGCCAGCCATTCCGCAAGCATACAGCCTCTAGCATCTTGTACGGCCGAGCCCCAAAGTTGATTTTTGGCATTAAAGTCGCCAGTGACAATGACACCGCGGCTATCTTGTAGCAGTCGCATGCAATCAGAGAGTTCGCTCAAGAAGGTCTCGTACTCTGCTATGTCGCAGTTGGGCGTTTTATAGCAGGAAAAAACGCCAACCCCGTCCACAGTGCACCATGCGATGCCATTGCCACTGCCTGGGTCATAGGCATTTCTGCCGTAGACCCTTACTGCTGCGTCCAATAGCTGGTCTTTGAACCAGGTGTTGGTGCTATTCATGTGCTTTTTTATTAGGTTCGGTGACCAGGAGAATGTGGGCACCATAAGTCTCCCTAGTTTTGTAGAGAAGATCGTGTGCTACGGGACTCCTATTCAAGTTGATCCGCAAAAAGCAGGTCGACTTGAATGCTGGAGAGTTTTCCGGTTTGTGCTCCACCGCTACTGGCCTCTCCAGCTCTCCGAAAGGGCTTGTCCTTCGTTTTGGCTTGTACCAGCGCCCTTCGAAAGGCAGGGCATTTGCCAACTCCAGCCTTATGACCTAGCTCAGAGCAGATGGGGCATCGTTCAAGGTTAGGACAATCCTTGGTGGTGTGTCCCTCTTCCTCACACTTGTAACATAGTTTGGACCTATCCGGTCCCTTGCATTCCACGGCTGAGTGGTTGTATTCCCAACATCTGTTGCATCTGTTCATAGCCACCCTTTTTTCGACTGAGCATTTGACCAGACCGACCCTAATGTCTTTGTCCGCCAAGAGCGATGCCGCGTCTCTCTTATTTATTCTTAGGGTGATCGCCTGTGTGTCTCTTGCGTTTGCTCGCAGTTCACTGAGCTTGTAGTCTTTGCCATCAAGGCTCCCTACTTTCTTCTCGATTGCGGCGATTACCTCTGCTCTGTCCATAGCCACGTCGATGCCTCTGATATGGAGTGTCTCCATATCAGCATTAGACCCGACTGTATGTAGGCTAAGATTTTCGTTGGAGTTTCTAATTGCCTTCTGGATCTCCTGAAGAGCTTCGGCATTTTTGTCGAGGGTGATTAGTACTTTGCCCTCTTTAGTGCTTTTAATGCCTCTGATGCTGTCAGTAGCACTGCTGCCTTGTATGCACCCCTTTACACTACTAAGGATCTCCTTAAATTCTTTACCCTGCTGCTCCACTATGACGGCGTAGGTGTTTCTGTTTCTGGTCTTCAGTTTGTTTGGCCTGGACTGGACCTGTTTGGTGGTGTAGATCACCTTACTTATTTTATTCCATGCGTCCTCTACCGTCCCTTCAAGTGCCACCCTAATTTATTTATTTATTTATTTATTATACTGTAGAAATGATCTATATATACACACAGTTAGGACAAATTACGGACAGAATGATTTATATCATAATGGAATGGTTATGTATAATAGATTACCCACTGAAATTAAAACAAGTCAATCTCTGCAAATTTTTAAAAGACAATGTTATACTTATATATATAATAATGTAGATGTGTAATTTATATTAATGTTAAATTTAAAAACTTTTTGTTAAATTATGTATTATTTTTGTAATGTAATTAGCTATTGCTAATAAAACCTATTATTATTATTATTATTACTGTACAGCAAACAGATAAATCCAATTAATGATCCTCCTATGTCAGGCTTATTGGCTTGTATTTGCCTGACGGTGGGAAAAGAGTAGTTCCAATAAATTAGACACTTCTCATTTCCCACAACGGACTCAATATCCCCCGTAGCGTAAGGCAGCACTGGTGTTTCGTCTATCCCGTACGAGTGCCTTAAATGGTAATAAAGCACTCGTAATGCTCCGTCGTGCCTTTGGATATAGGCCGAGACTGCATATGTCGGGCAAGCCAACAGCAAGTGCATAAGAGTCTCTGGCACCCTGCGGCAGGCCCTGCAGCTGACATCAGGGACCTCTATACCCATGACACGACTACGATAGACGAGGGTGTTAAATACACCATCCTGGCAAGCCATTATGAATCCCTCGGTCTCAGACTTCAGCCCGGCTGACCTTAAGAAGGCAAAGGTCAGCCTTTCGGATAAGCCAAGGTTTTCTATATTTTTATAGAAAACTCCATGCATTGGCTTATCCGTGTGCAGCTGTAGAAAGTTGTTGTGTTCTGCAGCTTTAATTTGGGCCTTTCGCCGAGCAGGTTCCAACTCGGTGACAGAGTCGCGATTTACCCGCTCGACGTCGAAGGGGAGACCAAGTTCATCGGCTGCTCTCTATGCTGCCTTAAACAGAAAAGCCCCTACCTCTGCATTTTCATGGTCTCGGACCACGCAGAGGAGGGGATCCGAACTCCTGATGACCTTACAGGCTCCATCCAGAACCATCCTATTATGGAGACTCTCCAAACTCAAGAGTCCACGGCCTCCCCGACGTCGTGGGAGGTATAGCTGTGGAACGGACGATTTAGGATGCAAACTTCTATTGAGATGCATTATTATTATTATTATTATTATTTCATTTTAAGTTTTCTCACGCTTAGAGTGGAATTAGCTTATAATCGGCCCCCCATGAGGCAAGATAATAAGCTTCTATTGCATATTTATGTAACTGGTATATTTAAGAACTTTCGGACTATATTACAGGTGCTGAGTATTGTAGCTTTCTGGATCAGACCAATAATGTGTTGGTTAATGCCGATTGTGTCCAGACTCTTCTTCACAGTTGTCGGGATAACACCAGTTGATGACAGAATGATGGGAGCGATAAACACCTTATCTTGTTGCCACACTTTTTTTACCTCTTCTGCGAGCTCACTGTATTTATTGAGTTTTTCCGCATAGGTTTGTTGTAGCCGATGCGTGTTTGGTATTGCTATGTCAATAATGTAGGTGTATTTCTTTGACTTGTCCATTAAAATAATGTCTGGTCTATTTGCTAAGATAGTCCTATCTGTAATGACAGAGCGGTCCCAATAAAGCCGATAGTTGTTGTTCTCGAGGACTGCACTAGGTGAATATTCGTAGTATGGTAGCTTTGTGTTAGTCAATTGGTGATTTAGGGCCAATTGGGAGTGGAGTATTTTGGCTACCTGATTATGCCTGTGCGTATAGTCAGTCGCTGCTATTATTATTATTATTATTATTATTATTATTATTATTAACCTAACAGCGGCACACTTTCTCAGCCGTAGCTAGAAGTTATTTACCAATCACTCGTGTGTGATTGAGATTCCCCACTGTTAGAGCCCGTTCCAGGTTATTGGGCCCTTTCGGCAACGTTGGTGATGCCTGCTCCAACAGCTCAGAGTCTAGATCCCAAAAAGGGATCACAGAGACTCCTAGTCCAGGACTTTCCTTAAAATATGCACTGTTCCCAATAGTGCAATCTTCTGCTTATATTGTGCAGATTATTATTATTATCATTATTATTATTATTGAAATGTCCTTTTGACTCATTATATAAAAACTTTTCAATTTTTACTGGTCTACATTATTCATTTCTGTAGCGACAACATTTTCTGAATGGGATATAGTGAAAAGGCCATATTCAAAACTGTAGCTTTTTTTATTCCTTTGTCTATGCTATTACTGCATAAAATTTTATAATAAATTACCTGACAGTATCAGAAACTTAGACTTTTCCAAGTTCAAACATAAAATCAAACACTACCTTCAAAGGAAGGCCTTCTATAGTTTTGAAGAATATCTTCAGGAGCATTTCAGAGACATTTAGTTTTAACATTACCATATAGTTTTACTGAATTTTATTTCAATTTTATTATCAATGTATTTTAACACATCTGTTTGTGTATTGTATTTTAATCTATTGTTTTATCAAGTGCCCTTTTCTTTCTTTTTTTTTTTCAATCTATTTGTCTGTTTTTAATCTAATCTCTTGTACCAGTTGACTTGTGTAAACATTTGCTTATATTGACATGAATAAATGATTA
The DNA here is from genome assembly GCA_936432065.2 of Rutpela maculata. NCBI lineage: Eukaryota > Metazoa > Arthropoda > Insecta > Coleoptera > Cerambycidae > Rutpela > Rutpela maculata. Next base: position 142,508,319 of record OW386286.2, read on the forward strand.
TTATTATTATTAAATGATTATTATTATGTAGACGTTGATACAGCACAGCTAACATTTTCTAACACACTAAAACTAATCATTTTGGTGTGAATACATGTGAAACATGATATTCCTCGTTAATGAATGTATGACAACATACTAGTTGCCATACACTGAACAAGATAACCTTTAAATTGAAAGTATGTATATGTTGCATACGAAAAAATTCTAATAACTAAATTATTAAACATTAGTTATTACCTCTGTTTGAACCATTGCCGGCCGTTGTGTTCTTAAAATTCTAGCTGTTTGAAATACATCTACTACACCTTCGTATTGCATCCGTTCCAAAACAATACTTAGAGTTATAAAAACACCAGTTCTACCAACACCAGCACTATAAAAAAATACAATTATAATAGTTAACGTATATAACAAAACAATATAAATAAAAGGTACTGATGTGGCCAGTGCATAACTTACTTAACATGTTGAGCCCCGGTGTACACAATTTTAAGGTCCCCCAAAATTACTAACAAAACAATGATATACAAACCTGCAATGTACTGTAATCGGACCATCTTGTCCAAATTGTTCCTTTGTTTTATGAACTTGTCCAATAAAATCAATAAATCCCTCACCAGATTTGGGTACTCCCTGTTCTGGCCAATCAGTAAATTGAAATTGTCTTACTGTTCTCGATGATCCATCTCTGGCATCAGTTACCTTAAATTCTCGTAAAATATATTGTGGCATATTATACTCTGCAATGGGATCAACAACAAAGCACTGGTATCTAACTGATCTTTCACTCGGCCAATACTGGTGGCATTTTTCCTTTAACAAAATTGCACATATAGTGTTATTGAATAGAAATAATAATGTGCTTTATTTCAATTGCCAAAATACATAAAATATAAAATATAAATATATATAAAATGTCACAGACCAATAAATGCATATAGTGGCAATAGTGAAAAAAAGTAAAAAATGTAAAAAAGTAAGATTATTTCACACTTGTGTATAGTCGAACTAAGAGTATATTAAAAACATATGGAGTTATCTCACAATCTTCGCTTTAGAAATGTCAAAATATGGATTTGACTTTTGACGTTTAGTTAATTTTGAACTTTATTTATCTAAATATGGAAATTAAGCACAGGCATAGAAAAAATATTGTATGAAACATAAAGTGCCTTATTTTCACTCATGGGATTGCCACTCACCTACGGCTCGTGAGTCAAACTTCCCATTTGTGAAAAAAGTACCACTTTATGCACTTGTTGCATAAATTACTATTAACTGAACTCTCCTAGTAAAAAAATATAATTTGTTTTGAAGCAACTCTGTAGTCCAATCAATAGATCGTATATATGAGATAACTTCAGGCAAGTACATCGCTGCTATGCCAGTGATATATTTTCTTAAACACAGCATGGTTCAAATATGATATAATATAATATAATATTATTATTAGGACTATGAAGATTAGCTCCTCAGTGCTGTTGTAAATTCTGACGCCCCTAACTTGGAAATTGTGCCGAATCCGCACTTTATCATGGTAATGTGGGTTGATATGTTAAAATATTGACTCCTGCTCAGACGACATGTTAAAGTTGATCCGCTTGTTTGGCAAGATAGAGATCATTCGGAGAGTAAAAAACAACTTATTGCCAATTTTGAAAATCGTGGGGTATTTACGAAATTTAAGATGGTGTTAAACAACAATTATATTCTTTCCGTAGAAGTGGTATATGAACAATTGTGGTGCTATATAAGAAAATTGCATTTCGTAAACCTATTTGTTTGCATGGTTGAACTTTTGAGTCTTCATAGTCTCGCTGCTCCATAATTGTTTTTATTTTACTTGCACATCTGGAAGTATAGTGGCTGACCGTAAAAAAAAAACTGATTTTTTTTTCTCAAATGGGCTTAGAATGTCACGAAATATCGAGCTTTTAAATTTGAGCGACTAAAAAATTTATGTCTGTTGGTTGATCTGCCCTAACTTTTTTTTGTGCACGATTACGTTGGAACGGTTTATGATATCGACTTGAAATTTAGTTCAGCTATGTATTATAGCGAGATCTAGAACTAGATTATATTTTGGCCCTATTCTGTTGCAGGTTTGGGGTAAATAGGTAAAGCAAGCAAATAAGAGTAAATAAAATTGGGATTTAGTGTTATACTAGAAGCCAAGGTCTCAAATTTTTACATCAGCCACCTATTACCACCCCCACTCTGTTATTAAGGGGGTGAAAAAAATAAATCCTGAATTATTGCGTGTACAAGAACCAAAGACCTCAAACTTCTCAATTGTTTTGAATATTTTTAGTTCAGATAAATTTGATATTTTAATTTCGAATCACGCTAAATTTCCCATCACCTCACTTCTTTTCGTGTATTTACTGTACTTTTCATTGAAGAGGCGAGGCCAACTTGACATCAAATTATAATGAAAAAGTGACAGTGAATTAGTCTTGAAAATTGTTGTTAATTTGCTTGACGCATCGAATATAAGTGTAATCTCTATAGTACCGGAAAGTGTTGGTTTTGGGATGGCAATAAGAGCAAGCGAGAGCGAAGCATGCAATCATGTACATGCTTTTCTTGATGGGCGTGTCACTGCTTACATCTGCAAGAGTACTGGTAGACGTCTTTATTATGGGCAGTCGGTTAAATCGTTGAAACTAGAGCAATACCAAAACAAACTCTTTCCGATTCTGTATAATGAAATACAAGATCTTTAAGTGCGCTAGCCAAAAATTGAAGATATTGGTGGCATCTTCAGCTGGAAATACAAGTAAGAAAAGAACACTAATACGAAAATGTTGAATACCAGATCAAATTTTCCACCAGAAGCTCGATTTTAAAAAAATGGCCACCCTTTTTAAAAAATGGTTGCCATATGTCATTCTGATTATATTTCTCTGACTGTGGTTGAGTTGTTTTATGAAGAAAAATTAGAGAAACCTTTATTAAAAATTTTTTAAAATACGCTGCAAAACTTAATTTTTTCTTTGTTTGATAAGTTCAAATTTTAGGTTTAAAGAACTTTAACTTAAAACTCAGTTTGACATTTAAGCTAAATGGCGATTTAATGGTTATCTAGTATTTAAATTTTGTTGATAATACACTTTCTTGCCGCTAAAGCTCCTCTTAAGGTATATCTCTCTTTAAATGTGGTGATAATAACAGATATTTGTAAACTGTAATGGCAATCAAAAATGTAAATTTTTTACCATAACAAGATATTTTCTTAAAACTTTCCATCAATTTATTTCACTTTCTACATATTAAAGATTTTTCTCAAAAATAAAAAGAGACAAATTTTTTGCTTAATAATATCTATATACAATCTTCTAATAATTCAGTTTTGAAATTATGTAAATATACATTTAATGAACAAAGTTATAAAAACATCAAGATTATAAAGGTGCATTATAAAAAAAAAATACCTACCCTTCCCATCTCTTTTAGTTTAGTTAGCATAACAATTATTGTAGAATTATGCTCCCAAAGCATCCTCCATAAATCATCTGTAGTGTCAGTCATTGGACCCTGTGTAGCAATATAAGCTCTACGATATCGATAACCATCTATAAAACTTGCATTGATGTAATCTGATCCTTCAATATTTCTTAAGGGTGTTAAACAGACTCGTGTACTTTCAAAAGGTAAGATATGTACCAATCTATTCTTAAGTTTATTAGAAGGCAAATTTGCAGTAGCAAAACGTGTTGAATCAGTCTTAATGTTACCTAGCTTTTTAAATTCATGTTCCATGCCAGTTATATTTTCTCCAGGTTCTAGTTGCATCAGTTTTTGAATATGTGAATGTAAATTACGAGCGGGTACTTCAGTTTGCCCACAAATATAGGCTTCTAATAATGCATCATGAATGAATATATACTGGTCTTCAGTTTGAACCATATAGTTTCTTTGCGCACGTAAACATGTCACATGACCATATATATCAACTGTTTTCTCATTACGTATTCTCTCTAACATTGAGTCAATTACAATAAAACAACCTAGAAAAAAAAGGGAATTATTAAACAACATTTATTTATATTCGAGGGTTTAGCCACTATGCAATATTGCATACATATCGTCGTCTATCTCACGAAGTGTCGTATCTCAAAAAAATCGACACTTGAGATAGGTCGGCAAATATACTTCATTTGACATGTTCTTGCATCTCACAAACTTTCGTCAGTCAAGAGCTTATACTATAGGTACATGTAGACGTTGGTGTATCTCAATTTAGTTACAATTAATTTCTCACGAACTGGCATATCTTGACTTAGGTCATATCGTGAGTTTCATTTTATCCATTCTAGCTCTCGAACATTATAGCCCAAGAGCTGGTGACATTGAAAGTACCGTCATCACGGATTTTAAAAATTCTAGTGAAAATTGACTGTAGAAAACCATACGTACAAAATGAGCCCGCTATGACGAGGTTTCTCTAACTGGAAGTATTTTTAATGAAATTAATTATTATTAAAAAATAATAATGTTTCTACGCCATAACGGTAAAACTTTGTTACCTATCACCTCCTTCAAATATCACCTCCTTCAAATAGGTATGACAGACATTTTCGGCAGAGTAGAAATCGTCATACCAGGTTTTTCTGAAAGAGCATAAAATTTTCTAAAAAATGCTCTAATTGAAATCAATTTCCGCGATAACGGTAAAACATTATTGTTTTTTAATAATAATTAATTTCATTAAAAATACTTACGGCTAGAGTAACCCCATCATACCGGGCTCATTTTATATGTATGGTTTTCTACAGTCAATTTTCACTAGAATTTTTACAATCCGCGATGATGGTACTTTCAATGTCACCAGCTCTTGGGCTATTACGTCATATTTCCGTTATTCTTGTCGGTACATGTTTGTCTGCAGTTCGATTTTATTCTTTTAAACTGTATAAAGGGGTCAGTTTTCATTAAATTTGCTTAGCATACGAGACGATCGGTATTAATATCAAAATGGATGTTCTCGAATGTGGACCGATGGAATGAAAAATGTAGTTTATTCTAGTGAACATTGAGAAAAACAAAGCAATTGCGATAGGCACTAAAGTTAAAATGTTTAACAAGAAAAAGTGGTATCGCGATAAAATAATTGACATAGAAGATACTCATTCAGTTAGTGACAGTTTTAGTAGTTCGGACTACGAACCTTTGATGCGGTTAAAAAATAAATTTGTTAAAAACAGTGCTGAGGATCCGGAAAATAACTTTATTTTTGAACAGGGCTGACAATGATTTTCAGTTAATACAACATGTAGAAGGTAGTGTTTCTGACAATAATTTGCAGTCAGATAATAATGAAAGCTTTGTGTACGATTCAGATCCATATTTAGCTTCTTGCGAGGCGTGAAAATGTAAAGGAGAAGTATTTAGTGCATGCCATCGCTGCCAACAGTTACTGTGGTTCAATCACTTAGACAACAATGAATCATGCGAAATAGATAGTTCATCGAGAAAGCGCCATCACAAAAAAAGTGAAAATCGTCCGCAAAAAAAAATATTAACTGAAATTGATGCCTTAGTCATTGATGGCCTGCCTACACCAGAGCAGTTTGAAGTTGAAGGAGAAGAAAAGGAAGGTAATAAAGTGCGAAAACGCAAAACTAATGCACAAAAATTGGCTGAAAAACTATGCAATTCAGGAAAAGAATATGTTAGTCAGAAAACCAAACAGATTGTACCTGCGAGAAATATCAAGACATCTTGTGATGTGGAAAAGTGCAAAAAAAAATTGACAGCAATGTTTTTTATTCTGTGATGATGACAGAAAAAATATTTAACTCTTATTACAATATGGAGAGAGTTTACAGCGTCAAAGGGAAACTCTTAAACCTAAACAGAGAACGACCAAGGAAGATACATCATGAAGAGACAAGACTATTGGATATTACTTGACAAAAAACAGAGAACGAATTTTGGTCTGTAAAACTTTATTTATTAATACATTGGGAGTGTCTGACCGTACTGTGAGAACCTCTTTATCAAAAAAAAACTGAATTTGATACCATTGAGCTCGAAAAACGTGGCAGTAAACAATCAGCAAATGTTTGTTCTAGAGATAAAGAGATTCATTTGGCTGTTGAAAACCATATTAACAATTACTGTCGAGCATCTACTTCCAGGGAATATATACATTCCGACTTATCAATCCCAAAAATGTTTGCCATGTTTTTAAACGAAAGAGCGGAAAATGATGTTAAACCAAGTATTGCCACATACCGTAAGATTTTTAAAAGTAAGAATCTTAGTTTACATTGCCCCAAAAAGGACCAGTGTTCATTGTGCTTGACTTTTAGACAAGGTGATGAAGGAGTGAAAGCTAACCTAGAACAGCGGTATAAAAAACATATTGAGGAAGAAAATGAAGTAAGAAGACTAAAACAGGAGTGTAAAATTGGGCAATAAGTAATGGTCCAACATTTTTGTGCGCAACGTTCGACCTTCAGCAAGTTATTTATCTCCTGATAAGTAAAGAAAGTGCAATATTTTACAAGCGTCGCTTGTCTAACTTTAATTTAACTTTTTATAACATGTCAACAAAAGATTGTTTTTGCTACACATGGCATGAAGGTATTAGCCGAAGAGGATCATCCGAAATTTCCACATGCCTTTACAGAGAGAGCTCTTCAATATTACGACAACAAAGGCACTAAAATTGTATCACTTTTTGCAGATTGGTTGCAGTGGGCAAAATAAGAATACCATCATTGCGACAATGCTTCTGTATGCTGTTGTCCACTGCACTAACATAGAAGAGATAACTTTGCATTTTTTGGAACGAACCACGGACAAAGCGAGGGTGATAGTGCTCATAGTGCTATCTCATCTGCTATTAAAAATTCTGGTGATGTTTTCGTGCCATCACAACTTCATCCCATAATGAAACTGTCCAGGAGAAAGCAACCCTATAACGTTAATGCTCTTCGGTACGACGACTTTTTAGACTTTAAAAATCTTTCACAATCAATACGGCTGTTGTCCATTAAAACCACAGATGCTGGAGGTTCATTTAAATGGACCGAAATGATGGAATTGAAAGTAGTCAAAGATAAGCCAACGTAAATATTTTTTAAATCGAGTCATATTCATAGTGAATAGAGTTCTATAACACTGAAACGAAAGTTAGATAACTTAAAAGACATGCAACTGTCAATTTTAAATTCTGAACCCGTAAAGATTTCCAAGGACAAGTATAACGATTTAATGAAATAAGTTAATATTGAACAACAAAAAAACTGTCTGTTTAAACTTTCACCTACAAAAAACCCTCCAAGAGGACCTGCTATCTATGATAAATATAAAGTTTGCAAATTATGTTAAGTTTTTAGGTACCTACTTGGACAAAAGATTGTCATGGAGCTCTCAAATTGAGCATGTCTGCAAGCAGCTCAATAAGGGATTTTTTGCTATCCTCCAGCTCAAAAACTCGATGAATGAGCAGGTACTCTTGGACGTCTATTACTCCTTATGCTATTCATGTATCTCATACAGCATTACATCTTGGGGTAGTGCAATTGAAATGAACAGAGTATTTATAGCACAAAAAAGAGTTGTGAGACTTATATTTGGGTTGAAATGTAGGGAAAGTTGTAGAGAAATTTTTAAACAAAAAAAAATTTTAACTGTTCCTAGCATATTTATTTTAAAATGCGTCACATTGTTCATTAAACTTAAAGACAAGTTCACAACATCGTCTTCAAGTCATAACTACAACACTAGACATGGTGACCTTATTTCTATTCCCAACCACAAAACTAGTAACTTCAAACATTATTTTTATTATAATTATATAATTTGTTACAACGCTTTACCAAATAAAATTCGCAGCATAAAAAATTGTCATAAATTAGTGAAGGAAACAAAAAATTTTCTCCTTGAAAATGGGTACTATAATTTACAAGAATTTCTCTATAGAAACTAATACAGTTTATACCTTGCTTGAAGATTAGTTTTATTATTGTTTTTTTTCTCTTCTTCATTCCATTTAACAATATAAATATTTATGACTAATTACATGTCTCTCATTAAATTTGGGCGTGAGCGGTGATTATTTACTTATCTTTATTATAAGTATTTTATATATACACATTCGGAAAATGTTGGATTTGGGTGGCACGCATAGTTTCAACGGCCTGACAGACCCGCCTACAATAAAGGCGTGTACCAGTGCTCTAGTAGAGGGAGCAAATAATGACGCGCTATCAAGAAAACACGTACATACATCATTATTGCTATTAAAAATTTCAGTACCATTTATTCAAAGGAAGGATGTAGTTGGCTCTGTTCAGTATAGGTAATATTATTACGTGCTTTAATAACTGAAATTATTTAACCCGTTTTACTTTCAAAACGAGTCAAATAATTCTTTACATTGCAAGTGGAAGACGGAAACAAATTGAAATTCCGCAAGCAGAGTTGCCCACGCACATGTGGTGGGGAAAGCAGGTGGCATCAGAAGGATGTGTTATACGATAAAAAAGAATAGCCTAGTTGCTTCGCTCTCGCTTGCTCTCATTGCCGACCCAAATGAAAAATTTTCTGACTCTGTATATATGTATATTGTATTTGTTTATTTATTGACTTGTATTTTTTAATTTTTAAATGTTATTCTGAATTGACTTGCCATATGTACAGTAATTGTATCATCTTGTGGTTAATAAATTATCTATCTATCTATCTATCTAATGGCGCTTTGTAACGGTGCCACATCTGTAATTAAAATCTTAGAACATGCACAATTTTATAATAATCTGCCACGTCACGATAGGTAGATGAATAACTTGTAGCTACTTATTTCTGAAGTATGTAACAGTTGAGTTTGTTTTTAATACAGAATTATTTTATTAATTTAATAATTTTGTATCAGATTTTTTTATTTTTTTATGCACAATGTTTGCGCCGCTCTTTATTTTATTTGAACTTAAATTGATATAATAGGCAACCCAAATTACCTAGCAGTGAATAGATGATAAACTCTATCATTTATACAGGAATTTTATTCTCCCATACAAAAAGGGCAACAAAAAGTGGACTACTGATACTGCTACCAGTGAGCCATTAGACATTATAGATAGATAGTTAAAGAAGTTTCTAAAAGGTGTTAGACAAAATTTCATTTTTTGATATAAGTAAAACCATTTTCTCATATAGTTAAATATAGTTAAACAGCAATTACTTGAATAGTATTGTGTCGTGCGATAATTCTTCGAATATTGCCGATTCCTCGTCTTTACCTTAAAGTTTCCTTTTCCTGATTTCCTTCAATCTCCGGCATTTATCAAATTGCAACCACCAGGATTTCGACTGAACGGTGAGTCTTACTATTATAGTCAAATACTTAGATTTTAGAAATTATAGTCTGCTAATAATAGAAATCTTTAGCAAAATAACATACACACAATGATAAACGATAGATATTAAAATGCTTATTTCGTTCAAAACTCATAATTTTTGTTTTTTCACGAATGAAATGTTAATTGTGTTGTATATTTACGAATGTATCTTTTTCAACAACAAAATGCTAATCACATAAGTTGACGTAACTCACTGTATTTAGAAAGTTTCATTTTTTATCTCTCACGTAACGTCGTATCTCGCTTAGAAATTTGTTCAGAAAATTTGGAAATACGCACTCTTAATACAGACCTCATGCCGGTAACTACATATTCCAGTACACAACATAAGCAAAAAATACAACGAAAAGGCAAGTTTTATATGTTTATTATTCATTTTAAAAACCACCAAAACTTAAAACAGCTCTAGCAATGAATACCCTAAGCAAGTCATTGCCTCCGCCCCAAGAAACAATATTATTTGCTATGTGACTGTAGGCCAAAGCGTAGTAGATGTTTAAGACTCCTTCAGTGTTTAAGCAAGATTTCAATTGCATTATAGCATAGAATGCTGAATTTAATTTAGAACAAACATGTTCAATGTGTCTATTCCAGTTCTATTTATCATCTAGCCATAAACCTAGGAATTTTGATGTCCGCGAGAGTGTTAGATTATTTTGAGATATAAAGAAACCTTTATATAAAGGGGATCTTAGATGAAAATTCATATATACGGTCTTTTTTTATTTAAGATTAAATGATTTCGCTGACACCAAGCCTCTAATTCATCACAAGTGACTGCAATATTTGTTGACAATTCTTCTGGGTTTTTTGCAGATAAAGTAATTGTGATATCATCTGCAAACATTACAACCATACCATTTGTAATATGTAAATCATTTACATATAACGCAAATGTGGCCCCAAAACTGATCCAATGTTAATGTCAATCAGAAAGGTCTTTTTGTGGAGCTTATTGACCAAGATAATATATGCTCGATTTGATGGCAGGGTTCTGTCTGTAAGTGTTATTATTATGTTTTTCAGTTGTGACATAGCCAGGCACAACTCATCAATTGTTAATTCCTCGATAAAAATAGAATTAACAATCGAATTAGGGAGAGTGCAGCCGGTGGCACCCGGATGTAGGTTTTAGTAACTGCTCGATACTGGTAGTATAATAATCACAAAATGCATTACTAATATCCAAAGGTTCACTGATACTGATTTCATTTGAAGTTATTGTGGAGGGGATAGTTTTTTCTTTACCCTACCAAGATTTGCATTTACCACTCGCCAAATAGTTTTAGTGCAGTTAACAGAGTTTATAATTTTGTTCTTAAAAAAGTTGTTCTTAGTAATTTGAATCCTTTCAGAAAATACCTTTTTTGCCATTTGATATCGTTTCTTATGTTCGTCTGTGCCCGAATTTTTGCTAATCCAAAAGTTTTTCCAGTTCTTGGCTTTCCTTAACTACATCAGAATCTATCCAGTTGTGGCAGGGTACATAGGAGACCACAACATTTTTGATGGGGCTGGTTAGTTCCAGACAGTATTTGAAATTTGACCAAAAGAGGCTGTATAAGGAACTTAGATCAGTTCTAGAGAAAAGGTTTTTCAAATTATGTAAGTTTTGTTCTGAGAAGTGTTTCTTTTTGATACAAGTTTTCAGATTTTCTGATGCTTGTGGCTAAGAGGTAATATCCCGGTATGGGAGTGACTTCCGCCTGTTCTGAAGTCAGTGTTCAGTGACAAAGATATAGTCCAATTTACGTTTTCTTGAGATTACTTCTAGTTGAGTTATTTTATTGTGAAGGCACTGAGTATTCACATGTAAAGCATTCCAGGAATGTACTAGGCTTGAATTAATTTGTCCATTGTCTGGCACGAAAAAATTTAAGTTTATTTTCAAATGGTTTTATCAGAATATCCTCAGGCCACAATGAAGCATTCAGCAAATCATTAAGAAGATCTGCCTGAACAGTAATGCGGAAACTGTTGTAATCTCCTGATCTAACTTTTTGCCGTTCAATTTTAAAGTATTCATCCACGCCAAAGGTATCTTTTAGGTAATGCAGTAGGTCAGTTACAGTGACATCAGTTGAGAGTTTACTGACAAAGATGGATTCTTTTGGTACAATTTTAGATGCAATAATTTTAGTGTTTTCTATTTTTCTGGTACCTATAACGGGCAACACCCGCTGTTTTGTGTTTTTGGAGTCAGGTTCTTTTGATTTTTGTAGATTATGGGGCGGCTGAGTTGATGATTTGCCCGCCCGGGAAATTACAGTTTTTCTTTTCGGGAAAGGAGATCTTTAGATCCACAGAGGTAGTTGCTTATAAGATAGAAGGTCTTTGTAGAGTTAAGTCAACTTCAGGGGTAGGAGTTAGAGTATTTTGTATTATAGAAATTCCTTTTTGTAGATAGTCAATCTTCTGTTGTAATTGCTGATGAATTGAGCTTTGAGTTCTCTCGTATGGATAATATTCAGCTGCCGATTTAGCAGGAGGCTGTAAATGTCCCTCAGTGAGTAATCTAATCAATTCAACTTTTGACTCCTTTATGTTTCCGACATAGGTTGAGATGCTATCTAGTTTTAATAATAATAATAATAATAATAATAATAATAATATCTTTATTTTCATAAGACCCTGTTACAGGTATTGAAATATAGTCAAATTTGCATTTGCGTAAAATATATTAAAAACACATAAGTCTAGACAAGATCATTCTGTAAACATGATACAGAACAAATAAATAAATAAATAAAGACGAGAAGTGCTAATATAAACTAAATACACTCATGAAAACTAGTAGAACTTAAATATTCACTTATAGAATAAAAGCTGTGCCTAATTAAAGTGGCGCGAACTGTGCTCTTAAAGAGGTGAATGTTGTTAATACTTTTTATATTTTTAGGGAGTTTGTTATAAAGCTTGATGGACATGACATAGGGCCCATTGGCTACTATTGACAGTTTGTGTTGGGGAATCGTCAGATTTTGACTGATCCTTAAGTCATGATCAGTAAAGTTGTCCCTAGGAACATAGTTGTTATAATGAGACTTGACATAGGACACACATCTGAGTATGTAAAGGGATGTTACTGTTAAAATATTAAGTTCTTTGAATAAAGTTCTGCAGGAATGACGTAGAGTTTTAAAGGTCATAGTACGTAAAATCTTTTTCTGCAATATAAGGATTTCATTTATGCGACTGCAGTTACCCCAACAGATAACACAATAATCAAGGCTAGATTGTACATAGGCATAATAATACATTTTTAATATATCTATATTGACAAATTTTCTCATCTGCCATATAAGAAAGCAATGTGTAGATAATTTGGATAGTAACGAGTCAATATGATCGTTCCATGTTAAATGAGAGTCGATGTGTATACCGAGATATTTTACAGCATTATTTTGTATGATGGTTTTATTATTAGCTCTTACTAACAAGTTGATGTCAAGCTGCTTTGTAGAGAATACCATCAGATTAGTTTTTAAATTATTTAAAGCTAAACCGTTAGTCGAGCAGTAATTCTCCATCAGAGAAACCGTGGTATTTGTTTTTGTAGATAACAGATCAATATTACTGTCACAGTCAGCGGTAACTGCATCATCTGCGAATAGAGAAATAAATGTATCGTGCAAAGTGGGAACAACATCATTAAAAAACACAATAAATAATAAGGGACCCAACACACTCCCTTGGGGAACCCCAGTGGACACCGGTCTGGGTCTAGAAACATAGTTTTTTCCATTTTGACTCAAAATTACTTTTTGTTGCCGGTCTGCCAAATAAGTTTTTAACCAGGTTAGAGAAGGCCTTCTAACACCATACCTATTAAGTTTGTCTAGTAGCAAGTCATGTTGGATCGTATCGAATGCTCGAGTTAGGTCAAAGAAAACACATGCACTTTTATTTTTATTTTCAAAACTATTTAATATGAAGTTATATAGGGATAGTACTGCATCTTGTGTTGCCACACCTTTCCGGAAGCCAAACTGACTGTCGTTAAGTATCTTTTGATATGTTAAAAAATTGTAAAGCCTACTGTGGTATGCTTTCTCGTATAGTTTTGAAAAGACTGACAGCTGGGCAATACCCCTATAATTAGAGAACAACGATTTATCATTTTTCTTGTGTAAAGGGATGATTAGAGAGCTTTTCAAGACACTGGGAAATAATCCCTCCTGGAAAGACATATTTATTAGGGTAGTTAAGGGTTCGACTATGACACTTAATAATAGTGAACAAGGAATTTCATCATCCCCTGCCGAATTCTTGGAAGATACAGATTTAATAATTAATATAAGTTCATCGGTAGTAATTGGTGACAAAAAAAATGAGGTTTGTGAAGGTTGAATATTAGCTGTATTAGAGATGGCCATGTTCAGTGTTAACTGCTCAATGGAATTGATAAAAAATGCATTAAATGCCTCGGCAGCATGATGCATATCTATCATATTAGTTCCGTTAGGATCCGTAAATGTATGTGGCAGTTGATTATGTATGCAATTGTTGCCTTGATTCTTGATTATCTGCCATGCTGTTTTGGATTTATTTTTAGAGTTTAAGAGTAAAGACTCATTATAACTTTTTTTGGCCTGTTCAATTTTTGTAAGATGGTTTTTTTTCAAAATATTGTACCTAAGAAGGACATCATCATCCTTCGTAAATTTGTATGTCTTATGCAAGTCTCTTATAAAAACACCCTCATTAATATCAGCTGTTATCCATGGTTTTTTGGATTTAGTATTTTGTTTGATTTTACACATTTCGAGTGGGAAAGCTTTATCCATAAGGTTCACAAATATATTATGAAATGATACAAAATTTGCATCAGCATCATCATGACTAACTAAGAAATCCCAAGTTTCTGTAGATAATAAGAATTTAAAATAAGTGATGTTATTTTCAGAGCTAAAAAATCTTTTTAGGGTATAGGTACATTTACTTTCAATTTCTGAGTGATATTGGTAACATATACATTGCATAAAATGATCTGAGAGATCACAATAAATAATTTGAGGCTTGAGTAGATCAACACTAATATTAGAAAATATGTTATCGATAATAGTTTTACTCGTATTTTGTATACGTGTAAAGTCATTTATGGACATTTTTAAGTTGTACGACTTGAAGATATTAAGTAATCTTTTAGCTCTATTGTTTTCAAACTGACAGTCAGAATTTGTATTGAAATTTGTGTTAAAATCACCACACATAAAAGTTGGACAATTTGGTCTATTTAAGTTATTAAGCAGCTCGTCAATATTTAGTACAAAGGAATTAAAATCGGACGCTGGTGTTCTATAAAAACAACCAACAACAATACTAATGTTTTTTAAAAGAATTTCTATAAGAGCATATTCAAATACTTCATCAATTTTAGCTACAGTGGAAGATATAGTTTTAAAATTTAGATTGTTTCTGATGAAAATGGCCACTCCGCCATGAGAGGATGCACTTCTACAGAAGAAATCTGTTAACTTATATGAATGTAGATGTATATGATTGATTTCACAAGATGTACATTTAGTTTCGGTAACACAAACAATCTCAGGAAAGTCTAAAGAGTGTAATAATAAGTCAAGTTGATCAATTTTATTACGTATACTTCTTATATTTATGTGGCACACCCTTAGATGATCCCTCGCTGTTGTTAATGTAGCCTCTTCGTTGTGGACTATTAAATTATCTTGGTTAATTATAAAAAATTACCTTGATTATAACGCCTATATTTTTCAAAGTCAAATCTCTTAAAGCCAACAGATTTTGGCCAGAATTCTGGTTTGTACATTTCTTCTTTCATATTGAACGGTGCATTTACTACAAAGCATTTGTTGATTCTGTCATCTGTATTCAATTCTTTAACAGTAATTGGAAGATCTTTAAAAGCAGGTTTTTTCAATATAAATTGCTTTATATCATTTTCTTCGCAGATTCTTTTACATCTGTAAACGTAGATCCAGACCTTTTTTTCTACACCAGAAAATTTATCATTATTGTCAGATGTATTTCCAGTTCCTAAGGTTTTAGCGCTAGCTGTTTTATTAATATTTGTATTGCGATTGTTAACTCTATTTCTGTGTCTTCGGCCTTGATAATGTAACACCCTGTACCTAGGTCGTGTATTTACAAATTAATTTCCTAAATTTAAAATAGAATTTACCTATTTTAGAATTTTCAAACAATGCAAATCAAAATTAAATATATCAAGATAACAATTAAATCGATTTCATGCATAATTTACTTAAATACAGAAACATTATTTTCTTTATAATATTATGTACAGTTTTAACAGGGGTTAGTTTTGACGCAAAAGTTGAGGTTCTCACAAACGTATCGGCTAAAAGAATGTGTTACATAAACAGAAAGATCATCAACGTAAACGATAGAAAGCCATATTCATTAAAGACTTAAGTTCGAAATTTCTTATTAATGGGTAATTTAGATAACCGAAGGGCTGGCCGAGAGTTAGATGCATATGTGACAAATATTGCGTAGATCGCGAAGCTCGCTTGTATAACCCCACCGGGGATTATACTTTGCTAGGCGGCAGCTCTCTCGTCGGAAGCATTGGGGATGGGTAAGGATCTTTGGAAAATTTAATTTTAAAGTCTTCAATTATTTAAATAGGCGCCACTTAATCTTGTTTTAGTTAAGACCAAGAAAAAATGCCTATCCTAGCCTTTTGGGTTTGCGGGTGTTGCAAAAAAATAAAGTCAAGGTTGGGTCCTCAAATTTGATTTAATAATAAAAATGTATCACAATAAGGTATCCTTATGGGGTAAGAATGTGCTCTACGAGCATCAAAATGCTTAATACCTGATTCATTTAATTTCACAAATGGTCCGCTTTTTGGCCCCCTCAAATAGTACTATTTGCGGTTCACAGTAACTGTGGAACTTATTAAAAGTCGTAATATTAACGAAATTATCTGACTTAAATTAGGTGTAAAATTGGCTTAGTAATTTAGCAAACAAATTCTTTGAAAAGTTTGGTAATTTTTATAGTTCAACGCCGTCGTCTCACACGACGTTTATTGTAAAATCAGAGGCTGGAATTTCACGTCGCCGTTTCTGAGTAATTAGAAAAAACAGTCTGACCTTATTTTTAATTTGTCGACACCTCACAGTACCATGGACATCCAGGGCAATTCCTTATTTACATAACGTGTTACAACCATGTGCTACAACCATGTGTTCTCATCAGTGTAAGCGACCTAGCGGCCGGGCGGCGTGCTTCACTTGCGACCGTGGTTATCCAATAGCCGGTTGAATAATTGAATCACACAGCGCTTCCAACCATATAACCGTATTACAGCTCAAATTACATAGATCCAGGATCATACAATCATTAAATATTAAACAGCAAGTCTACAGGATACGAGTTATGAATTCGAAAATTCCAAGGTGCAAATTACAAAATGCAAGTTAGCCATGTGCAAATTAACCAAACGTAAGTTAGCTATACGTAAATTAGCTATACGTAAATTAGGCCGGCAAATCTTCTCGCAGAATGGCCCTTCTTTTAAATATAATCTAACAAAATTCTCTAAGCCATGTGCTCGGTGCCCCAACAGCTTCTTAAATGGCCGTTACTTCCTTCTAAACCCTCTTTCTGAAACCGAATCCATGTACGTTGGAAACCCGTAATGAAAAACAATTGGTATTTAAAATTCATACATCGCGCAATGACGCGCTCGCCCTGTACCGACAGTGCGCTTAGCCAATAACCTGATTCTAAACTAAACGTAAACAACTAACATGGCTGTTTCTGTCCGAAAATTGGCGTAAACAAATGTTAACTGAGAAACTTATGACTTTCATGTAAATAATCCCAGGCATAACGTGATGGAAAACGCATACAACGTTACGCGGCACCTACTGCCTACATTTTTACAATACTGGGAAAAGGTTTCACTACTGCTTTGCCCTGTTTTAGACGCCCGCATACGCCAACAATTTATCAACAAATTAATTTAAGCACTATGAGCCATGCTAATTACCAAACAAACTCTGAAGGTTCCTAGTACCATGAGGGAGTCGAACATTCTTCTAATAGGTATAGTAATAAGGTAACATGCTACTTCCTTAAATTAACCGAATCAAACTTTATACCATAAAGATATAATTATAAATGCGTTGTGTCGCTCCTATGCGCTCAATGAAGAAATGTTCCTACCACTTACGTACAGGACAAGGTAAGGTATACCAAAAAGGAACCATGCATACAGGGTTCGCCCCAAAAAGTACTGTTTACCCGTTACACAATCACCCCTGTTCAACGGTAGAAAAATAGGAATTGAAAATTACTATTTTTCATAAGGACCCTTTCCTCTATTTTAACCCAGTTAGACTGTTAGTAAACTTATCCTAAATAATCGAATCGATCGATCAACTACACCCTACCTAAACTAAGACTACAGCTCTAACTTAACGCTCCTAAGCTAACACGTCTAAGCTATCATATGTACAAGTTCCTACCTACCTATCGACTAGTATCTGCGCAGATTTAAACCTAACTTAGAACTAACATACGGTAAAATTTGCTGACTACAGCTTCCACAACATTTAAATATAACGGCGCGAACGTCACATATAACAAACTTCCTGCTTCGGCGCCTAATTAACTCTAAAACAGGCAGACAGATTTACATCGAAGGAAATATACCGTCCCAAAATAACCTAGGGTAGTCCTAAGGTTTCATTAACCGGATCTGCAAAATGCATTTCTTCCACAACGGGACCCCGTACTGCGCGGAGTTAAACACAATTTAATTTGGAGAAGGTGGAATCAAAATCTATGTCCCCTCAGAATCGGAACATTCCAGATCATAGGTCGGATAAAAATATGGCTTGAGGTCCTTGACCTGCCAATTCCCCGCCTTTGAACCATCTTCGTATTCCAACGTATAGACTAACTTGGAAAGTTTTTTACGTACCGTACAAAGCACATACCGTGGAGCTAACTTCTTTGAGAAATTTTGCGCGGCGTTAGACAGCACCTTATTCCGCTTCCATACCCTGTCGCCAACAAAAAATTCCACATCGCGTTTCCTCAAATTATACGACTTTTCATTACGCTTATACGCTGCATTTAATTTGTCCTGAACCTTTTTATAAATTTCCCCTAGTTTGCCTAGGCCGCGCGCATAGTGCGTGGTATCTCCAGGTTTTAACTTCTCGAAACTCGAACGTCCGTAATAATCTCCAGTCGCGGGAACTACTCTTCCAAAATTTAGGAAAGCGGGACTGTACTCGGTAACCTCATGGTTAGCAGTACGCAGTGCAAAACCAATCTTCGCAATGTTTTTGTCCCAATGTTTATGGTCTTCTCGGATATAACTACGGATGGCTGTGCCAACAGTGCGGTTATATCTCTCGACAAAATTGGCCTGTGCATGATATTTGGCAGTAAACCAAATGTTTGACTTATATTCCTTTACAAGATTTTTAAACTGGGTACCCGCAAATTGTGACCCATTGTCGCAAATGACATATTGCGGCACACCGTACACCAAGAATACCTCATTCTCTATGAAACGTACAATACCCGGGGCGGTAGCTTTTCGCAACGGGTGCAAAAGTGTATACTTTGTAAACCAATCGCTTACCACCAAAAGATATGAATGACCTGCGCTACTCCTCGGTAACGGACCCATTAAATCAACCGAAATGACCTGCCAAGGAAAACGTACTTGCTTTTCAGCCCCCATTAATCCAAACCTAGCAGTATTTGAAGCCTTTTGCGCATTACACACCTTACAAGATCTGACATAACGATATATGTCTCGGCGCATTTTTGGCCAATAATACGTCAGGCCGACTCGATCGGCAGTCTTAGAGACACCTAAATGTGCAGCCTTTTCGTCATCATGACAGGACCGCAACACAGAAAGACGTTGTGTCTTAGGAACTAAGAGTTTCCACTCAGAAATATTCGTACTTAAAGGTACCTTCCAGGGTATCAACTTATACACATATTTATTTCTTACTGTCCATTGGGGAAAGTCATCAGGCCTACTTAAAATTTTCTCGCGCATCTTTTCATAGAAAGAGTCTATATTAGATAAATCAATATCGAGCGAGATACAATCATCAACGTTAATTGCGGCACCCTCGAGACATTCTGACTCGACGGGAGGGGGATCTACGGGACTACGAGATAAGGCGTCAGGGACGACGTTAAATTTGCCCTTTCTATGGACAATCTCAAAATCAAATTGGCTCAGCCGAACACACCAACGTGCAAGTTTCCCAGAGGGGTCGCGTAGTTTATACAACCACTTTAGGGATGCATGGTCTGTGATGACCGTGAACCTGACTCCCTCAACGTATGGCCTAAACTTTTCACAGGCGAAAATAACTGCCAAACATTCCCTCATAGTACAACTATAATTTCTTTCGCTCTTTGAGAGGCTCCTACTGGCGAAAGCTATCACCCTTTCTTCGCCCTGTTGCTCTTGTGTGAGTGAACACCCAAGACCTGTATCACTAGCGTCACACTGTATTGAAAAAGGTAAGTTAAAATCGGGGCTAGACAGTAAAGGTGCTGAAATAAGCGCCTGCTTGACATCGCGGAATGCATTGTCAGCGGCCTCAGTCCAAATTATTGGTTGTCCCTTTTTTCTACCGGCAAGCAATTCGTTGATGGGGCTCATAAGTGTAGAAAACTGTGGTATAAAGCGCCGATACCAGCTGCACATACCAGTAAACCTTTTTACTTCGGTTGTCGTTCTTGGCTGAGGAAAATTAACCATAGCCGAAACCTTCTCAGGATCGGTCCTCAGGCCTGCATTGTCGACTATAAACCCGAGATATTTCAGTGAAGGACGAAAGAACTCGCACTTATCAAAATTTACCGTGAGGTTCGCATCACAAAGACGTCGAGCCACCTCATTCAATAACCTTAAGTGCTCCTCAAAAGTGGAGGACACAATTATCACGTCGTCCAAATAAACAAAAATGTTGGGTTCGAGCTCTGGACCGCAAATCGCGTCCATCAGACGTTGCTGACACTGCGCCGCATTGCATAGCCCAAAAGGCATAACGTTAAAATGGAATAAGCCCCTACTGGGTATGGCAAAGGCTGTTTTTTCTTTATTTATTTATTTATTTATTTATACTGCATATAAACAGGTATTCCCTAGTTACATATATACAGTGAAACACAGAAAAAACAATAAATACAGGCTTGAGTACAATATACTGTAAATAATAATGAATAACAATCAACTAAAATAACAATAATAAAAACATTCGCAGTATAAGTACATGACATGACTAAAAAGAAAACTAAATATTTACGTTATCTTATCTTATCACAGATAGTTTTGACTTTAATTTGTTTCTGTTGATATTAAACATATCTGCATCACAGATTATATCATTGACTGCCGATGAACATCTTTCAACAGGTGAGTTTGTATTTGCAGATGTGTTAAACATACAATCTCTCCTCCTTAGTCTGACGTCTGGTACATGAAAGCTTAAGGCACCTAGAATTTCAGGTGCATCTATTTTGTTATATAAAATATCAAATATAAATAATATTTGAATGTTTTTACGGCGTTTAGTAAGAGAAGTTACATTAAATTCTGTTAGCTGACTTTGATAGGACATTAAGAAAGGCCATATTCTATGTTTCTTAAAATACATAGATCTTAAAAACATTTTTTGTACTTTTTCCAGCATATCAGTGTAAAGAAATGCTCTTGGAGACCATATAATGCAACAATATTCAAGTTTAGAGCGTACATATGAATTAAACAACATAATGCAGGTGCTGTAACTAAAATCTTTACTCGATCTAAGAATAAATCCTAATTTCCTATAGCATTCAGAGGTCAGAGCTATTATGTGATCGTTAAATGAAAAATGGTTGGTGAACAAGACGCCAAGATCTTTAATTTCATTTAGTCTCTCAATTTGAATATCATTGATAACATATGCCACTACGACAGGATCTTTCTTTTTCGTATAGGATATAATCTTGCATTTCGATTCATTCAAGACTAGGTCATTGTCTTTACAGAACGTAGAAATGGCCTCAAGGTCACTTTGTAACCTTTCAGTGTCTTTTAGTGTGTTAATTTGGAGAAACAATTTTAAATCATCTGCATATAATAAAAATCTTGAGTGCTTAATATAAGTGGAGATATCATTGACAAACATTACAAAAAGCAAGGGCCCCAATATCGAACCCTGCGGTACCCCAGATGTTGGTATAAAGGTATGTGAATAACAGTCATTAAATTTGACAAAATGTGGTCGATTAGTGAGGTACGATAATAAAAACTGCAATAAGTCGTCATCAATAGAGAAACCCTGTAATTTCGTTAATAATACTTTATGGTTAACTCTATCAAATGCTTTTGATAGATCATTATATACAGTATCTATCTGGGATTCCCCTATTTTATGAGCGACATAATCAGAAAATACACATAAATTACTAACAGTAGATCTTTTGCTAACAAAACCATGTTGTTGTTCAATAAGGACTGATGAGACATGGGAATACATACTATTATATATTACACGTTCAAATATTTTAGATGGAGAAGGTAAAACTGTGATAGGTCGATAGTTTGTTATAACACTCGTATTTCCTGCTTTGTGTATGGGAGTGACTCGACCTATCTTGAATTTATCTGGAAATTTTCTTTCTTTTAAAGAAGTATTAAATATTATTTGTAGTGGGAGCACTAGTAAGTCAACATAAGCTTTATAAAAATATGTTGGTACCTTATCTGCACCTATTGCAGTCTTGGGTTTCAGTGATTGTATTGATTTGCGAATTTCATCAGTTGTTATATCTTTAATAATTAATTGATCAAGATCATAGTTCTTGAGATTTGCATCTGGTGTGAATGGCGCGCTGGTACTGTAGACAGATTGAAAATATTCTGCAAAAGCATTGGCAATGTCTTCATCGTTTTCAAAAATACTATCATTCATGGAAAATCTATATGCAATATTAGAATTGGTTCTTTTATTTTGTATGTATTCCCAGAATTTTTTGGGATTGTGGTTAATATCAGATTCAATATTCCCAATGTAATTAGCGTGACAAATTTTAATTAGCTGCTTGACCTCTGCTCTTAATTCACTTTAGACGCTTGGTCTAAAGGAATCTGCCAAAATGCACTGCGCAAGTCGACAGATGAAATATAACGCGCGTCGCGAAGCATATTTAATATTCTATCCACAACAGGTAGTGGGTACGAGTCCCTTTTCGTCACGGCGTTTAACCTTCGCCCGTCGAAACAAAAACGAAACTCCCCATTTTGTTTCTTTACCAACAGTACAGGGGAAGACCACTCACTCATCGAGGGTTCAACAACTCCTAACTGCAACATTTTGTCGAGTTCCTTGTTCCTTGTTAAGGTGACCCAACATGCAACAAATATTGCCGCTGCTTAAACGGTCTGGCGTCGCCCGTATCAATACAGTGGATCAACTTGTTGGTGCGCCCCAGTTTTCCGTCCTTATTCAACACATTAAATTTCGAAATTATCTCTTCAGCCTGCGAGATCTGTTCATCAGTAAGGTTAACTGAAGAAAGAACCCGACCATTTGGCTTACAATTTCCCGTATCTAGAGTAGATATATCGATATTATTATCGTCACGTACATGCCACGAATTATTGCTAAAGTCTATATTAACTTTGAATTCCTTACAAAAGTCGCTACCTAAAATAAAGTCATGCTTAAGTGATGGCACAACTAGAGGTGAGATTACCTTACAAACACCGTTAACACAAAGCGGCAGGTCAACTGTACCCTGTATACATTGATGAGCTCCATCGGCCGTGGTAACGGACTTATGGGGAGACTTCCTAATTTTTATATTAAACATTTTCAAAATACTTAGGCCTCCTACTCCAACTATCGAGTTGGTTGCCCCGGAGTCTAACAATGCCACTAACTCCCTATCAAATAAGGTCACCATCACATAAGGTCTGTTGTCGTGATCCTTGTTCACTAAAACAGGAGAGGTATTCTTTTCCTCCGGTTTTCTGAAGTTATCAGAAAAAAACTTATTTACTTGTTCTAAAATTATATTTTGTTCACGAGTGCGCCTGCGGTTACTCTCTATTTTTTCGGCCTGCCTACTAGCGTCGGGTTGAACACGACCGTGTTGTCCTACCCCCTGTCGGCGTTTCCCGAACAGCTACTACAATTTGAGGCAGTTACGCCCTTCTTCCCACACTTAAAACAAAACTTACTACGCCTCTGTCTGCAAGTTCGGAAGGTATGATTTGGTTGGTTACAGTTCCAACAAACTAACCGTGTGGTAACATTACTACTATTTGTGGCATTACCAATGCTTGAACTCTGATTTACTATATTTGCCCTTGAATTACTCCTATTATTATTCCTAGCGCTCTCACTCGTTTGAGAACTACCCAGCGCGCTAACATCATTAGAACACCTGCAACTACAAGTGCAGTTACGAGGTACGGAATTGGTAGAATTACTTCCCCAGTGACTATCCCTAGCTCGACTTAAATTATTAGACGTGGACGGCTCCGCAACATATGCCAACTCTGAGTTCCGTGTACGCATTGACAGGACCTCTTCCCATCGTTTGCAGGCAATTGCAAGTTCACTAACTGACCCAAAATCTGTTAAAGCTAAGCGTTCATAATATTTAAATAGCAAGTTCTCGCGGATTCTATTTATCTTCGTAATTTCTGCTGGTGCGTTACTAAGACGCCTAAAATATGCTTCCATTTCCACAATGAAAATAGTTACCGACTCGTTGTTACGTTGCTTGCGGTTCTTGATAGTTTTCCACAATTGTTCATCGTTGTCCTCCGGCAAAAAGTCACTCCTAAGTCTCCTGACCAAGGAATCCCAATCAGAGAGCATTGGCCTGGCGTAGCGCCACCAGTCAAGACCCTTCCCGGTAAATAAGTCGACTGCCGAGGCAAAAAGATCTTTTTTATTAACACCCCTCGCGTCTGCTAGTTCCTCAACTCGTTCTATAAATGCTTCTACCCCCAAACGTTGGGAAAGCCCATCGAATTTTACTCCCCACTTATAAATTTGTAAAGGCTTGAACGACTGCGCAGGTATTTGTATGACGGCAGGTAATTGCGCATGGTGTTCAACAGCAGGTGTGTCTGACGTTACCCGCTCATAAAGTTCCGCTTCCAGTTGTATACACGAAGCGTAAGCTTCATCCTTGAAAAATTTATGGTCCGCGTCCTCTCCAGGTTCCATTCGCTTTACCCTACCTATGATGTGAATTAATCTGGAGCGCAGGCGTATGAACAACCCATCTGTAGCTGGCCCCTCAAAGTCACGTACTAACCCGCATATATTTTCCACAGAATGCGTGATAGCATCCCTTTCCGTAAGAAAATCGAAATCAGGGTCCCTAATATCAAGATCTCTACCCCGCTCTTTATTTAGAAGTCGGCCTAAAATTTTTCTTTTGTCATTCATGTCACGATCTGTTACTACTCCGCGAATTCTAAGCTCATAATTAATTTCGTTTATAAGTAAATGGTTAGGTTTCATATACACGACTTCCTCCATCTTGCCTTATAAATATCCCCCCAGTCTAGACCACTAAGTATCTATATAGTTTAAGCGTATCGCGTTTAAAATACTACAAACAATTCTCCACAACAGAATACTAAAACCTAAATCAGGTATGAAAAAACGCTACTTCGAGACCGGTACTAAATTTCAAAAATCACAAACGATTCTGCTCCACAGAATACTAACACGTTAACCAGATATATGTAAAGTGTAAATCTGGACATTCAATAGGCCAATAGGCCAAAATATCACAAACAGTTCGCCGCCACAAAATATTAATACGCTAAACAGTATAACAATTAATCTAAAAAATCTGTAGAGCCCCGAGCAATTAATTCATTCTTTTCTAAAATGGCTTGTAATGACTAGACAAGGACAACTGTCACCCTATTTACCTAAATTGTCCTACTATCACTGCACTGGCCGTTACTATTAACTACCCTGTATATGACTAAATTCTAAGAAGCGTATGTTGTAATAAGGAATTGAAAAAAAATATAAATAATACCGTGTATAAGACTAGCTATATTGTACACCCTGTATATGGATAATTTTATTTCACCCTGTATACGAATTATTTTAAAGACAAAAGAAAATATGCAGATAAGAGAGACACAACACTTTTGACTTGTGGCATAAAGTTCAAAAAAACTCCAGGTGTTTCATTACCTTATCATTAAATATAAGATTAACTACGTGTGTTAAGAACACATTTTTCAAAGTCAAATAACAATCATCGGTTTTTGTATAACAAAAAGCCTGTATATCAGAATAAAATTGATAAACGCTAATTTCAAAAAAATTTATCAGTTCACACAGCGATGACTTGTGAAATTCCTTGAGCCAAAATTATCTTAGACTTTATTTTTGCAACCATTTAATTTACCAAAATTCAAGACCCCACGTTCGGGCGTCAACTTCGTATAACCCCACCGGGGATTATACTTTGCTAGGCGGCAGCTCTCTCGTCGGAAGCATTGGGGATGGGTAAGGATCTTTGGAAAATTTAATTTTAAAGTCTTCAATTATTTAAATAGGCGCCACTTAATCTTGTTTTAGTTAAGACCAAGAAAAAATGCCTATCCTAGCCTTTTGGGTTTGCGGGTGTTGCAAAAAAATAAAGTCAAGGTTGGGTCCTCAAATTTGATTTAATAATAAAAATGTATCACAATAAGGTATCCTTATGGGGTAAGAATGTGCTCTACGAGCATCAAAATGCTTAATACTTGATTCATTTAATTTCACAAATGGTCCGCTTTTTGGCCCCCTCAAATAGTACTATTTGCGGTTCACAGTAACTGTGGAACTTATTAAAAGTCGTAATATTAACGAAATTATCTGACTTAAATTAGGTGTAAAATTGGCTTAGTAATTTAGCAAACAAATTCTTTGAAAAGTTTGGTAATTTTTATAGTTCAACGCCGTCGTCTCACACGACGTTTATTGTAAAATCAGAGGCTGGAATTTCACGTCGCCGTTTCTGAGTAATTAGAAAAAACAGTCTGACCTTATTTTTAATTTGTCGACACCTCACAGTACCATGGACATCCAGGGCAATTCCTTATTTACATAACGTGTTACAACCATGTGCTACAACCATGTGTTCTCATCAGGGTAAGCGACCTAGCGGCCGGGCGGCGTGCTTCACGTGCGACCGTGGTTATCCAATAGCCGGTTGAATAATTGAATCACACAGCGCTTCCAACCATATAACCGTATTACAGCTCAAATTACATAGATCCAGGATCATACAATCATTAAATATTAAACAGCAAGTCTACAGGATACGAGTTATGAATTCGAAAATTCCAAGGTGCAAATTACAAAATGCAAGTTAGCCATGTGCAAATTAACCAAACGTAAGTTAGCTATACGTAAATTAGCTATACGTAAATTAGGCCGGCAAATCTTCTCGCAGAATGGCCCTTCTTTTAAATATAATCTAACAAAATTCTCTAAGCCATGTGCTCGGTGCCCCAACAGCTTCTTAAATGGCCGTTACTTCCTTCTAAACCCTCTTTCTGAAACCGAATCCATGTACGTTGGAAACCCGTAATGAAAAACAATTGGTATTTAAAATTCATACATCGCGCAATGACGCGCTCGCCCTGTACCGACAGTGCGCTTAGCCAATAACCTGATTCTAAACTAAACGTAAACAACTAACATGGCTGTTTCTGTCCGAAAATTGGCGTAAACAAATGTTAACTGAGAAACTTATGACTTTCATGTAAATAATCCCAGGCATAACGTGATGGAAAACGCATACAACGTTACGCGGCACCTACTGCCTACATTTTTACAATACTGGGAAAAGGTTTCACTACTGCTTTGCCCTGTTTTAGACGCCCGCATACGCCAACAATTTATCAACAAATTAATTTAAGCACTATGAGCCATGCTAATTACCAAACAAACTCTGAAGGTTCCTAGTACCATGAGGGAGTCGAACATTCTTCCAATAGGTATAGTAATAATAAGGTAACATGCTACTTCCTTAAATTAACCGAATCAAACTTTATACCATAAAGATATAATTATAAATGCGTTGTGTCGCTCCTATGCGCTCAATGAAGAAATGTTCCTACCACTTACGTACAGGACAAGGTAAGGTATACCAAAAAGGAACCATGCATACAGGGTTCGCCCCAAAAAGTACTGTTTACCCGTTACACTTGGTTTACTGTCCTTCTCACCCTTTCAGTTTGAGGATTTTTGTCTCTATTTTAAAACTGTATATAAGCGAGGTTCCGGGGAAACAAATTTGTCTTTTATTGACCTGCTCTTCGAGAGTACACTTGCTGGCAGTATTAATTACTCCGGTACCTGCTTTTGTTTGAGTTCAGCTGTGCGGCCACCCCCAAAGGTGGTACGTAGTGCGACCATCGTCAGATGGTACGTAGTGCGGGCTATCCATGGATAGTTTCGTAGTGCGGATCATCCTATATGATTCCGTAGTTATACAGATTTTCTTACGAATCTGTGAAGGCTGAACGACGAAGCAGGGACCGTTGAAATCAAAAGGTTTACTGGCTTTTTCAATCTCCGCACAGAGCGACGAGTGCTTTGAGTAGGTAATTCATTGTCTGTCCGAGTGTAACCCCCTGGGGTTGCTCTTGACTAGACCGTGAGGTGCCTACCGTGGGTCACTCGCCCGTCCTGTGGGAGAAGGCAAATGTTAGTTAACTTCGTTAGCACTGTGTACTTTCAAGTTCGCTCTTAAGATGGGCGACGCACACGACGCCGACGCTACTATGGGAGCGGAAAAGTTTAGTTTTTCCTCAATTAAGTTAGATAACTATAAATCATCTTAAAATTCACTGTTAGGTTTTCAAATGCAAATTAACTTGCACAGATAGTGTCATGTTAGGTGTTTAATCAATTTTCTTTTCAGAGTTAGGGACAAAACTTGTTAAATCATTGTACCACAGTTATCAATATTCACGCGATTCGTAGTTCATGCCATAATTGACTTCGCACTTATAGCCTAAACAACGAGGGGGAGAATGTAACACCCTGTACCTAGGTCGTGTATTTACAAATTAATTTCCTAAATTTAAAATAGAATTTACCTATTTTAGAATTTTCAAACAATGCAAATCAAAATTAAATATATCAAGATAACAATTAAATCGATTTCATGCATAATTTACTTAAATACAGAAACATTATTTTCTTTATAATATTATGTACAGTTTTAACAGGGGTTAGTTTCGACGCAAAAGTTGAGGTTCTCACAAACGTATCGGCTAAAAGAATGTGTTACATAAACAGAAAGATCATCAACGTAAACGATAGAAAGCCATATTCATTAAAGACTTAAGTTCGAAATTTCTTATTAATGGGTAATTTAGATAACCGAAGGGCTGGCCGAGAGTTAGATGCATACGTGACAAATATTGCGTAGATCGCGAAGCTCGCTTGGTTTACTGTCCTTCTCACCCTTTCAGTTTGAGGATTTTTGTCTCTATTTTAAAACTGTATATAAGCGAGGTTCCGGGGAAACAAATTTGTCTTTTATTGACCTGCTCTTCGAGAGTACACTTGCTGGCAGTATTAATTACTCCGGTACCTGCTTTTGTTTGAGTTCAGCTGTGCGGCCACCCCCAAAGGTGGTACGTAGTGCGACCATCGTCAGATGGTACGTAGTGCGGGCTATCCGTGGATAGTTTCGTAGTGCGGATCATCCTATATGATTCCGTAGTTATACAGATTTTCTTACGAATCTGTGAAGGCTGAACGACGAAGCAGGGACCGTTGAAATCAAAAGGTTTACTGGCTTTTTCAATCTCCGCACAGAGCGACGAGTGCTTTGAGTAGGTAATTCATTGTCTGTCCGAGTGTAACCCCCTGGGGTTGCTCTTGACTAGACCGTGAGGTGCCTACCGTGGGTCACTCGCCCGTCCTGTGGGAGAAGGCAAATGTTAGTTAACTTCGTTAGCACTGTGTACTTTCAAGTTCGCTCTTAAGATGGGCGACGCACACGACGCCGACGCTACTATGGGAGCTGGGGGAGATTTAACTGGAGACCTCACAGTATATCAAACAATAAGTATAAAAAATGATTTAATCATATGCGAGACGTTGTCATTTTTGGTTTGTCCATTAACTTTAATATGAAATTAAACTCGAATTTTTATTTTTATAAATTTACTAAATTTAACTTAATGACAACGTTAATCGTTTTTTTTCTTCTCCTAATTAAAATTTACGACTCTATAATCTGCGAAGTCAACTCAAAAGTAATTTGCGTTTAGATTTTCATTGTGGTACTTTGATAATAGTTTATTTATTGAAAAGTATGCATTTTCAGTATGCAAATTAATTAACTCACAATTGTGATTTGCAACTATTTTAGTAGTTTAATTAATGGAAAGTTTCGTTGGGTTTTTAAAATGTTATTACAACGATTGTTGTTTAATACTCCGCTCAGCTATGTAAATAATATTTAGTACAGTCGCGAATGGTCTATTGCAGATTTTGCAATTATTAGTCTTCAGCGTTTGCATTTAAGAATTCTTAATTGCCATCTCTGCATTTATACCTCATCAAATTATCATTTACATATGATAAGATTTGAACACAGCTCTTTTTTTTTTATCAGTTTTAATTTCGAAGATTTTCGAAAGGCAAGCACAAGATTTTGTTGGTTGTCACTTCATCTAGATACAAATAACAACGATACAACGAAATGGGACCAATTGGTCTCGGCCAAGTGCAATTGTAACTAGCCACAACAACAACACTACGCTTCGAAACGACAGTTGTCGTGGCAATTTGATAAGATTTTGTTGATTGCCTTTTTATCACCATATTATTATCTTGATTGGGAAATTTCCCGAGCTGTGTCAAATTTTACGTATGACGACGACCATTGTAAATACTTCAGAAAAATGACTATTGTCATTGTAAACAATTTATTTTATTGTTTGCATAGCTGATCTGATTATTCGACGGATTAATGTGACAATTGTCCCAACGAATGCTTTCCTTCTTTTTATGTAAACTGTGGCAATTGCCCCAACAATTATATAATACAATGTTTCAAATGAATATGACAGTTGTCTAAAATAAACGTATTAAAACGTTTTCTGTGTTTTCCTTCAATATTCTACTTTTCAGGAATAAGTGAGATTTTAAATAAGAATATAATTCTTTAGACAAAATAAATCAATTACAAATGCAATTTGTAATTACAGTGAAATCAGTATTAAATAAAGTACAGTCAAATAAAACAGTACCAAGGTAAAATCATCTAATAACTGAGTGTTGCCAAAATTAATTAATAAATTTGATCAGTAAATAGAAACAAGTAATATCAAACTTTATAAAAAGAATCTATGGTTAAACAAAAATACAATCACAACGTAAATTTGGGTCCTAACTTTAAAAATCTAGACGATCACATAAATGGCCAACTTTGTATATTTTTCTGTCTCACTCAAAAGAGAGAGATAAATTTACGAGTGGGGTATGGGAGTGTTTCAATATTGGAAGCCATTTTCATGAATTTGTATTGAGTTTTGAATTTGCTGGGAATCTATAGACTGCTTAGTGATTTTTTGAATTTTCGCAGTTTCATCCACTGCTGCCACCTGTTTGCTGTCATGTGACCCATTATTTATGATGGGTAAGTCCCTCTGCTGATGGTTAGCAGAAGTTTCTTGTTTGTTCACCTGTATTTGAGGAACTGTAATATGAGATCTACTGCTATTGTACAGCGGAGGATTATTTTGTAGCATTGAAATTTTTTCAAGCAATAGTCTGTTGTTTTCTTTCAATATATTGATCTTATCATCCATTTCACAGATTAGTTTTTTTTGCCCAAACGTTTTCAACTGAGAGTTTTTCTGTGTCACTTTTTTTGTTTACACACTCAATACATATGATTTTATGACCAAAAGCAGAAAGGTTTTTGTTTATGAATATAGTTTAATATATTAGCAAATATTTATTAAATTAACCAATAATCACTTGACAGTTATTTAAAACACAAAACTAACACATTCACTTTAATGAGTTTTTCATCAATTATAGTATGACATAAATTAAATCAATTATTTCACTTTTTTTTTTTACTAGAAATTCACTATTATTCACAGAAAGAATGTAAGCAGTGTTTACTGTGTGATACATGCCGGATAAATATTTGTACATAGCTGATACGTTAAGCAGAGCATCTGTAGATCCTCCCGATTCGGATGATAAAGGTGACGAAGAGTTGCGTATTCATTCCAATATGTTAATAGCTAATTTAGCCATCGCAGAGGATAAGCTTGATGAAATCAAAGTAGCTACTCAGTCAGACTCAGATTTACAAACTCTTATTAATTATTGTCAGGATGGTTGGCCAAGTTCAAAAAATAAAGTTTTTGTCATCATTAAAACCTCATTACAGTATTCATCATGATCTTCATTCTATTGATGGTCTAGTTTTTAAAGGTACTTTATTGGTAATACCTGTTAGTATGAGAACAGAGATATTAAATCTTATTCATGAAGGACATTTAGACATAGACAGATGTCACAGATAAGCGAGAACTGTTGTATATTAGCCTAACATAATAGACCGTGGGATAGTGACAGATTTTTTTAAACGTTTGGTTCCTATCTGGCCTTTTGGGAGCCTTTTGTGCCAGATTTGTACTAATCATTTTCGTGTTTATCAAACGGTTATCCAGGGCCCCTCAGCGGAAAACAGAAAAGAAAATTTCATGAAAATGAGCAATTTCAAACGTTTTGTTCCTATCTGGCGTCAAGTTAGACTTACGTTTTAAAGAAAAACATCCGACGGAAGCTTATCGCCAGACAAATTCCGTGGGCCAGAAGGCCCGAAATTTCAATCCGAAGTTAAAAGAAAAAATGGTCAAAATCAAACGATTCGGTTCTTATCTGGGAATTGTATATATAGGTAAATAGATTATAATTATCGCGATATAACAAATGCCAGACAAATTCCGAGGGCCCAACAGTGAAAAAATTATTATTCAAGTTGTCAACTATTCAAACGATTTACATTCGTCTGGCATTTGTTTTTTTGTTAATATTAGGCAATAAGTAGTTTCAATTTAAGATTCCCAGACGAATTGGCTGGGTCCCCTGGATAGCCAGACAAAAAGAAAAGCGTGAAAAAAATGCCATTTTTCAAACGATTTATTCCTGTCTGGCATTTGGATTGTAAAAAGATATGTTAATAAATAAGCCATATTTCTAGTCCCAGATAAAAAGCTTGGGCCCAGACGTAGATATGTTGAGCGAAAGTATCGAAAAATCAAAAAACAGTTGTGTAAAAATCGATGCATTTTCAAACGATTTACACTTGTCTGGGATTTGTTTTTTTAAAAAGATATGTTAATAAACAAACCATATTTCAAGTACCAGACAAAAATCTGGAGCGCAGTTGTAGATATATCGCAAATTTTGAGGTTCTACATTTGGCAACTTTTTAATCCTGGCTCCTACGCCAAAAGACTACTCTAGCTAATTTAAATGGAATAAAATATGCTAAAACTCTTTTTTTAATTTTTTTAATTCCGACAAAAATGAAGGAATTAGAGGGGGGGCGGGATTTGGAACTTTTTTTTTCGGTAAAATTTCTCCATTTTGTCACCGTAATTAATCGGTAATTAATTGAAATCGATCTCATATATGACATTCACTTAATATTATGTACTACTTTGACGTTCCGTTAATCTCGGTCCTTCGAAACAAAGGTTTCTGAGAAAAATTATTTTTTTTAGATTTACATACATTATAGGAAAACGTGTAATTTCCTACATTTCCTCGAATATCTCGATAATTATTGTTTTTTTCGAAAAATTTGTAGATAGCTTATGTAAAGAGAATTGATTGAGCTTTCCGACACTTTTTTTTATTTTTTCTCTAACATAAAGAGCAAAAGACCAAATATGCAGATGTCTCAAAGCCAACCGCCACCCAGTCTATTAATTAGGGTGAAGACATACCGCTCGGCTAAAGTACACCATCTGTGGGTCCCCACGCCAGACTAGTTTCTCGATCTGACGTCACAGTGCTTTTCGTAAGGAGTAGCGAGGATTTCAACTTTAATTATTTATTGCAAAGTAAGTACTGCGATTTAAGAGCTGATATTCGATGTGGCATCTTTTTATACATAAACACACACTTTAATGAAATACAAAAAAAAAATGGGCAAGTTCCCCATTAGCAAACGATAAATAAAAATCACCCCGGGACGAGCGGGGAGTATAAAAAGCAGCGTCGCTGGCAAGCAATGCATACCACATATGTTTCTACCACATCGCATCTTACGTGTCTTGTCGCGTGCATTAAAATGAGAGAAGAAATCACTTTTGTGTGGTTGACTACCTACGCCAAGGGAGAATGAGACAGGTACGGACTTACGAGGACTCTCAGTTTCTATGGTGTAGTGCAGAGTTGTAAATTATATATTAATATGTAATAGTTTATATTTGTCTTTTTGCT
The DNA here is from genome assembly GCA_936432065.2 of Rutpela maculata. Taxonomy (NCBI): domain Eukaryota; kingdom Metazoa; phylum Arthropoda; class Insecta; order Coleoptera; family Cerambycidae; genus Rutpela; species Rutpela maculata. The sequence goes on from OW386286.2 coordinate 142,542,208, forward strand.
AGTATGTAACTTATTTATTGTAAATATTATTCGATCGAGGGATTATGAATGTGAAAGTGACAGTTATATTGATTACAGTGATAAAGAAAATCAAATTCCAAATGAGTTTCAAGTGAGAAAAAAACGGCATTTCAAGGACGGATCTGGACCTTGAGCTTGGGGGGGGGGGGGAGTAACATAGTCGCGTGTTGAAAATAACAGAAATGTTTTTCCTCGAAAATTAAAAGTGATGAGTGGGGAGGGAAAATCTCAAAAAAAAATTATAAACACAACTAAATAGAATATATATTCAAAAATATAAAATAAAATAATAAAAATTATGAAATATTAAAATGAAAGTTGATTGTTTACGGAATCTTACCCCCATAAATCTGCGCTTGCGGCATTTAAGTAGTGACGCGAAACAAATTTGTTTAAATGTGTATAATAATATTTTACAATGACAAGCTAATGAAATGCCAGACGAGTGTGAATCGTTTGAAAATGCATCGATTTTTCGATACCTTCACTCAACATATCTACGGCTGGGCCCAAGCTTTTTGTCTGGGACTTGAAATATGGTGCATTTATTACCATATCTATTTAAAATCCAAATACCAGACAGGAATAAATCGTTTGAAAAAATGGCTTTTTTTCGTGCACTTCTTATATTCTACTTTATGTATCAAAATGGAGGACGATGTAAATACACAATTAGTTGCTCTATGTAAATATTGTGAAAAAAAAGTAATTAAAAAGATGCAATGTGTTAATTGTGCTGCAGTGTTTCACAGAAGCTGTGCAACAAGAAAAACATGATGTAATAAACAAGAATTACAAAAAGAAAATCAAAAACACACTAACAATGAAGAGAATGAAGAAGAATTTAATGAGGTATTAATGGAAACATTAAAAGTAGAAAACAAATTATTACAGGATTTTAACCAAGAACTAAGGGAGATGAATCAATTCTTGAAAGAAAAAATATGTAACTTAGAAGCTGAGATAGATTTTGTAAAAAAATCGACAACAAAGACACCTGACCAACTTAATATGGAGGAAAATAAAAATAAAAATAAAAATGAAAAAACAAATGAAGAACTTGTAAGAAACACAATTGCACAAGAAGTTAAATTGTATTTTAATAACAATAATATAATAAATAACAAGGAGATACAAAAAGAAAAAATATTGATGGTGATAAAAATCAGCAACAAAAAAGACCAACACTAGACATGGAATGCAAAGGACAAAAACTAGTATACAAGCCAGTGACAAAAAATCAAGGTTGGAAGAGGACATAAACAACATGACAAACTTGGAACAAAAACAAAAACAGATTATGAATGATGTAATAAATCTAGGAGCCTCATGCGAACAGGATGCAAAAACAATACATGAAACACAAAAAATAAAAAATAATGGAAATACTGAAAAAGGTAAACCCTCGTACAAAGAAATATTGGCAAACCAAAAAGGGATAATAATAAAAATATGCAAATCGGGGATGGAAGCACAGACGAAAGCCTGGAAGGAATACAAAAAAGAATATGGATATTCCTGTCCCGGGTAAAACTACACGTGACTGCTGAAAAAGTCCAAAAATATTTATGTTCTAAACCAAATATGACGGGGTGGACATTTATAGTAGAAGAGCTAAAATTAAAACGAACACGGACCAAGGCATTTAAAATAGGAGTAGAATACGCATTGAAGGATGAGGTATATAAACCTAGCTTTTGGCCGAAAGGTGTAGGCTTTAGTAGATATATATTTCCAAAACAGAACACAAAAGAAATTAATGAACAAAACTGGGAGGAACAGAACAATAAAAAAGAGACAAATTTTCGAATAGAAGTGGAGACAGTTACACAGACTTAAGGAATAATATTGTAATGTTACATCAAAATGCTCAATGCATACGAAACAAACTAGATGAAATTGTGCTATTATTAGAGACAAACTATCACAATAAATTGACTGTGTTAGCAATCACAGAACATTGGTTAAATCCAGGAGAAGAACAATTCATACAAATTCCAAATTATCAGATCGCATCCTGTTTCACACGAAAAAACAGTATACATGGGGGATCATGCATCTTTGTACACAAAGATGTAGAGTTCGTGGAAATCGAATATTTGAAACAAAAAAGTAAGGAAATCGTTTTAGAATGTAGCGCAGTAGAATTAAAGTGGCAGAAAACAATGATTATTAATATACAGGGTGTCCCGAAACTCCCGCCTTCCCCTTTAAGTGCTAATTCTCCATGCAAAAATAGTAAGAAAAGTTCCTATAAACATGTGTCCGGAAATGCTTCCTAAGGGAGCTACGGCCCTCTAAGGATGGCGCAAAAATACTTTTGCTAATTAACTCGGAAATTATTTGGGACAACTTTATGAAACTTAGTTAACTTTTTTCGATTAATAAAGGTTATTGTTTTACGCCTACTTTGAAAAATAAATAATGCGCATTTAGCAAACGAATACGCAATATTTCGGTTAGACCGCTTTTACTCGAAAACGGCTTGCCATATGGCTAATTGTAAAGAGGCCCTTTTTTATGCAGAATTAACCAGGGAATCATAATCAGGGATTAAAATACTAAAAATGTCAAATGGCAAAATTAATATGTATAAACAAAGAACACCGATCCCTCGTTTCTCCGCCCCTGGATAAAATTAACTTTGGCTAATACTATAAAACAATAACCTTTAATAATCGAAAAAAGTTAACCAAGTTTCATAAAGTTGTCCCAAATCATTTCCGAGATAATTAGTAAAAACACCTATTTTTGCGCCATTCTTAGAGAGCCGTAGCTCCCTTAGGAAGCATTTCCGGACACATGTTTATAGGAACTTTTCTTACTAATTTTGCATGGAGAATTGGCAGGGAAGGCGGGAGTTTCTGGACACCCTATATACAGGTCTCCAAGTGGTGACAAAAGAATTTTTCAATATTTTAGAAGATATTCTAAAGGAAATGTTAAAGTATAAAACACACACAATAGTTGTAAGTGGCGATTTTAATATAGATTTTGGTAATGAAAATGGCAAAGAATTAATAAATTTTCTTGATATTGTAACATCCTATAACCTGAAAATAACTATTCATGATCCTACAAGAATCACAAATACAAATAAAAAAACATTAGATAACATCCTAACAAACAATGAAAAATATGTAAGCAGAGTTGTGATATCATCACTATCTGATCACTTAGCACAGGAGATTACTATTGACACCAGAACAAGCCAAAGTTTCTTGAAACCTCATGAATTTAGAAATTTCTCAGATAACAACTTAACTCAAATTAAAGCAAAACTGCAAGAGGTATGCTGGAAAGAAAAGTTAACAAACAAAGATGCTAATAATTGTCATTCAGTTATAGAAGAAACAATATTAAAAATAATCAATGAAGTGAGCCCAAAAACGATTTGTAAACAAACAACAAAATGTAAAAAATGGCTTACAGCAGAACTTAAGAATAAATGCAAAATAAAAAGACAACTGTACGAGGGAATGATAAAAGGAGAAGTGAGCAAAAAAACCTATGAAGATTTCCGTGATCAACTAAAAAAGGACATACAAGAACAAAAACAAAAATGTAACAGTGAATTCCTACTTGCATCCGATAATAAAATAAGAGACACGTGGAAGTTAATTAAAGAAGTAACAAATAATAAATCACAGAAGAAAAAATTTAATACAGCAAACTTTAAGACAGAAAATGAGAGCCACGAGAAAACATTAAACAATATAAATAAACAGTTAATTGATTTGGTAGAAGATATATACACATGTGAACAAAACACTCATAACCAGTACAATAAACACATTTGTCTTATTACCAACGGAGGCAGAGGAGGTATACAACACAATACAGGCGCTGAAAAACACACATACAGTTGGATATGATGAGATTCCCACAAAACTTCTGAAATACTGTGCACACTCTCTAGCAGAGCCACTTTCAATATTAATCAATAAATGCTTTCAAGAAAGTACATTTCCAGATAAATTAAAAATTACCATGCTGACATTACTACATAAAAAAGGAGACGTTACAGATCTAAATAACTACAGGCCAATTGCTTTGTTGTCAGTAATAGCAAAAGTAATAGAAAAAATAATAGCCAACAGAATTTATGATTTTCTTGCAAAGTTCAAAATATTAAACCACAATCAAAATGGTTATATAAAAAATCGATCTACAACTAGAGCTGTCTTTCAAATGTTAGAGGACATAATAACTGGAATAAATGAAGACGATTATATGGTTTGCTTATATGTAGACTTAACAAAAGCATTTGACAGTGTGCATCATCAGATGCTACTTGAAAAACTAGAAACATTAGGATTTCGAGGGCTAATATTAAAACTCCTCACATCGTACTTAAGTAACAGACAACAATATTTAGTCACAGAAGATGATCATACTGGTAAAAAATTAATATCAAACGGATATACGGTAAAAAGAGGAGTACCTCAAGGCTCTATTTTAGGACCGATTTTATACCTTCTTTACGTAAACGAGTTGCCAAAATTGTTAAACCACATAACAACATCATTTGCTGATGACACATCAATTGTAATACGGTCGACAGATATAACTGTCGATAAAATAATATCAGTATTAGAATCTCTTAATGAATGGTACCAACAAAACAATCTGAAGCTGAATATAGGCAAAACCAACATCATGGAATTCAACAAAAACCAAAATAAACCATTCAAATTTAAAAATGAAAAACTCAACCCCTCCAACGACACAATGTTTCTAGGAGTCAACATTGATTCCAAATTAAATTGGAAGGAACATATCTATTATATTTCATCTAAGTTAAGCAGTTTTAATTATGCCTTAAAAATATTAGCGACAACGGTAAATAGAGAAGCCAGTTTGAGTGCCTATTATGCTTATGTCCACTCTCGTTTAAAATATGGTATCATTTTTTGGGGAAATTCAGTAGAAGCCGAAAGATTATTTAAAATTCAGAAAGCCTGCATTAGAAGTATGTTCCAACTAAATTATAATGCAACATGTAAAGACACATTCAAGAATGAAAATATACTTACTGTACCTTCCATCTATATTTATGAATGTGCATGTTTTGTCAAGCTAAATTATGAATTATTTAGCAACAAAGAACTTACACATACATATAATACAAGAGGTACAGTGAATCCATATTTAAATCCAGCTCATCATTTTTTGGGGAAATTCAGTAGAAGCCGAAAGATTATTTAAAATTCAGAAAGCCTGCATTAGAAGTATGTTCCAACTAAATTATAATGCAACATGTAAAGACACATTCAAGAATGAAAATATACTTACTGTACCTTCCATCTATATTTATGAATGTGCATGTTTTGTCAAGCTAAATTATGAATTATTTAGCAACAAAGAACTTACACATACATATAATACAAGAGGTACAGTGAATCCATATTTAAATCCAGCTCAAACAACTAGGACTAAAGTTCAAAAAAGTGCACCGTATCAATTAATACATATATATAATGCATTACCTAATCATGTAAAACAGATGCCAACTAAAGTCTACAAGAGGTATTTAAAAAACTTTTTGTGCAAGAATGTATTCTACAGAATAGAAGACTTTTTTAAGACTGATTTTAATTAGCGAAACTACATATTTTAATGTGTTCAAATGTGCAGTGTTTATTTTAATTTAATTTTAATTTCATATTCATGTAATTTTGTGGTTTTGACGTATTCTATACTTTTGTATGACTATTGAATAAATGTGTATTCTATTCTATTCTATTCTATAAGATTTAAAATATGTTTGGCCCATGCTTTTGGTCTGGGACTTGAAATATGGTTTATTTATTACCATATCTTTTTAAAATACAAATGCCAGACAGGAATAAATCGTTTGAAAAAATGTTTTTTTTTTCGTGCACTTATTTTAAGATTGAAAATATGTTTGGCCCACGCTTTTTGTCTGGGACTTGAAATATGGTTTATTTATTACCATATCTTTTTAAAATCCAAATGCCAGACAGGAATAAATCGTTTCAAAAAATGGCTTTTTTTCGTGCACTTCTTTTAAGATTTACAATATGTTTGGCCCACTAAAAATGTCTGTAAATGATACAATACATTTTCGTTTTGGTTAATTTTTACAGAAAAAATCATTTCACATGAGAACAAATCGTTTGATTTTCGCGGAATAGTTGACAACTTGAACAATAATTTTTTTCACTATTGGGCCCTCGGGATTTGTCTGGCGTTTGTTATATCGCGATAATTATAATCTATTTACATATATATACAATTCCCAGATAAGAACCAAATCGTTTGATTTTGACCATTTTTTCTTACAACTTCGGATTAAAATTTCGGGCCTTCTGGCCCACGGAATTTGTCTGGCGATAAGCTTCCGTCGGATGTTTTTCTTTAAAACGTAAGTCTAACTTGACGCCAGATAGGAACAAAACGTTTGAAATTGCTCATTTTCATGAAATTTTCTTTTCTGTTTTCCGCTGAGGGGCCCTGGATAACCGTTTGATAAACACGAAAATGGTTAGTACAAATCAGGCACAAAAGGCTCCCAAAAGGCCAGATAGGAACCAAACATTTAAAAAATTCTGTCACTATCCCACGGTCTATAAGTGTTGATATTAAGAATAAAGTTGAACAATGTTCCTCTTGTCTGAAATATAGAAAATCTAATCCTTCTCAACCATTGTTACCACATGAACCGGCAAAATTACCTTGGCAAAAAGTTGGAATGGATTTTTTTCTTTTATAGTAACAACCTATTTACTGGTAGTAGATTAGAGAGAATAATATTTATTGGATCAAATGTTCCAAAAGGCCAGCGACCGAAGTCTTTCAGCCTGTCTTACAATACTTTTTTTTTACATCTAATTAATTTTTAAAATAACATTTCCTCAGTGAATTTAACAAGTACAAAAAAAAAAAAAACTTCTTAATAATTAGGTATATCATTACTCTATTTATTCATCATTGCTGTTCTCTGTAATTGCCTCAAAAAGTGTTTTTTCGGGATATCTTCTTCTTCTGGTATTGTCTTCTTGCAGTTGAATTATGAAGGGTTGAATTAGGGTAAGGAGGTTTTGGGATTGTGTATATCTTTTGGTGAGGTCTTTGAAGTGAGTTAGTATAGGTTGGATACCAGTTTTTTCATATAATAAATTATTGGATATGTTGTAGAGAGGATTATTTGGATGACGAAATTTTGTTATTTTACGTAGACTGTTTCTCTCTGCCACTTCTATATTGTTCAAGGCTGGTCTTCTGCAGGTGTTAAATGGTAGTAGATTATTTTTCGAAATATTTTGAATTGTCACCGGTGAAATCTAACGATGCTAAAGAAGTTATAAGCAGTCTTAAATCTATTTTTACTCGTGATGGAATACCGGTAGAGATAACGTCAGATAACGGACCACACTTTAATTCCCGAGAATTTAAGTCATAATGGGACATATGTCACAAAATTTTAGTCCTTATTACCCTAAAAGTAATGGCTTAGTTGAAAGAATAGTCGGTGTTATTAAAAGTCTTTTTAATAAACGCCGTGAATCAAATTTGGATCCTTATATTGCGTTGTTATAATATAGAAATACACCTCCAGTGGTAACTCACCAGCTCAGTTACTAATGTCTAGGTAACTTAGAATCCTCTCCGAGGGGCTGTGAGACCTTGCCGTGGGTGGAGGGGCTTAAGTAACCACGATGATCCGAGGAGCAATGCCGGCGGGAGTCCCGCAATTGACTCCCGGCAGGGACACCCATGCCGGTAAGGTCCTAGGTGAGGGGCGAAAAACTAAGGACAGCTCACCCTCAGGAACCACACCACACGTGGTATGGCTACGGGAACTGGCGCACCCGAGGGTAATAATCCGAGCCATGAGTGAGCTGTGCCACTTATTCGTTTAACACCGTAACCATGGTCCTGCGGACACCGGGCGATCTCCGCAGTATATAGCCTTGCCTCCGGGATGGGCGTCACCCAGGGGTTGACCGAACATCGACCCGACTGGTGGGACGAATAATGGAGAAACTAAACAAAGCAGATGAGAACAGACCTTCTACGGTAACTCTGAAAGTGGTGAATACTAAACCAAAAGACGATACAGCATTCCTGGGAGAAAACCAGATCAAAGAGCAAAAAAAAGCTGCTGGCTCATAAATAATAATAATAATAATAATAATGATAAGCAGGAGGGGCTAACCGTCATCTATCTAGCCTTTGGTGAGTAGCGCCACCACTTACTCCAGCTGGGGATTCAAAATCGAACCGGCAGCCCTAGCGCATCCGGGAGGGGAGAGCGTCTTCCCCTCTGGTGTCGGTCGTGGGCTTGCTGGGCTAACCACCCACAAGCCCAAACCTCCGGTTCCTATTGGCCGAGGACAGGGCCCCCACGATCGACCCCGTTCGGATAGGGGTCAAGGGCAAGGTGGTGGGGCCCAACAAGATCGACAGCCCATTGTTGACGACCACGATGAACAAGGACGCTTTGAGTGGACAGATGAACTGAGGGACGACCTTATGCAGTGCTACGAAAGCAGTGAGCCCGCACGAAGGGGATACATGGGGCGAATGCATGTTCTGTGGTGTGCAAGGCACCCAGAACACAACGCCTTCACGCCACAAAACCTGCGTGATTATGTGTCCCACCTTCGTCGCAGGGGCTACGTGAGAACTGCTCCTCAGCCGATGAATGAGGTGGCTGAAGGTCCACCGAATGAACCGGTTGAGGTTGCAGTCCCAGTCGTTCCACCAGTACCAGAGGGCCTCAGTACCAGAAGGGGGTTGCACAACATAAAACCCCCCGGGCCACAAGATCTGGCCAGAGAGGATGCAGAACTTCGTGCAACGCTACCAGAAGAGGCTGACATCTGGCACACAAATTGTGCCGTGTATGCTGCCGCTCAACGCTTGTCTCAGGTGGAGAGGCGGAACAGTGCTTCTCCACAAGAGAGAGCGAGACGGCGCATACACAAGATGGAAGCCAAGATCCGGTCGGCGAGGCAACACGCATCCCGTATCCAATGTGTGATGAACTATATGGCGGCCAATAGGCCTTTCACGCCTAAAGTGCGGCGAGTAGCTGCCAACTTAAGACGCGTCCATCACACACTCAATGGGGCAGTGCTGCAAACCACCAAACAGCACTGCCTGGACAGGATTCGGATGCTAGTGTCTTGTAAGAAGTCACTAGTGAGGCGGGCGAGGGGGCTAGCGGAAAATCAACTTTTCCGCAAAAAGCCCTCGCGCCTTTTCGAACCGCCTCAGCGTGTTGCTGAAAATCCGCCGACTGCAGATCAGGTGGAAAACTTCTGGAAAACGTTGCACGAACAGAAGCTTCCACTCAACAGAGACTCTCCAGCCCTGGCACACTTTGAAACCTTTTGTCAAAGGTTTCAGCAAGCACAACAGGTGTGCCAACCGATAACCCCAGAAGAGGTTCGAAGAGCTCTTGAGGGCTCTAAGAACTTTGCTGCTCCAGGTCCTGACGGGATCAATAACTTTTGGTGGAAAAACTTATCCAGTACCCACCACCATTTAGCCAGAATTTTCAATTCATGGCTAAATGGGGAGCAGCAAATTCCTTCTTGGGTTGTCGAGGGGCGGACAGTGCTGATCCCGAAGAACGGAGATTTGTCAAACCCAAAGAACTACCGGCCGATAACCTGTTTAAACGCATGTTACAAGGTGTTTACACGCATCTTGTACATGCGAGTGCTCCACGCAGTTGAACCGGTTTACGAGCGGATATATGAGCAACGAGGGTCAAAGAGAGGTGTCGCTGGCTGCAAGGAGAACCTGCTGATTGACAGGTGTGTCACGCAGGACTCCATGCAGTATAAGCGTAACCTCTCCATGGCCTGGATCGACTACCGCAAGGCATTTGACATGACATCGCACGAGCTTATTGTACACTTGCTCCGATGTCTTGCGGTACCTGGTCCCGTAGTGAGATGCATCGAAGAACTGATGCCGCTCTGGAGGACTCGCTTTACCATTACATCGGGTAATGAGTCCAGGCGGAGTCGGTAACATTCAGAAGGGGAGTATTTCAGGGACTCCCTCAGCCCCCTTCTATTTTGCATCTCACTACTGCCATTATCCGTTTCGCTCTGGAGAACCCGTGGATACAACTGCGGTACCCCTGGCGATAGGAGGCATAAGGTCACCCATCTGTTTTATATGGATGACCTTAAACTTTATGCCTCCGGAGAGAGGGACCTACACCCTCAGGGTGGTACAGGAGTACACGCAGGCTGTCGGCATGGAGTTCGGGTTAGACAAATGTGCACTGGTCCATCTCAAGAGAGGACGATGTGGAAACTACGGAGAGGACGCGCAGCTCGTGGACGGAAGCATCTTACATCATCTAGATGCCGGAGAGTCGTACACTTACTTGGGTGTCGAGCAACGCTCCACCCAAGAAGTGAGTGTAGTAAAAAACGCTCTCCGCGGCAAGTATCAGCACCAACTCCGACAGATCTGGTCTTCAGAGCTGTCGGGGAAGAACAAGGTGTCTGCTACCAACATGCTTGCCGTTCCGATCCTTCTCTACTCCTTTGGAGTAGTGAAATGGACTCAAGAAGAGTTGCGTCAACTCGACGTAGGAACCCGCAAGAAGATGCATCTCAATAGGAGTTTGCATCCTAAATCGTCCGTTCCACGGCTATACCTCCCACGACATCGGGGAGGCCGTGGACTCTTGAGTTTGGAGAGTCTCCATAATAGGATGGTTCTGGATGGAGCCTGTAAGGTTATCAGGAGTTCGGATCCCCTCCTCTGCATGGTCCGAGACCATGAAAATGCAGGGGTAGGAGCCTTTCTGTTTAAGGCAGCACAGAGAGTAGCCGATGAACTTGGTCTCTCCTTCGACGTCGAGCGGGTAAATCGCGACTCTGTCACCGAGTTGGAACCTGCTCGGCGAAAAGCCGAAATTAAAGCTGCAGAACACAACAACTTTCTGCAGCTGCACACGGATAAGCCAATGCATGGAGTTTTCTATAAAAATATAGAAAACCTTGGCTTATCCGAAAGGCCTTCTTAAGGTCAGCCGGGCTGAAGTCTGAGACCGAGGGATTCATAATGGCTTGCCAGGATGGTGTATTTAACACCCTCGTCTATCGTAGTCGTGTCATGGGTATAGAGGTCCCTGATGTCAGCTGCAGGGCTTGCCGCAGGGCGCCAGAGACTCTTATGCACTTGCTGTCGGCTTGCCCGACATATGCCGTCTCGGCCTATATCCAAAGGCACGACGGAGCATTACGAGTGCTTTATTACCATTTAAGGCACTCGTATGGGATAGACGAAACACCAGTGCTGCCTTACGCTCCAGGGGATATTGAGTCCGTTGTGGGAAATGAGAAGTGTCTAATTTATTGGAACTACTCTTTTCCCACCGTCAGGCAAATACAAGCCAACAAGCCTGACGTAGTACTCCTCGACTATCAACTCAAGACAATGTTCGTCGTGGAGTTCTCGGCTCCCGCGGAGAACAACATTGTCTTGAAGGAGGAGGAAAAACGGACAAAATATCGAGATCTGCTCTTCGAACTCCGCAGACTCTATCCAGACCATACTGTTAAGATAGTGGTACTGATTATAGGAGCCCTCGGTGGAACGAGACACACACCGCTTTCGGAACTCAAGAACTCAATTAAGTCCTAGTAGTAACATTCTGATAAAAGTTTGTGTCTAATGATATTTGGTTGTTGGAATAATTTATAAACATGCACTGTGATGTATGCAAACAGGATAAAGACTTATTTAATTGTGAAGGATGTAAAGAATCAGTATGCAAAGTGTGTGGAAATTTAACATCATCTGAAATAAAATGTTTGCAATTAAAAGAAAGAATTTTAAAATTCTATTGTAAAAAATATTTATCTTTTGACACATTTACATTATTTCAAAGTATAATCGAAGAAAAAAATAAAGAACTGGAAAGCAAAAACAAAATAATAGAGCTACTTGAACAGGATATAAGTGAATTAAAAGACAAATTGAGAAAAGGAGCAGAAACTGAAATTAGAGGGCCATTATTTGAGAAAATTGAAAAGCTTGAGCGTCTTGTAGAAGAAAACAAAATTAAAACAACCGAAATAATGAATAGAATGGAATTTTCATCTCCACACTTAGTTAATCAGGAACAGTATGCAAGCGTTGTAAAGAATAATATATGCCCGCCATTGATAATAAAACCAAAAAATGGTAGCCAAGACAGCCTCACTACAAAAAACATCGTCGCGCAAAAAATTAAACCTTCAGATTTATCGGCGGAAGTAAAAAAAGTTAAGTCGGTTGGTCAAGGCAGTGTTGTAATAGAATGCAATAACAAAGAATCATTAAAAAAACTGCAAGATAAGGCAGTCATTGAACTTTCTGAGAATTATTCAATTGAAATTCCAAGAACTGCAAACCCGAAAGTTGTTATTGTTGGCGTACGAGAGGAATATAAAGACAAGGATGAGGATTTTATTAAGAGAGTCAAACAACAAAGCTGCCTTTCATCAATACCGTCATTGGATACCTTAGATGTAAAAATTATTAGAAAATACGTCCCAAGGAATAAACGGCTGTACAATATTGTGTTAGAAGTAGCACCGGAAGTTTTTAAGCGTTTACTTAATAACAAAAGGATCTTTATAGACTGGGACAGTCTTCCAGTTTATGAATATATTGGTGTCACACGCTGTTACAAGTGATGGAAATATGGCCATAAAGCTGCACATTGCAAATATTGTCTGTCCACTATGCAATAAAAACCATAAGAGGGAGGAATGTACGTCGGCCATAAAAGAATGTACTAACTGTAGACACGCCCATGAAGTTCTGAACATCCCTAACATAGATTATAGTCATGACATTTTTGACAAAAATTGCATATGCTACCAGAGAGCACAGGAAAGAATTAAAAGTAGGACACAATATATATAGCAATTAAAAGGATCAACTAATTGTCAAACCAAGACTGAAGAATTGATTGTACACATAAACGCTCAGGGGCTATTATCCCATATCATAGAAATAAGACAGTTGTTGAATAATAGAAACCCGATGATCGTATGTGTAAGCGAAACTCATATTACATCCGAAGTGGACGATAAGGAAGTGGCTGTACCTGGATATAATACAGTGATATGTTACTCCAATAGCAAGCATACAGAGGGGAGCATCATTTACGTTAAATCTTACTTAGGCTTTTCAATCTTGTATAACGATATAGAGGATTACAAATACTGGGCACTTTGGATAATGGTGAAAATGGGAAATGAATCTCTTATGATGGGTGCAATTTATAGATCTCCAAACGCAAACTGTAAGGAATTTTTAGAATACCTTGAGGACAAATTAGATAATATCGATATTCATAAGCAAAAAACTATGATTATGGGAGACCTAAATATTGATTGGTTGAAAAATGACAATGAAACCAGAAGACTAAAAAACCTAATACATTCAGCAGGCCTTAAACAAATAGTAATGAAAGAAACTAGAATAACCAACAGGTCATCAACTCTAATCGACTATATAATTACAAACAACTTCGATGCTAAGGAGGTTCCAAGAGATTTTCCTGCGATAAGTGACCATGAAATCATTGGCACAGAGTTCACTTTTAATACTGTTCCCGAAGAACCAGAGAGTATCCGTAAAAGATATTTAAGAGATGAGACCATTGCAGCAATAATAACAGAATTAACTGGGACAAACTGGAATTACACATCTACGGACGTAAACGTTTTGTATGCAGATTTCATGAATGTCATTCAAACAGCAATAGACAAAAAAGCTCCGAAAGAAAATCATAAACATAAGCAGAAAAAATACCCTTGGATAACAGAATCAGTACTACAGGCGCAACGCATGAGAGACACAGCATATAGGAAATTCTGTTTAACTGCTTCGGAAAGAGACTGGGAAGACTATAAAAAGTTGCAAAATAAGGTGGTTTCAATAATGCGTAGTGAAAAAACTAAATATTATGATCAAAATATAGATAGATGCAAAGGAGACAGCAAAAATATGTGGAGGACATTAAAAGAGATGATAGGAAACAAAAAACCAGTTACTTTCACAGATATTAATTATGGGAAGTATAGTGGAACGGCAGAAGAAAATTTTAACAAGTTTTATTCAGATAGCATACAGGAAATATCAGACAGTATTGAAAAAAGGCATTGGGATTTCAAAATTGATGAAAATAAGTCAGAAAAATCACACTTCTTAATAAGATTTGAAAACATTATAAAATTGGTTAAGGACCTGTTCTGTGTAATTGGATATGCTTTATTGTATCTCATAAATACATCACTAGCAACTGGAAAAGTACCAAGTGAATTAAAACTAGTGTGATAATTCCTATACCAAAAATTACCAACCCTAGAATTCCTGCAGAATTCAGGCCAATTAATTTACTTCCAGTTGTCGATAAAATCATTGAGATAATCGTCTGTGAACAACTACGGAACTATTTTGAGACTAATCAGTTATTATTTACTGGACAATCTGGGTTTAGAGCTAAACACTCTTGTGAATCAGCACTGCAGTATGTGTGTACAACATGGAGAAGAGATATGAATGAAGGGAAAGTGGTGCTTAGTGTATTTGTAGACTTGCAAAGGGCATTTGAAACAATTGACCGTGACATTCTTATTAAAAAGTTGCAGTTATATGGTGTAAGTGGTAGTGCTTTAGATTGGATTGAGGATTATTTAACGAATAGGTATCAAATGACGAGAGTAGGAGATAACATATCAAGCAAAATTGAAATTACCTGGGGCGTTCCTCAGGGGAGTGTCCTTGGTCCCCTATTGTTTGTCATTTATGTGAATGATATTTATATAGCTTTAGAAAAATCATTTGTCAATTTATTTGCGGACGATACCCTAATTTGTGTTGGAGGAAAAGATTTCAGGGAAATCGTTGATACCCTGAATGACGAACTTCTAACTTTGTACGACTGGCTTTGCCAAAATAAATTGAAACTAAATACATCAAAGACGAAGTGTATGGTGATATGTTCAAAGGCTAATTGTAGAAAATTTGCTGAGTTAGACTTAAACATCAATATAAATGGTGACGCGATTGACTATGTGTCGGAAATTAAATACTTAGGTGTCTATTTAGACCCTCAACTCAGTTTCTCTCCTCACGTAGATTATCTCTGTAAAAAACTGGGTAAAAAAATCGGATTTTTTAGACGTATTGCTAGTTGTTTATCACAGTGGTCTAAAATGTTAATATATAATACCATTATTTTACCTCACTTCAATTATTGTAGTTCTTTGTTAATATCCTGTACAAAAAATGATATATATCGGTTACAGATACAGCAAAATAAGGCAATGCGTATCATACTAAATTGTAATAAATATACCCCGGTAGAAGACATGTTGCAAACATTAGAGTGGCTAACAATTTGGGAGAGTATTAAAAAGGCGAACTTAATACTAATCTACAAAATAGAGCATAGACAATTACCTGCATATTTAAATGAATTTCTTATTAAAAGATTAAATTTTCACAATTATAATATACGTTCTAAGCAAAGTTACAATATTGATTCAGTTAAACTGACGTCTTTACAAAAATCCTTATTCTTCGAAGGAGTTCGTCTCTTTAATGCTCTTCCTGAGGAAATTAAGGCTTCACCTAATCTAAATGTCTTTAAACGCGAAGTGTTTAGTTACTTCAGCAATAGATAAGAGTGCAATTTATTTATTTATGTATTTATTTATTATTGTTAAATTTGTTATTGTTAAATTTGTTATTATTGTTAGATATAGGAATACGTATGTATGTGTCTATTGTATGTAAGTATTGTATTGTATTATTGTATTTTTTCTTTTACTAGCCAAGTGCTAAATAAACAAACATTTATTTATTATTATTATTCATACCGGCATGCCGAAATTCGGCAGAGATCTTAGCCGGCAGAATGCAGAAGGCCGTCATTCTCGGTTCATTACGTCTGCTCAGGGCACACGATTCCCGGACCCAGTAGTCACTTACCCCACTGGTGTGGGGAGTGGCTACCGGTACTACCAGCTCCCCTCTGTGAGGGTCGGAGCCACAGAGAAGGGTGACTGGTTTTTAGCTCGCTAAAAAAAAAAAAAAATAATAATAATAATTTGGAAGCGAGGAAACCTATTATGACATACTGAATAAAGGTAAAAGCACAGCCCCCGGAAAAGACAGCATATCTAAAAATATCATCCGTAAACTTGGACACAAAGTACACCTATACATAATAAAATTATACGAATACTATTTGAACAACCAGTACTTCCCTAAGGAATGGAAACACGGTGTTGTCATCACCATCCCCAACACCAACACCAACCCAAACAGATCAAATAACTTACGTCCTATGACACTATGTCCGGTATCAGCAAACAACTTGGAACAGATTATTAAAAGACTCATTTCAGATGCAATCGGGCACAACATACCCAACTACCAATTTGGATTCCGGGAAAAATCATCCACCACCCACCCGCTGATGATAATCACTTCAAATATCCAAACGACAAAGCTCGAAGGTCAACATAGTGCGGCAATATTTTTGGACATAAATAAAGCATTCGACAGTGTTTGGCACATGGGCCTACTGTACAAGCTAGCATACCTGAACTGTCCGAGATACTTAGTACACATGATAAGCACATATTTAAAAGAGAGAACATTACAAATCAAAATAGACACAAGCTACTCTAAAACATTTAAAATGCAACAAGGACTACCACAAGGCTCGCCGCTATCGCCACTACTATACAACACCTACTGTTTTGTGTAACGGTCATTTTTATTTACAGTCATAAAAGCCCTTAAATTACATTATTTTTTTATTTTGTATTTTCCGTGCATAAATTGCCTATTTTGTTACCTCTTAAAAAATAAATTACCGCCGCTACTGTCGGATATTTATTAATCTTATTTTAACCGTTTTGTGAGGATGATGTCATACAATAGCATGACGTCCGCTTCCATATAAGGTAGCATTTTGAAAACTAGACAAATGATTGGTCCTTTAAAATGTTATGCTATGTCATAATGTTGCTCCCCACCCACCCTTATAAATATCGCTAAAAGCGTCGACCATGACGCTTCCACGGCCGCTTTAAGCGTGCCCACAGTCATCACATTTTAACTTGAATTTGAAGAACTAAAGTATTGGTTCCAGTGTTAAAATGTTTAGTCTTTCTAAACTTTTATGATAACTACGTTTATTATCTTTTGCCTCGAGAATTTAACCATATCCTGTTAACAAGAATTAGTCAAGTGTTTGGTTATGTTTGTTTTTTTCGAGAAATAGAATATAAAAATATTCTTGTTTATGTAAAAACTACATAAAAATGATTTAATAGTGTTGTAACCCTACGTACACTTTGGTGCCCAACTGCAGAGATGTGCTGCAATCCAGTGAAAGTGTTTTCTGTTCATCAGGAGCGTTGTAAGTAATAAACAATTTATTTACGTCCAACGATCCAACAATTAACTCTGTAGTGCAGTGTTTTCGGTTGCACTTAACTTTTTACGCGACATTGTGAAAACTACCTTTTACGTCTGTTTCGTTTTCGCATAAATAGACACACTATTCTCGTGTGATGCGATTTTAACTGCTTGTTATAAATATTTGTTATTCATTAAGAAAATATGTAACTAATTACTGGTGTATGTACACCATATTTGTTTTTTAGTTAAGTTTTATGATTTGTGACGAATAGTGTCCAACTAGGTAAATGAAAGTATCCTTTCGTAAGGATCTAACATCAGCCATCGTTAAATGTTTTTTCAAAAAGGAACGTATGCTAGAACTTATAATGTCACCACTGTAAAACACAATTGCAAACTGACATAAAAACCTACCGTAGGTGCATTATATTTCCAAACTTCCAAAACAAATAATTTCTAGGAAATAATTACACCAATAAAACATTATGAGAAAAGAGGTAGATATTTGTATTTTAAGTAAAATTTAAGTGTATTACCGTAATAAAATCTTATCTACAAATTTCTACCTGAATGCGGCACGGGTTACCGTTCACCGAATTATCTGAAACTTTGACATAAATTATTCCTAGTATAATTATTCCTATATTTTCGTGGGGTGAGACTTAAAAATACGCAAAAAAAATTCACCCCCTAATATATATATATATATATGTTTTGTGAACAAGTCGAGATCCCTTCGAGATATAAATTATACAAGTGGAGATCCGTTTTTACAAGACGAGATCCGAAACGGATCTCGACTTGTTTCTATGTGTATATCATGTTTATTCAATTAATTTAGATGGTAGAAATGTACACGTGAATTTTACCTCGGATCTCCTTTTTCCACTTTTTATCCATTTTTATACATGAGTAGTTAAACCAAACGCACTTATGAGGGCGCTGGAGTGCTTAACTTGTATATAATATTTTATGAACAAAGTGAGATCCTGTATATCTGGCAATGCCGCGTCGTTTATTTGCAACAAAATCAGATCTAGTCAATAAGGTTGACCCACACTGGACTAGATTGACATTATTTTGGGTCTCTGCTTATTAATTGATTAAATATAAGTTTAATAAGTTTACTATTAGCACAGTAACTAGAGGTTTTTAACTTCGGAATAATGTCATATGAATTAGATTTCGTTCATTTTTGGCAACTTAATAGTAAATGCATCAAAGCAAAGTTTCTATTTTATGCGGCGGCTTGGAAGGTGGCAAATAAAAAAAACTTTGGAGCTGAAAGAGTATCATTTTTTAAGAGAAAAGGCTCTATGCAACTTTTCATATGAATTGATAGTCTTTAAGTTATAACCACTTGAAAATTGGGATTTTAGCTTGAAAAAGAGGTATTTCAAAATGATTTTCGTTAAATAACTCGAAAAGTATTCCATTGAGCGAGAACATGGGAGACAAGAAACCTACTAAACTGAAGATGAATTTCTTTTTTTCTAATCTCTGTAGAATTAATGTTTCGAATATCTTAATGTATAAAGTAATTAGTTTAAATGTTAAATATATCATAAACTATGGCACTTGCGACAAAAATTGTAATAACCAAAATAAAAGACCTATTAATTAGGGTTCGAATGATTTTTCATTTTAATAAAAACGTTACCATTTTGTTAATGTAAGTAGTCACGTCTAAAAAACTCGATATAGTAAAAAAAGGGTACAATTTTCCAAAGAAAGCCATTTTGACCTCAGTTTGTCGATTCTTCTCGTGAAGAAAACGTAGTCATTTTTACTTTTAATTTATTGTAGCGTTAAGTTAGTGTCCTGTATTTTACTAAAATAATGAGAAACATAAAAAAAATATAGTTAAATTTTTTGTCATACAGAGTGTGCCAGGATAGATGTAACAAGAGGTGTAATGGACCAAAAATTTTGGAATTTTGGAATGGTATTTGGGGATTGAGTCCTGCTTGTTGTAAAACTAAAGTATACCAAAAATGACTTGGTTTTCTACAGGGTGTTTTAAAAGCAAAGTTGTAAAAATCACCACTAATAAAGTACCTTTATTTTTCAAAATATGAAAAAATTCCACTAAGAAAAGTTATTTAGAATGCAATTTTGTATCCCTATACCAAATTTTAGGAATATAAAATTATTTTTTTGAAAATTCCCATTTAAATATGAATTCAACTCTTAATTCGCAAAAATGGGAAGTTTCAAAAAAATAATTTTATATTCCTGAAATTTGGTATAAAGGTATAAAATTGCATTCTAAATAACTTTTCTTAGTGGAATTTTTTCATATTTTGAAAAATAAAGGTACTTTATTAGTGGTGATTTTTACAACTTTGCTTATAAAACACCCTGTAGAACACCAAATCAAGTCATTTTTGGTATACTTTAGTTTTACAACAAGCAGGACTCAATCCCCAAATACCATTCCAAAATTTTTGGTCCATTACACCTCTTGTTACATCTATCCTGGGACATACTGTATATTGGAGTCAATTTTCTTAGCTTATCGATACCCCTCCTTTGGCGCCCTGAGGCAATCGCCTCACCTCTCCACGCCGCCCCGAGTTTCGTGCAAGTAATTTTTAAATCAATAGTAAATTTGCACACAAATTTTCAGTTGTAAACTTTTTGCAAATTATATGAAAAGTAACAGGACTGCTAAAAATTCTACTTTCTCATATTTTTAAAATTTCAGCAACATGAAAAATAAAAAAAGGGACATATGTAAAAAAAATTGAGGAAAACAAAAATTGAAATATTTAGTTGAAAAATTTGAAAAAGTTATTAATATTTCTAGAGTAATATGTACATTTTAAAAGTTTTTCATAACTCCCTCTTGTGTACCACCAGTTGTGGTTGACTTTACATCCAAAGCTAAACATACTACTTCCTTTCCACGATTAGACATTTTTTCAGCAGTTCACTGTCCCAAACACTTGTCGAATGTTAAAAAGCGCGCAAAGTGCCCTTTTGGCTTTTTGAGACCATATGGTGCGCTTTTATCCAAGAAGTGTGACAACATCGCAGGATCTCATCTTACACTATATACATCAACATATACATTAGTGGATCTCGACTTGTTTGGTTTTTATTAAGGATCTCGTTTTGTTTAAATTTTATCACGAAAAATTCAACCTTTAATTTGTTTCCCCTGTGTTGATTTATGGGTTAAGAGGATAATAAAGCAAGTTTCTGTGAAAAATATACTCAACAAAGTCTTTCTCTTGTGATGGATCTCGGGTTGTCCTAAATTTATTCGGATCTCGACTTGATATAAAAACATATATATATATATATATATATATATATATATATATATATATATATATATATATATATATATATATATATATATATATATATACACATATATACATATATATATATATATATCCACGGTTAATTTAGCTTCCATTACCTCCATAGGTTTAACTGGTATCCTTTGTATATATTTTGTACTTGTTTATGTAACCAGGCCTCCTTTTAAACATAACATGAGTTTACTGGGCCTCCAAACGGTGTTGCCACTTTTCCTAGACGTGATTTGCCCTTATATTGTGCAAGTGAAAGACAGATAAATACCTCCGTTTAAAATACACCATAGTTGCGTGCCATAAGGATTATTATCCGACGATGGGTGAGAAGAGTGGAGAGAAACGGTAAAATATATTGACAAGTACAACAATCTAGAGGCATAGACAAACAAATTAGTTAAAAATTTAAAAAGTTCTTTTATATTATATTATAAATTTTTATATTATATAATAAATAATATAATATTAATAAAATAATCATCTAAGATTTTACGTATAGTACAGTTACTCTGTCATTTGACTTGTTAATAATTTCTACCAGGGATTTTCTTTTTTTATACTGCAGAGGGGCTTACCCGAAACATTAATTGATATTTTCCACAAATATGTCGTGTCCGCTACGGCCACTATGTTGAATAAATGAGTCAAAATAATTATTAATTATCTCCTTTCCTGTTAGTTCTACTCTAAAATTAGGTATTACCAATATTGCAGAAAGTGAAAAAGTCACAACTTTTATTTAAACTATTTCTCTTAGTCGGGGAGCCCTCCCTAGCGGTACGTGCATACCCCCCCGATCCTTTAGGACAATGGTTTTCATAAAGATTAAAACCTAAGGAACAATTTAAGACATATCCCCAAAAAAAAAACTGGCTGTACTTTCAAAATGGCGGCCATATGTTAAAAAAAACTGTTGCCAATTTCGTTTTTGTCATTTAACACAAAAACTAAAAAAGATGGACAAAAACTTTTATAAAAAAAAACAACGTGCATAAAATTTTCTGCAATTTTGTACCTATACAATATTTTGATTTGATTTTCCAGACAAACGAGTCCAAAATTAAGAAAACATGGAAATTCATATATCGTTAAATCAGGAAATAACTGACAATTATTGTAAGGCGTATAATACAACTTTATATTATTAACATAAAAATAAAATAAAATAAACTGAAATAAATTAATAATAATAATAATAATAATATAATTTGCAGACATTTATCTCGAAAACGGTAACAATGGTATCTGGAAAACGGTAACTCCTATCCAAATATTGTATAGGAACAAAATTGTAGAAAATTGTATGCGCTTTGTTTTTTGTGCAGGTACCCCGATTCTTTGTTCTACAGGCTGTATTAGTAGGGGTCGAGAAGAAAATGGATTATCCAGAAATCTTAACAATGGTTAATAGTGTGTAGACAATATAATTCAACCTCAAAACGTTAAGCAAAGTTGGGAATATGGACA
Organism: Rutpela maculata; assembly: GCA_936432065.2. NCBI lineage: Eukaryota > Metazoa > Arthropoda > Insecta > Coleoptera > Cerambycidae > Rutpela > Rutpela maculata. The sequence goes on from OW386286.2 coordinate 142,564,455, forward strand.
GAATTTATTGATATGGATAAGCGAAATTAGGATGAGTGACAGTTCCCAAAAAATAAGCCCCAATTTTGAGAACCATAAAACACCTGTAACTTTCATCTTTCGAATATGGAATGATGTACCGGCTGGTCAAAGCTTAGACTTATTGTGCACTACGGGGTGTGTCTAAAAATTCCGCAGATATAGACCCAAAACAGATGTGTGGAGTTAAAATAAGTCAATTGGATTAAATATATCTATATGCCAAAGTGCTTTGTTTGTTCCATATAAAAATAATTAAAACTTCAAACTACCCTTATCCTTACACGTATTAGCTCATATTTTTATCAGGAATGATACGGTCATTCGACTTTTGTTTTTTTGCAAAATACATCTATTACCTGTATTTTGTTTCTCTTGCAAAATTTTGATAACTCACAGTCGGGATTTCCCGGACACGCGAAAATAAAAAGACGTTCTAAGAATATTAAAATACAGGGTGTCCCGAATTGCATAGGCCAAACTTGACCAAGGAATACAACTTTTCAAAATAAGAAAAAAAGTTCCTATAAACATGGGTCGGGAAGTGCTTAGTTTCCAAGATACAGGGTGTTCAAATAATTCTCCTGAAAATGTTTTTTTATGAATATGTTCGAAACGTCTAAAGATAAACAAATGATAATTTACACAGGAATTTAACTTTTTATGCTTTTTAAGACAAATGACAACTATGTACGAAAATAATTCAGGAGCGGGTGAAACTGGGGGGGGGGGGGGCTAGGTATAATTTAGCCCCAACTTTATTGTGTGACACTTTTACATTAATTTATGAGCAGAACTTAAAAATTTGAAGTTTTCTACACAAAAAAACACATTTCTAAATTTTAGGTGGGTTCGAATAAAAACATCTTTAGGAAATCTTCTGCGATATTCGAGTACCGGGCATTCCCGTTTCCATTACAATATCCATGAATAAAATGAATATCCGCGTACTCCACATTACTAAACATGACCATTTTTTACTTTTCAATAGAACACATTTTCCAAAAGGAACTAATAAAACTACAGAACAATGAACTACAGAAAACACAAAAAACAACGTCATTATTGTCATTCCGAAATTGCATGCTAGATTAGTTTTCATTTGTTAGAAACATTATAATCGTGGCACACTCCTGCATACCAGGAATGCTGGTAATAATGGTTACTAATTAATAAAGTTCAGATAAGATTTATTCAAAAACTGATAATTTTAGAGAAAAAACACTTTTTTTGTGCAGAAAACTTCAAATTTTTAAGTTCTGCTCATAAATTAATGTAAAACTGTCACACAATAAAGTTGGGGCTAAATTATACCTAGGCCCCCTCAGTTTCACCCGCTCCTGAATGATTTTCGTACATAGTTATTATTTTGTCTTAAAAAGCATAAAAAGTTAAATTCCTATGTAAATTATCATTTGTTTATCTTTAGACGTTTCGAAAATATTCATAAAAAACATTTTCAAGAGAATTACTTGAACACCCTGTATCTCGGAAACTAAGCACTTCCCGTCCCATGTTTATAGTAACTTTTTTCTTATTTTGAAAAATTGTATTGCTTAGTGAAGTTTGGCCTATGCAATTCGGGACACCCTGTACAGTGTACATACCTAATAGGGGAATCAGAAACTCTAGTTACGAGAAACCATAGTTTCCTTTTCGACGGCTGTCCGTTTTTATGACTCGCCCGGTATCTAACAACTAATTTATTATATAATGTAACTAATATAGACATTTTGAGAGTACATATTTAATAAAAACCAAAATTGACAACATTTTCAAAAATTGCTAAATTATTAAAACGTCAAACGTAGTCCAAACAAGTTATTTTTTCGGCCTCTTTACGATGGATTTTAGTATGTGAAACTGTGTTTTTCCGAGATGTGGAGAGTGGAGACAGAAGATTCTCAAAAAACAAAATTACTTGATTTTTGTAAAACCCTCAATATAAATTTAAACAATTATTTTGCATCGCCTAATTCATATATTCTCAGGTTTACAAGAATTCTGTATTGTCAATGGCATTTTTTGAATAAGCATTTCTACATTTGATAAAGATAAAATACTAATATAGACCAGCCGTTCTGCAATATGCAATATGGTGAAAGGAGGTCAATTTTTTTTTTATCTGATACCTAGATACCTGTTATGTAAGAATAATCTAGATTTTCGTATTTATAAATAGCGTGCCTGAATTTTTATGATCGTTTAAATAATTGAAATCGCTGTTACCTGCAAATATCTAAGCCCTTATTACTCTAGTCAATTTTCGACAACTGACGTAAATAATTGTGGAAGTTTTGAAAAAGATCTGTCGCGCTCGAACCGCCATTTTGAAAAAATGCTGCTCAATCTTAAATCTTTATTAATAATTTTGGAAAAATATCATGGGGAAAGGTTTGCATCCCTTATCGCTAAACGGAGATACACTTCTCAAATTACTAGGATGCCCAAGCGGAATGATTACCAACAATACGTCATATTATTGACGCCAGTTGTCTGTGACAACTGTCATTTTCACGTCATAAGTAAGTCATGATAAAGGTCATTTCACCGTCATCACTAACCAAAAATTGACGTCATAATGACGACACTTTGCTACTTAGGATGTCCCGAATTGGAACTGTATGTATTGCTCTCCGTTATTACAAAAGATAGAAAGTCGGCTACAAATGTACACAGTTTCAGAAATTCTGGGATTACAATGGTGTGTTTAGATTTGAGTTAATTTTTTCAGTTTTTGAAACAATGCGAAAAACCACAATGGTCCATTTTGGAAAACCCTTCATATTTAAATAGTTATATCAAGTAACTTACACTTTATATAGCCACTTTCTTTAAGATCTTTACAGGAAGTGTAAGAGAAGAAAATATTGTTTTTGAGATATTAACTTTAAAATAAATTAAAGTACACAATCAGATTTTAACAAAAATACGATATAAGACTTGTCCCATTTTTTTTGCGCACGACAGTACTACAATATGACAAAATTGATTTTTAATCTGTTGAAAACAAAAAAAAATATTTTTATTCGCAGGCTATGATTTAATACTAATACCCAGAAATAGAGACAGCAATACTTGAACACTGTATGCAGAGATGCGCCGAATAGAAAAAAAGTCGTTAAGCACTATGTAACTTGAAAATAGTCAGAGATATGAGAATATAGTTTTCACTACAATTAGTTTGAATTATACCTACATCCAAACTATCCTATGTCTTATTAGTGACTGAGAATTTTTAAAAACAAAGGAATTTGAACCACAATACATAGTAAACAATATATTTTACGGTGTACTATTGGCGCAAAAAACACCACTATACCAATAACAAATATATTTAGAAAATTTTTCGTCTTAAAAGTGAATTGTGTCAATTAATTTTAAAAAATCTAAGCGGTGTCATAAATGTAGCACACAATAGATACCTAAACACTCTCCTAAACACTCCCAACATTCCTAGTGTTAGTTCAGCAACCTCATAACTCAACAACGAATAATGCCTCAAACATATAGAATTAATAATCTTCAAATGCATTTACGCGTTGCCAAAATTACGGATGTCGAGTGAACCGCTACATCTAGACAATTTTAAACAGCATGAGATATACAGCAAACGCTTTTAGCGCACTTTAGTGGCAAACGGCTGAACTAAATTTTATACGGCATCCAAAACTGAGGCAAGTTGGCCTCCGTGAAGTTTTGGCGGGAAAATGTTTGTAACTATATTTATAACCTTTCTTGACATTTGACAATGGGTGGTCACTGGGCCTCCGTATACCGGAGGCCCAGTGACCTCGGAGTCCCAGTGAACCGTAAAATTTACATGGCCGGATGCCCACTTGTACCTTAAAAGATATATATAGTTATAAACACTACGTTGTCGCCTCAAGAATAGATATACTAAATACGCTGTGACCTCATAAAGCTGAGGCGACAACGTTTTGCCTTAATTTCGATGTAAAATGAATTCAGATGTCTCCCTAAGTTACTTACTGAGGTCACAATTTTGAGTTTTAGTTGGAGTGTATATCACCAGCGCTAGTAGTGTCGTCGTACCAAGTAGGAATGGTCAACACGAAGTCACCTCTAACTAGTATAAGGCGGACTACAGATATTACGTATTCGCCGTCCCCTCAGATTACTGGCAACGTTGCATCAATATGCGTATAGCGTTAGCGGCCAGTGACCAACAAAAATATTTATAGTTCTTAAACCGCCGGCCAATTAAAAGGGAACAAGCAAATTTTTAGGTTGAATTTAAATCCGCATTCTTTGAGAAAGAGAATAGATATCGATATGCGGTTTTCAGAATTTAAGAGATTATTTATTTGTGAAACAGCCGGTTTTGTTCATTTCTTTTATTTTGAAGCACGTTATTTTTTACAGGGTGTGAAAGAAAAGCGTGCTTTTTTAACCAAACTTTATAACTACCGAGATTCAACAAACATTATTTAATATTATTTTGATGGTATTTTTTTTAGTCACTAATTTAAAAAAAATAAATATCTTTTTGCCATTAGGCCTCATTGGTTTTCACAACAGCCGATCGTTGCAGATTATTATAATACCTTATGCCGTTCCTTTAAAATAATAAGTGCATTTTTTTGTACTTTCAGTTCATGGTGAATACATATCATTTTTCTCGCTAATATACATTTAACTATTATTGCTCCATTAATAATAAAAAGTATGGTTCTTCCCTTTTGCTTTAGTTGACATTTTATATAATAATAGTGCTTATAAAAATAGATAAATAAATATTTAGATTATATTTAATTTTATTAAAAAGACATACAATTTTTCGTACACTTTTGTATTTTTGGTGTGAAAATTAAATCAACAAAATTTGGCAAAAAATGTATCTACAGGTAAAGCCATTTTAGTTAGTCCTTTTATAGATGTGCCAAATTATAGCTTGATATCTGTAATTGTTCCGGAGATAAATGGGTTTCTGTTTTTTATATTTTAATGTAAAAACCCAAAAAAGATTCCCCAATCCGTAAACATATACCAATTTTGGATACTCGAGTGATTACCATGCAAAGATTTACTTTTTATTATGATTTTAAAAGAGCTATCATAAGGTATTATAATAACCTACAATGATCGGCTCTTACAAATCACAATAAGACATAACGTTAAAAAAATTAAAAAACTACAGGTTTTTAGAAAAAAAAACGGCATCTTACAAAATAAGTGAGATATAAAAAATTTGAGAAATCGTTTCTTACAACACACCAGTGACTAAAAAAAATCGCATCAAAAAAATATAATCTCTACGAATCTCGGTAGTTATAAAGTTTGTCAAAAAAAACACGCTCTTCTTTTACACCCTGTAAAAAGTAACACGCTTCAAAATAAAAGAATTAGACAAAACTCGCTTTTTCACAACTAAATTATCTCTTAAATCCTGAAAATCACATATTGATATCTATTCGCTTGGTCCGTTTCAATTAGCCAGTAGTTTAGTTAAAAAAGGTTGCTTTAAAAGAACGATCTGCAGCATCGTTTGGCAATAGATTTAAACTATGTACAGAACATTGTACTTAACATGCTCTAGGATTTATTTCTAAGATTTTCTGTCACAGCCCTCATTGTGCTCACTACGCATATTTGTTCCGTTGCCATAATCTTGCAAATCGTATATATTTAAATTTACATTACAAAACACATTTTGAACAAATCCAGGTCATTCTAACTCAGTTTGATCGATCCGTTGCTTTTTATAAAATGTTGCCTAATTTCAATTTTCTTTGTAACATTATTTAAGTTGACAAATCTGAAAACAATTAGTAGAGCTGCTCAATGTGACTATCATCGGGAGTGTAATCCAGAATAATAGAAAAATATTTGTAGTTTATAATTTTTTTACTAGTTGGTAATAAACCAAATTGTGTTTAATATTTATTGGTTGTTAAATCTTATCCTTACTAAATATCATTCAAACAATACAAGTGATGGTCCACTTGTTAAACAATTATCCGACTTGAAACATAAACGCAAACTCTAAAAAAATTTGTTAATTAACAATAGGCTCATTTTATGAAAAATCGGTGAAAAAATTTTTTCCAACGGGATATTGTTCCTTTAAGTGTCTAAATAACACCATAATTTATTAAAAATTTTAAATTAATATTTAATAACATAAAAAAATATTTTCACTTGTTACGGCCGGTATCAGAGCATCGTAACGGCTTAAGTGTTCACCGCGCGAAGCTCTACTTTCAACATTCAATTAAAATTATTAATAATAGAGATAGAGTTTCGGTAGTCGTGACTTTTTTATTGGAAATTTCTTCCTCTTTAAGAATCTCTCTTTAAATTTTCTTAAATATTAATAGTTTTCGAGTTATTTGCAAAAAACGAAACTCGTTATTTTTTCAATGTTCATTTGTTTTCAACTTTTGCAGTTTTTTATGTCCGAGTTTGAAACTTTTGCACATTTTTCTGATGTCATTCCGAATCTAATGAGCTCTCATTTATATTTTTACGAGCTCTATCAAGAATTAACACTGCTTTGAACTTGTGAACTAGTCTATAACAATCATTTTTACTTTTTAATAAAATTAGACAAATTTAGACCACGTAATCTTATTCAGCAACCTAAAAAACGTAAGTATATGGATTTCGTGACATTACTTGTAACATTAGAAGAATTATTAATTTTCAAGTATTTAAAGGTGGTTTCAACCCCAAATATTTCCGTCTTTCCTATGTTTTGACCTCATTATCGTATTCAGCGACCTCAAAAACATGAGTATATAAATTTTCGTGATCTTATTCGTAAAATTAGAAGACATTAATTTTTCAGTATTTAAGGGTGATTTCTACCCTCAATATTTTCGTCTCATAAGTTTTGACCTCACGGTCATATTCAGCGACCTCAAAAACATAAATATATTGATTTTCGTTTATTTATTTAAAAATTAGAATTATTAATTTTTCAGTTTTTAGAATTAGTTTCCACCCTCAAAAATAAAAAGCAGGTAATGCGACAATATAGATTTTGATGTACGTATTTTATAAAGCATATTGCAAAAAGAAATTAAGGAAATTCCTTTCATCGTTTTCGGGCCGGGAATTTTACCATTTTTACTGCTTCACTTACTGTACTATCAGTTAATAATAAAAAGTTTGGTTCTTCTCTTTTTCTTTAGTTTACATTTTATATAATAATAGTGCTTATAAAAATAAATAAATAGATATTTAGATTCTATTTAATGCCATTAAAACGACATACAATTTTTCGCATATTTTTGTATTTTTGGTTTGAAAAATACATCAACAAAATTTGGAAAAAAAAATTTGTATCTACAGGTTTAGTGATAAATTTCAATTTGATATTTTTAACCGTTCCGGAGATGAAGTGTTTATATTTTGATGTAGAAAACACAAAAACGGTCCCCCAATCCGTAAACGTGTACCGATTTTAGGTACTCCACTGATTACCATGCAAAAAAATGTACTTATTATTCTAATTTTAACGGAGCTGTCACAAGGTATTAAAATAACCTACCACGGTCGGCTCTTACAAAGCACAATAAGGCACAACATCAAAAAAAAATTGAAATATTTACAGGTTTTAGAAAAAATCGGTATTTACAAAATAAGTGAGATATAAAAAATTTGAGAAATAGCTTTTTGTCCTATAAACCAGTGACTAAAAAAATGCGCTTCAAAAAAGTATAAACCATTTTTTGTGGAATTTCGGTAGTTATAAAGATTGTCAAAAAACACATTTTTCTTTTACATTCTGTAGATTGAAAAATCCCAAAAAATCTGCCGTGCAGAAATGAAGAAAAAATGCGCCGCCATGTTGAAATTAGGCACTTTTCTCCTTTAATCGGTAATAGCTCACACGGATGACACATTATGAAAAAAAGTAAAGAGGCAAAATTTTGAGAGAAAGAGTTTAAGCTTCAGTATGCCATAAATCGGTTAAATATTAACAAAGGTATGGTTGTCAAAATGACAGATTCTTATAAAAGAGGATATTTTTTTTCGTATTTTAACACCATAAAAATGTAACAATACTCAACAAAAACTTTTGTGGGCAATACTAATTAAACATGGTTAGAGATATCTCAAAACGGATTTTTAGCATCAGCATTAAATAAAGATCAATTTTTTTCCCAAAACAATACCACAGTCAAATGTACAGATTCAGATGCTGAATATTTAATTGTAAAAACTGCTATTGATTGCTCAACTGATATGTGTAACCCTGTTATAGTTGTGGGTCAATATACAGACTTAATAACGTTACTCATTGAACATTGCAAAACAAAAAAATGTGTACATGATGACACCTGGTAATGGAGGTAAATTTGATAAAATAACGAATATGTGTAAGTTATGTTCAGAACTAAGTGAAAATGTAGTAAAAAATATTCTATTTACACATGCCGGATGCGATACCACCTCTGCATTTTATAAAAAGGGCAAAAAAAAACAGTATTTTCAGTTTTAGAAAATAATATTGAACTAAGTAACAGCCTATTAATTTTCAAAAGTTTTGCTGAAGCAAATCAGCTTGCGGTAACTGGGGAAGAATTTATTTTAAGATGGTATGGCAGTAAAAAAAAACTAATAGTTTAAATGATTAGGTACAGGTTCGTTGGTATAATCAGATTTCTGCTGGGCAAAATATTTTTCAACACTTCGATCTAGCAGTTCTTCCACCAACATCCGATGCCACTAAACATATTTATAGAGTGTATTGGCAAATTCAAGTCTGGTTAGGCAACAATCTTAATCTAGAGAATTGGATATTAAAAAACAAAAAGTAATCTTTTTTAATATAAATCTGTCATTTTGACAACAGTAACTTTGCTTATATTTAAACGATTGCAAAAAAATTTATACCACATTAAAACTTAGCTCTTTATCTCAATATTTTACCTCTTTACTTTTTTCTTAAAGTATCATCCGTATGGGCTATTACCGATTAAAGGAAAAAAGTGCCTAATTTCAACATGGCTGCGCATTTTTTCTTCATTTCTGCAAGGCGGATTATTTGAGATTTTCAGTTAGAGAGTTCTGAATAGCCATAGAATACAATCCCTAAGAAATCAGGTTGTTACAAATTTGTTCCGGGTCAACTATTAATTTTACTGTCTTAATAGTGATGTGCTCAAATTAAAAGAGTCGGGCAAAATTCGCTGTTTCACAAATAAATTATCTCTTAGATCCTCAAAACCTCATATTGATATATATTCTCTTTCTCAAGAAATGTGGACTTAAATTCAAGTTTAGTTAAAAAAAAAAAAGGTTATTTTAAAAAAACAATCTGCAGCATTGTTTGGCACTAAATTTAAATTATGCGCACAGCATAGAGTACATAAAACACTCTAGGATTTATTCCCAAGATTTTCTGTCACAGCCCAGTGTATTCACTACGCATATTTGCTTCGTTGTCATAATGTTGCCCCCGCAAATCGTATATTTTTTTAAATTACAAAACACATATTTTAACAGATAATTCTAACTCAGTTTGATAAGTTGCAGAACACAATTTTATAAAATGTTGCCTGATTTCAACTTTCTTTGTGACATTGTTTAAGTTGACAAATCTGAAAACAATTGTTAGAGCTGTTCAATGTGACTAACATCTGGAGTGCAATCCAGAACAATAGAAAAATATTTTGAGAAGTTTAAAGGTTCTTTACTAGTTATAATAAACCCATTTGTGTTTGATATTTATTGGTTGTTAAAACTCATTCTTACTTAATGTCATTCAAACAATGCAAGTGACAGTCAGCTTGGAATTCGTATGCATTTTACAAATAAATAACGAAATAAAGGAAAAGCATAAATCTAGATAACCAAAACTAAATGCTTAAAAAATATAAAATCACTAATTCAGTTTTGAAGATGAAATACTGGAATTCAATAACTGTAAATTAAGCCTTGTAATTATAATTCCGTATTTGCGCCGGCCCCTACCTAGACGAATTTTCAGAAAGAAAATAAAAAAGTCTTTCCTAGTAATCGTAAATGCATTGAATCTGCAATAAAACTCAATTCAAGAGATGCAGAAATGTTATTTCTGATGTGATTATTTTATTTATCCATTTAATTATTGGTAGGATGTTGATTTTAATGAGTAAAAGTTGTTATCGTGAGTGACCGACTGCGAAAACCTATTTGATTCTTATTTTGTACCAATACGGCACAATTCACTTTTAAAAGGTGCCACTGAAATTAAGTACACAGTCAATATATATATTTTTTATCAATAAATCAGTCGGCAATGACAGACTGCAACTTTCATTCGATTGTAATACTCTTATTAAATATAAACAATTTATACCTTTTAAAGTAACATTGACATGTAATATATATATCTACGTAAAGTTTGTTAAAACTTGAGAGACCCAGTGTATGTTAGAGTTTCGACTTTTTATGCTTCGATTTTTTGTGCTTAATTAAAATCCTTAGTAACATTTCGATCTAAAATTCTAATACAGCGGCAGAGTCTATATACAAGGTGATCATATCGTGTGTGTTTATGTTTTGGGAGTGTGAAGTGAGCTTGGTTTTGGGATTAAAAACCACAAAGGTGGCAGGTCAATTTTTATTTTTTTCAGTTACGGGTTACATTCCCATTGAATTTGTGAACAGTAAATAAACATAATTAAATTCGTAAACTAAATAAGAACTTATTTTGTTTAACCATTCTCTGTTCACCATTTAATTTTTTTTGAATGTCTTTTTTTTTTTTAATTATGAACAAGATAAGTTTTTATTTATTTTTTACTGCTCACAATTTTAATAGACTTCTCTGTTACTATTGTCTTACAATTGAGTCTGCTTTGCGCTCCCAACTTCAACTTTCGTTTCGTAATAGTATTATTAAAAACACCTCAATAACATTTTAGGGTAAAACTGATATATTATCTAACTCACGTAATGTTCGCATGAACCTGGAAGACTCAATGTATATTGTAGTATAGATATCTTGTATATTTTTGCATTTTTTATGTTCTTAATCAAAAACCTTTGGAAGACATTGCTCTAAAATCATAATAAAACAAATTATATAAAATTTGACACATATAATTCCTCTGTACGACGGATATGATCCAATTTAAATAGGAAGTATGTTATCGGGCTATTTTATGTACCCAAATTCGAAAAAAAATTCACGTACTTCATATATTTATTCGCATTCGGCAACACCCAACAACAACTTTCATTCATTTCAAAACAGTTTTATTAAAAATACTTGATATTTTAAGGTTTTTAAGGTAAGGTTTGATATGTCCTCTAATATATATAGAGTTGTTCAAACCTGAGAGACACCCTGTGTATTGCGGTTTAGATGCCTTGTACACCTTCATATTTTTGTTTGTTTAATAAAAAACCTTTGCTCCAAAATTATAATAAAACATAGTTTTTACATTGATAAGAGTTTACGCCTATGACGATCGCTGTGTATGTCGGATAAGATTCAATTTCAATAAAAACTATTCTACTGTGCTATTTTATAGATGTTTACAATTTGAAATAAGGATTTTCCAACAGACAAGTCCAACAATAAGTCCAAGAGACGTTATCATGTTTACTTAATAGATAATAATATTCGCAGTCGGCAACGCCTGTCTGCAACTTTGATTCATTTCATAATAGTCTTATTAAAAATACTTACAATCCAGTCAACGAAGTTCAAAAAGGCCGATTGGGGGAAATAATTCGTGTAGTTACAAATCATAAATTGCAAACTTTTGTTTACACAGCACATTATTTTATTTGCCTAAGATATTTTTAAATCATAATTTTAACAAATAATATTATATTTCTGTCACCTTTTTTCTCTTCCTGCGCATGAAATTTATGTCCTAGTATCATTTCTTGAAAAATTCAGAAAGAAATAAATTCTACATATTTTGAACTATTCATTTTTCCTTAATAGTACTAACGAAACAGATTATTCCCTGCTGTATATACCGCAGGTATAATCAGTACGGACACACCTCAAAAATGCTGGCAACACTGTATGAGGCGACTTGGAATTGCAACTCTCGTCCGGTAATATATATAACTGAGGTCTCTTCGCATTTGTAATATCTAAACATATATACAAAATTTTAAATTAAGAAATCACTTATTTTTTTTTGAGAAACCTATTCCTGGGACTCCCCTTAGAGGATACATGTATATATGTTAGATCACGGTTTACATGAGTGACTTTTTAAAAAGATTTATTTACTTAAGTGGAGCCAACGTTGGCTCTTGGAGAAGGAATATAATAATAAATTAGAAGTGTTGCATTCAAACTGAGTTTAATAACTGATTCAACAAAGCGTGTTTAGTCATATTTATAACATACAGAACCTGAGTAAGCAAAATATATAACAAAGGAATTGCAGTTCTGCAGTCTGCACAAGTTATGAGAAACAAAGGTGTAATATGATATCTTGAAGATAAAGCAATTAATAAGAGAAGCTGTTATCGTGAAATACGATATACCTGTGAAGGTTTATTATGGCTAAGTCGCAATAAGATAGCGTGTAATAATATATAACAACTTCCCCCTTAATAAAAAAGTTGATGTTATGCAGCAACTTTTGAAAACTGTTAAAACGTTAAATGAATATAATGCAAAAATAAATTGAAACAATGTTGAATGAATACAAAGCAAAATAATAAAATAATGTAAAAGTTAAAATTGGTAAGCGATAATAAAACATTACATAACTTAATAAGGATAAAATACAATAGTCTAAATTAATAGACAAGGGTAAAACTCCACATGAAAGTCTATGTTAACTCGATGTCCTCTTCTTCTTGAGGTCTAATACCGGGTCGCTTTCTTGGAGGGATCAGTCTAGGAAATTTGGTAAATACTCTGCTTCACTCTGAAGGAGGTGAAGGAGGGTTATCCGTTGAGGGTTGGATTCGCAATGCTCCACATCTTCTTCTTCTGCATTTACAAGTTATGTAAAGTAGAACTAATAGGATGATGAGAGTGATTATGAAGTATGTGAACCAAGATACATGTTTGGTCACAAAAGGTTCATTTATGAGGTCGTCTAGGTCTTTGGAATACTGCTCTAGTTTGTTTTTAGCAATATCTAAATCTTCTACGTCGAGACTGTTTAATTTAAGCGGTTTTAATTTTGGAATTTCGATTTTGTCGGGCATGTGATTGCAGCATTCAAAAGAAATTTGGATTGGATGTGAATTGTCCTTAATTTCGGAAAAGTCTTTAGCACTGGCTTGTATTCGAGTAATGCCGGCATAGGCGTAACATCCTGGTTGTAGTTTTATGATGGAATTTTTGTTAATTAGCTCTGTTATGGATTCTCTCTTCGGGCAGTTGATGGTAATGTGAAGTGGTTCGGAATTAATTACTAGCCATGTGTTGTCTTCAAGTTCTTGGACGTTGTATCCTTGACTAATGATGAAGGAAGTTTGACAATTTTCTGGGAGTTTCGGCAATGGTTTTAATATTCTAGCTTCACAAATGGCATTTTGGTCGATAGGATATGCAAACAGGTTCGAACATTGTTTGGTTCCAAAATAAAGTGGTTTGCATTCTTTCAAATTTTGTATAGGTATGTACATTAAAGAATCATCATCTCTCGCGATAAACTTTTGTGAAATAGATAAAAAGTGATGTAGACCAGTTCTGTTATCAAGTATAGGTATAGGGTACAGACGAAAGGTGTTGTAATTTTGAGAGGTATTGTTAAAACAAATATTAAGTTAGAATCTAGTTGAAAAGCTTTTAGTTCAATAATATCCAGATATTGAGCAACTGCTGACAGTTTAATTGGAAGAGGTAAATTGTTCCTTCGCAAACTCTGTGAAATCTCTTGTAACGCCGTTACTAAGTGATCAGGTGTTATGATTGATGAATGAATAATTCCTAATCTGGCGAATGTTATTGAATTTAAAATATCGTTTAGATTGTCTTCGATATACAAATAGCTGGCCATTAGTTGTTCGGAAATGTATAGAAATTTTAGTTTTATTTCGGCAGCTTGGATCGTTTGAGTCATAGTTTGAATTGTGTGCTCGATTTCTTTGATATCTTTGTTAAATGTTTCCTCATCAATTTGTAATTTTTGTATAGTTGAGTTGAAATTTTTGATAACAGAAGTTGTAACTGAGATTTGATTTTTGATTAAGTTTTCTAATTGATGTTCGTCATTATTTAATTTATTTATACAGTTAGTGTAGTACTCGCCGTCTTCGGCGTCTAAGTTTCCGGTAATTGATTTGAATATTGTTCCGAAACCGTTAAGTATTCCGCGTTTATATCTCTTTGTGTCTGAAAAGAATTCGTCAAATTTCGTTTTTATCGAACTAGCTATTTGCATTAAAAGGTTAAACACTGTTTTGACTTCGCTTCTAAACAGGATTGATTTTTGGTCAGCACCATCGAGGGTGTTCAAGATTCTGTCTAAATTATTTTGGTTTTTGTCAAAAGCTAGTTTGAGGGATGAAATATTTTTATGCACTAGCAGAGTCCATTTGTCATTTGTCACCACGATGTCCGTGTCTTGGTGATAGTATACACCAACAGTGTTATTGATCGGGGTAATTTTGTATTGACAGAGTGCTGATCCGAACAGCAGGAGAAACCTGAAAATAAATTTAATTTTCAGTATATGGTTTCATTCTATCAAAATTTACTTTAGTTTCTTGTTTTGTTTCGAGATTTAATAGGGTAGCAGAATTTTGAAAAATTTCTTTTATTTTAAAGGGACCGTTAAATTTATTTTGTAGTTTGTTCTTAATTTGTGATTCTTTTACATAAACTAAGTCACCTATTTTGTATTCAGGTCGTTTTTGGGGAATATTTCTGTCGAAGCGAACTTTTGCTTTCTCTTTTTGAGATTGTGTTCGACTACGGGCTATTTTATAGTAGTGGGATATTTTATTGTTTAAATCTCTAACGTATTTAGTTATTAATTATTTTTGGTTGTACAAAGTTTCGGGTGATCTGTTAGATGTATGACCAAAGATAAGTTCATATGGGGTAAAACCGTGTGTTTTATTTACCGAATTGTTATAGCATAATAATAATAATAATAATAATAATAATAATAATAATAATAATAATAATAATAATAATAATCTTTATTGACCATTTCAGATACAAAAAAAAATGTATATATGGTACGTCATTGGACAATCTATAACAAACACACAATAAATAGATATAAAATTATAGTAAATACACAATATTTATAACAATATCTACACGAACATAATTGATAAATAGAGATACAATATCACAGATTATCACAAAAAAATTCTCCAATTGTATAATAACACTTTTCAACTAGTATTTTTTTCATATTATGTTTAAAAGATTTTTCATTTAGATTTTTGTACACATTCGGCAGCTTATTATAAACTTTAATAGCCAGGTATTCAGGGCTTTTTTCAAAAATTGATAAATTATGCTGTGGAACTTCTAATACTAAGTTATTTCTAGTATTATAATTGTGATTTTGGCTTAAAAGATTAAGACGATTAAATTCAGATTTAGCATGTATTAATAATTGAAGTATATAGATGCTGGGTAAAGTTAGGATGCCTAATTCCTTAAAGATTGGTTTACAGCTGGTTCTCTGATTTACTCCTACTATGTGTCTGATTGCTCTTTTCTGCATTTTGAACACTCTCTCACTTTCAGTGGATCCACCCCAAGCAATAAGACCATATGAAATCACAGAGTGAAAGTGGGCATAATAGTACATTAAAAGAACAGACTGCATAATATTACTGCATATGGTAAAATCGTGAAAGGATGTTCGTTTGGGTTTTCAGTTTTGTGGATTCTTATCATTTCGGCTAAAGTAGCGTGGAATCTTTCTATGGATCCGTTCGATTGGGGATGTCCTACGCTTGAATAAGTTCATTTTATGTCGTAGAGGGTGCAGAGATCTTTGAGCAAACGGTTGCCAAATTCGCCACCATAATCGCAATGGATTCTTAATGGGGTACCATAATGTTGGAAATATAACAACAAAGTGTTTACGACAGATTCTGCGGATTTATCCGGGACTGCATAGGCTTGCGTGAATTTAGTTAATTCGTCGCGAATGGTTAAAGCGTAATTTCGAGTGGGGAATTCAAATAAATCGATATTGATTCTTTCGAATGGTGTTCTTGGGGTTTCTGTGACTACTAGAGGGTTATTAAGGTTTTTCCGGCATACTTTAGTCTTTTGGCAAGTTTCGCAATTTTTTATAAAATTTTCAACGTCTTTAGTTAGACCTTGCCAAGTGTATTTTTCTCTAATTCTTCGAATCGTTTCATTTATTCCGCAGTGTAGATTATTTTTACCAAAATGATTTTGCTCCAATATAATTGGAATTTCATCTTCGTCGGCAGTTCTGACGATATCTTGACAAATTACTACTTTTAAGTCTTTTTCCGCAAAAATGAATGATAGGATTTCAAGAATGGGGAGGTCTAAGTTATTTTCGACAAAGTATGTCTTAGAGAGATCTAGGACGTCTTGATTTTTAAATAATACCGAAAATAGATGTTCAATTACAGATTCGATATCAAAAGGTAGAGGGATGATAAAATATCTCCTATGTCTGACTGTTTTACTCGATACAATATTGATTTTATTGTTATGAAATTCGGGGTTTTCCTCGAATATGTCCTCAATAATTTTGTGATGTAGATCTTGTAAGTTGTTTTGTTGGAAAAAGGTTATAATATCTTTATGTTCTCGATACAAAAGTTGTTTGTTCGAGGCTTTGATTTTCGAATAGTCAATTAAAGATGTTGTTTTATATAGGTTGGTGAAAGTTTCAAATTCTCGCGAAATTTGTTCGTTAGTGACTGCGTTGTTATCGTCTGGGTTTTCGTTGTCGTCTGACTCTGCGTCATTCGCGGCTAGAACTTTTGAATAGAATTTGGAACATTCGGAAAAATGATTAATTTTGATTCTGGAAAGTGCGTCCGCGTTCTTATTGATTTTGCCAGGTTTATAAATTATTTCGTAGTCGTACTCTTCTAATTTAAATCGCCAACGGGCAAGTCTACTTCCTGGATCTTTTATAGAGAATAGCCAGGTGAGTGGTCTGTGGTCGGTGACAAGCTTGAACTTTCTACCATACAGATATGGTCTAAAGTGCTTTACACTCCATACTATCGATAAAAGCTCGCGTTCAATCGTTGAATATTTAGTTTCTGCACTGCACAAGGTTCTAGAAGCATAGGCAATGGGTAAATCTTTGCCAATAGGCCCCTGGCTCAGCACTGAGCCGACGGCAAATGCGCTCGCGTCAGTGGTTAGAACGAAAGGTTCATCAAAATTAGGGTAGATTAATATCGGACTTGTCATTAATGTTTCAAATCTTGAAAAGATTTTATACAATCATTGTCGAAGAGAAATGGTATGTCTTTCTGTAAGAGTTTTGTTAAAGGCTTGATAATCTTGGAGAAATTGGGGATAAAGCGCCTATAATAACAGGCTAAGCCTAGAAATGATTTAATTTCTTTTTGATTTTTTGGTTGAGGGAAATTTAGAATAGCGTCAACTTTCGAAGGATTCGGTTTTACGCCGTCTTTTGTAATGAGATGTCCTAAATAAGCGACTTCTTTGCGGAGAAACTCGCATTTGTCGGGTTGAATTTTGAGATTGGCTTTCTGTAATCGTTTGAAAACTTCCGTTAATCGAGAAATATGCTCGTGAATAGTAGGGGAGTAAACAATAATATCGTCCATTTAGACGAGACATCGTTCATTTTGGATACCTAATAAAATGTTATCCATCACTCTTTGAAATGTTGATGGAGCATTCTTAAGTCCAAAGTTGTAAAATATTGACATTTGCCTAATTGATCGAGGAGGTCGGAAATATTGGGTAGCGGGTATTTATCGTCAATAGTCAGTTCGTTAAGTTTTCTGTAGTCCACTACAACTCGCCATTTTTGTTTACCGGAGGCGTCGAGTTTTTTAGGTACAACCCAAACTGGAGAGGACCAGGGAGAAATCGAAGGTCTAATGATGCCTTGATCAAGCATATTAGAGACTTGTGTTTTGACTTCCTCTTTATGAATATGAGGGTAGCGATATGATTTTGTAAAAACCGGTTTTGAATCGTTCGTGTCAATGGAATGCTTAATTTCGTTAGTAAAAGTTAAATTGTCTCCTTCCAAATAGAATATATCTTGAAAGTCTAAACAAAGCTGCGTTACTATTTCGGCCTCTTCTTCGTTTAGATGATCCAAGCGCAATTCGTTCCTAATTTCGAAGGATCTGTCCGTCTGTAGGTGTGAGTCAGAATTTTGAGTGTTTAAATTGAAAATTGATTTGAATTTTTGTACTGGCTCTAGTTTTATGTTAGAAAAATTTACCGTTTTTGGTATTGCATTCGCGTTTATAATTGAGGTTAAAAATTCTCCATTGTTATCGATTTTGACAATAGCATTTGGTAAGCGTACTTTCTCGTTTTCCTGGGCTAACAGTATAGCCTCGGTATTTCGTAGGTTACATTTTAGTTTACAGATTTTTTCCATGCGAGGTTAGATAGAAATTAAATTTTTGATGTTGCCTAAATTTGGATTTTGGTTTTTGATGTTAGAGTTACCAGTTGGTTGTACAAGTAAATTTACTGTAGTTTCTTCCGTGACTTTAAATAGTGGTACGGTTTTAAAATTTGTGACTAGTTGTTTGTTTTTGAAATCTACTCGGCATTCGTAATGTTCTAAAAAGTCTGCGCCTAGTAGTCCGTCAAAATCTATATCTAGATTATAGATGTAAACCTTGTGTGACTCATCTGAAAAGGGGATGAGAACAGATTCGTTGATATAAATTTTTTGATCAGTAATACCCTGTATAATTACATTTTCAGGGGATCTACGTCTATAATTTTCAGCTGTTTTTGGTTTAAAAATTGAAATTCCTGCACCTGTGTCAATCAAAATTTTAAATTTGCCGGTTGCGTCTTTGATGTAATAAAGATTTTTTGAATTTACGGTTAATAGGGTGTGAGAAAGTGTATTTACATGAACGTCTGTTCTGGGAAGTTCAGCATTGGATCGAAACTGTCGTTGAGATTCATTGTTTGTATTTGGTTTGATATTTGGTCGAATTGGTCTATTTGTTGTGTTGGAGTATCCGTGGGGTACTCCGGATCTAAACGAAAATCCTGAGGATTAGCAGTATAATCCTCGTATTGCTCGTTCTGAGAATTAGCAGTATAATTCTCCTGGAAATTTTGGTTGGTTTCAAAATTGTAATTTTCGTACGATTCATTTTGACTTTGGTAATTTTGGTAATCGTCGAAAGAGTAGTCATTGTATTGGTTAAATTGATTGGCATAATTATCGTAAGGTTCGTAATTTAAATGATGAGCTTTTTGCTGATTAAATCGGTTAAAATTCGGGTTAGGCTGAATAGCGGATGGTCGTTGTTGCGTAAAGTTAGGGTTCGGCCTTATGGCTGAGGGCCTGTTTTGCTGTGATTGATTTGGCTGATTATTTTGAGGGAATGTCCTCTGACTGAATTGATTATTACTCGGTTGTGCAAAGTTTTGATGAGAAAAATTTTGTGAGTTTGGGTTTCCTTGGAAACTTGGTCTCTGGAAGTTTTGAGACTGTTGCCTTGTGCGGCATTCGCTTATTACATGTCCATTCCGTTTACAGAAGGAACAAAACTTTTGTTGCAAATTGGGACCTTGTGGTCGCTTTTGTTGAATTACTGGATTTTTGACCGGACTATTTTTTGGGAATTTTTGCTGTTCAAAATAAGAGAGTTGTAGCTCTCTACGAATTCTAATAATTGCGTTCATTATAGTCGGAGGGTTACTGGCACGTATTATTCTGCCTAGATTTGGTTCTAGACCCGTTAACAAATTATTTAATGTCATAGTTTCAATCAGGTTTGTTTGCGCGGTTCTTTGCCCCGAAGTTAAATTTTGTTTTTGCACTGCAGCGTGCATTTTCGCATTGTGCGTTTGTAAACGCGAAACGAATGTTAAGGCGGATTCACTGGGTAATTGGTAAATTCGTTGTAGGTCCTGAATTAGGGACGTTAAATCTCGAGAGTCTCCGAAATGAGTTTCTAGTAGTGCCTTTATTTCTGGCCATGTGCTAGGGTTGCGTGAATTTATAAGTTCGGCGGCTCTGCCTTTTAATTTATTTTTGATGTGCATGGTTAATAGAATTTTTTGGTCATGAATTGCCATACTTTGTGCACAGGAACACGAGTTTAGGAATGTCTGTAAATTTATGGCGTTGCCATCGAATTCTGGTATTAGTGAAAAAATTTCAGAGAGCTTGTAAGGCTCAATTTGTTGTGGTTGTTGTTGTTGTTGCTGTTGTTGTTCGGCTGGTGCCGGTACTATTGGTTGAGCTGTCTCTGGTTGAGCTCTGTCTGGCATTTTGCTTTTTTATTTAGAGATTTTTGAACTAAAATTGGTTACGTATCAGCAGTATGATACGGAAATTAAATTAAAATTAGCTTGTTTTGTTGCGTACGTAAATGATTTGTGTATTAACTGTATAATACACAGTCGTTTCGTGAATACGAAAAGAAATAACTTAAAATTAAAATTGTTGCGTTGTAGCTTGTATAGGATTTGTTTGATAACAGAATTGGCTTTGTTTGCCGAGTGTATTAGCGGTATAATACACGTAAATAATTGTGATAAATAATATTTGTAAAAATGAAATAAAATAACGAGATGATTCTTAAAATGACTTACGTTAATTTCATCTCCATAGGTAGGTTCTTCGTCCGTCAAGGGATTGGGATCCGCCACCACCAGTGAGGAAGGTCTCCTTGTTCTCGTAGATGTACACGCACTAGTTAGGCACCTTCTGCAGATGTTCTCCTTGTTCTCTTACGCTTCACTACCAGTTAGGCTTCTTGTTCTGATGATGTTTACGGATCCTACCGACTGCGCCAATGTTAGATCACGGTTTACATGAGTGACTTTTTAAAAAGATTTATTTACTTAAGTGGAGCCAACGTTGGCTCTTGGAGAAGGAATATAATAATAAATTAGAAGTGTTGCATTCTAACTGAGTTTAATAACTGATTCAACAAAGCGTGTTTAGTCATATTTATAACATACAGAACCTGAGTAAGCAAAATATATAACAAAGGAATTGCAGTTCTGCATTCTGCACAAGTTATGAGAAACACAGGTGTAATATGATATCTTGAAGATAAGCAATTAATAAGAGAAGCTGTTATCGTGAAATACGATATACCTGTGAAGGTTTATTATGGCTAAGTCGCAATAAGATAGCGTGTAATATTATATAACATATATAGGTCAATTATTACCACCAGAAAAGGGTGAGGTCAGGCCGCCCAGTCAACGACCCTGAGGTGACAACGTATTACTTATCAATATATATATATATATATATATATATATATATATATATATATTTATATAAGGTATTAGTTGGCATCCCACAATGTAAAATTTTAGGTTCAGTTGGCATCCACGAGTCAGATGGCATCCGGTATTCGGATGCCATCTGACCTGCTAGAGATATTAACGCAAGGGCATCGTAGATGGCGTATTATGCCATTAAAACTTATTTTAAGTTGGAGGTCAAGTGACCCATTTTAACACCCTAGTGAATATTTTAGTTCAGCGGTTTGTTACTAGCTGCCGTGCCTGTCGCTCGAAAAATATTCATTTTGAATACCTGCTGACCACAGAAGCGGTTTAGATGGCATCTAGTCAGCTGGCAACACCGTGGAAGTAGGTTATTATATACCACATGTTGATCCAGATGTTTTAGTTTGCTCGAATATATTACTACTAGGAAAAGTAAACTTAGTGGAGACAATTCGTGTAACTGTTAAAATGAGGACGGAATTTGTACCTCTTGATTGTAAACAACTTTTGCTAAGGATGGTTCAGCAAGGCTATAAGTAAAATAGTTCTGTAGTTTAATTAAACTACAGAAGTAAGAGAAAAGTTATTAGCAAAAATATTTTAGATACGTGATAAACTACAAAATTATGTTAATGTAAAAGAATCTTATTTAGTCTAATTCACAAGTTCAAACACGTGTTAATTCTTGATAAAGCTTGTAAAAATATAAGTGAGGGCTCATTGGATTCGGAATGACGTCTAGAAAAATGTGCAAAAGTTATAAACAAATTAAGATTGAAAAAAATGACGAGTTTCGTTTTTTGCAAATAACTCGAAAACTATTAATAATTGAGAAATTAAAAAAAAGAGGTTCTTAAAGAGGAAGAAATTTCCAATAAAAAAGTCTGGACTTCTGGAACTCTATCTCTACTATTAATAACTTTAATTTAATGTTGAAAATGGGGCTTCGCACGGCGAACGCTAAACCGTTACGATACTCTGAAACCGATCGTAAGAAGCAAAACAACTTTTTTATATTGTCAAGTATTAATATAATTTTTTTTTTAAATTGCATTATTATTTAGACACTTAAAGGAACAATATCCCGTTGGAAAAAATTTTTTTACCGATTTTTCATAAAATGAGCTCGTTGTTAATTAAAATTTTTTTTTTTTTGACTTTACATTTATGTTTCAAGTCGGAAAATTGTTAAACAAAAGCCACTAAAATTATTTCGCTTCGTGAGGACCTTATGTCAACTATATTTTATGAGATTATGACATTGCGATGTTTTTAATTGTTACAGTCTATTAGTTATTAATTATTTAAGCTAACAAGAAACTAAGAAATTAAATAAAGGTTGAAATTTTTTTTTTATTAATTTTAAAATTATTATTATTACTGTTTTTATATTCAAAAATACTATAAAATTATATAAACTTTAAATTTTTAGTGCTAGCTGTTTAAACAAATTTTATAAAGAAATAGATAAATTAAGTATTTTTGAAAAAAAAATTTTTTCTTAAAACATTTTTTTAATTGTTTATAATTATTTTTTCCCGTTTTTCTTCATTTGAACAAATTAAGAAAAAAAATATTCTTAAAATTTTTTATTTGCAATTCTCTACAAGGTGGAACTTTTGTTATTAATTAATTTGTTTATTTAATAAATAATGTCTAATTAACAATCGCCGAATGTGTTTATATTTTTTTAGATAGAAAAAAATAACCAGAACAACCGTATACATAAATATGTCAAAAAACATTTTTAATATTTAAAATTTAAAATTCTATAAGAAATATTAACATTTTTTTATGTGTTTATGTATACGGTTGTTTTTTTTTAATTTTTTTTCTATCTAAAAAAATATAAACACATTCGGAGGTTGTTAATAACAAATTATTTATTAAATAAACAAATAAATTAACAACAAAAAAAATCCACCTCGTAGAGAATTGCAAATAATAGGTTTTAAGACTTAAATTTTTACTTAATAACTTGTTTAAATAATGAAGAAAGGAAGAAAATGATTATAAACAATTAAAAAATGTTTTTAAGAAATTTTTTTTTTTTAATTCATAATATTTTATAACAAATAAAATGGCAAAAAATGTTTTTCAAAAATAAGTAATTTATCTATTTGTTTATAAAATTTGTTTAAACAAATAACACTAAAAATTTAAAGTTTATGTAATCTTATGTTATTTTTGAATATAAAACCAGTAATAATAATTAAAATTAATAAAAAAAATGTCAACCTTTTTTTTTAAATTTTTTAGTTTTTTGTTATCTTAAATAATTAATAACTAATAGACTATAACAATTAAAAATATCGCAATGTCATAATCTCGTACAGTATAGTTGATATAAGGTCTAAAGGAAACGTAATAATTTTAGTGGCTTTTGCTTAACAATTATCTGACTTGAAATATAAACGTAAACTTTAAAAAAAATTGTTAATTAACAATAGGCTCATTTTATGAAAAATCTGGATTTTTTTTCTTTAAATGTCTGAATAATACCATAGTTTTTTAAAAATTTTAAATTAATATTTAATACATAAAAAAATATTTTTACTTATTACGGCCGGTTTCGTAACGGCTTAGCGTTTGCCGCACGAAGCCTTATTTTCAACATTAAATTAAAATTATTAATAATAGAGATAGAATACCGGGAGTTCTGACTTTTCTATTGGAAATTTCTTCCTCTTCAAGAATCTTTTTTTTAAATTTCTTAAATATTAATGGTTTTCGAGTTATTTTCAAAAAACGAAGCTCGTTATTTTTTCAATCTTAATTTGTTTATAACTTTTGCAATTGTTTATATGCGGGTTTGAAAGTTTTGCACATTTTTCTAGACGTCATTCCGAATCCAATGTGCCATCACTCACATTTTTACAAGCTTTATCAAGAATTAACACGTCTTTGAACTTGTGAACTAGTGTATGTTGGAGATTATTTTAATTCGTTTTGTTTAAATTTTTGGATTTCTTATTGGATTCTATTTAAGAAATGTATGCATTTTTCTACAAGAACAACCTCTTGTAGAGAAATGCATGGTTGAAAGAGTTGTAGAGTTACTAAGACACCGTTAAAGATAAAGCTGTCGAATTGAAACTAACAAGATGGAAAAAATTATACGATAAAGTTTGATAGCTTAAATTATAATATATTTTTTACTTTACACTTGCCACTGTGCTTCAAAATTAATCAGTTTGGAGCATCTACACCTCGTGATTTTAAATGTAAGTTCATAAATATCTGTAAAACTATAATTCATCTAAACTAACAAAGTTTTTTCCAAAGTATATATTT
The DNA here is from genome assembly GCA_936432065.2 of Rutpela maculata. Taxonomy (NCBI): domain Eukaryota; kingdom Metazoa; phylum Arthropoda; class Insecta; order Coleoptera; family Cerambycidae; genus Rutpela; species Rutpela maculata. The sequence continues at coordinate 142,589,107 of OW386286.2, forward strand.
ATATAAATAAAATTAAAATTTAATTGCAGTTTACTTTAAGTAAAATATTGTACATATTGCACGTAAAGTATATTTTAGTTTTAATTCGAGCTAGTTTTTTCGTTGATAGTGTTTAAGTAATTCAACAATTTTTACTTCTATTTCTCTCATGATATTAATTATTATAGATCACTCAAACAACATGTTATAATTAGAATAATAAAGTTGATATAAAAGTCATACAATTTTGTTAATATCTCCGCGCAATTTGTATAGTTTGAATGTAAATGATCGTGATTTTTGATTCGTTGTATCTAGCAATTCGTTAAAAGGTTTCTGGAAATATCTTGAAAATTACGAATTGTGTCAAAAACTGTTATTTGTACGACTTGAAACATAAGAAATTACCTTTACCTTAAATTTCAGATTAGTCCCGTTCAAAGATTGTTCGAGATATTATTTTTTTAAGGTTTTGTGTTTTTTCGTCCCTTTCTAAATGTCAAATTTCAACACGTATTTTTCGTGAATAACTTAAAAATCGAAGGGTCTGAAATTGGTTATTACAACGTTGAAAGGTAATTCAATTTAATACATTCCGGTTCTTCTACAATAAAAATTGTCAAACTTATGGCTATTTGTTAAAAGATTACTTTTTTATGAAAATCGAAATTGGAGTATTACTCTCAATTGAGTTGTGATAAAATAAATCATTCAAAATTTGTTGTAGCTTTTGGAATAAAACCGCTGCCTAAGGAATCAATATTTCCACATCCAGATTTCCCATCCAAGTCTCTGTAAAGGAAAACATCTTGACCATATTTGCACTCTAGTATGTGGAAATAATTGGTCACAGAATTTTAATAAAAGGACGTTGCCGAATGCTAGCCAAACCTCCAGAACTTCCGGACGCTGCCGAATACGAAGGCAAATTCCGGGCGTTTCCGTATCCATATTAAGATAGTGCCAAATCCATATCCGGGCGCGCATGAATACCAAGGTAATTTCTGGGCGCTGCCGAATCGATATTAGGATGCCGATGAATCCATTTTTGGGCGCTGCCGAATTCCAAAGTAACTTCCGGGCGCTGCCAAATCCAAATTAGAACGCCGCCGAATCTATATTCGAGCGCTGCATAATCCATATTCGGGAACGGCTAAACACCAAGGTGACTTCCGGACCATGTCGAATACCAAGGCAATTTTCAGGCGCTGCCGAATCCATATTCGAATCTTTCCGGGCGCCGCCGAATCCACTATTAAACAATACCTCCAGGATCCATTTTGGTTGCACGATTTGACCCAAACATACTAACTACCGTACAAAGCTTTTAAAATGAAGTTAAATAGAAGATTTTAAAAATTAAGTTTCTGGACTGTTATTAGCTTGCTTTATTGTTTTTCCCTATTTACCCTATTTAACTCACAACCCTTCACCGGAATTAGCGCAAGACATAATCTAGTACCAGATCTCGTCATGGAACATATGTGTGCCAAATTTGAAGACAGTATCTTAGACGACCGTTGCGAAGAAAATGTGCGCACAAAAAAATTACAGACCGACACACAGACAGAATTTTTTTCTCTCTTAAATTTAAAATCTCGACGTTTTATGACATTTATTATTTCAGCAAAAAACATTTTGAAATTTTTTTTAAGATTACTATACAGGGTGCGCCACTTAAAACTCCCCAGGCTTGCAACTTTCTTATTTTACTTCCACGTCCAGTGGAAGTATAGTAACGACAAAAAAAAATTTAAAAATTTTTATTGTCCAAATAGGCTTAAAATGTCATGAAACGTCGAGATTTTAAGTTTGAGCGAAAAAAAAAATTCTGTCTGTCTGTCGGTCTGTCTGTCGGTCTGTCTGTAACTTTTATTTGTGCGCACGTTTACTCTGGAACGGTTTAAGATATTGACTTGAAATTTGGTACACATATGTACTTTAACGAGATCTAGAACTAGATTATATTTTCATCTTGTTCCGTCGAAGGGTTGGGGGGTAAATTGAGGTAAATTTGGGGTAAATAGGTCAATCAAGCAGGTAAGAGTCCATAAAATTGGTATTTAGTATATACAAGAGAAGCTAAGGTCTCAAAAAATTTTTGGCATTAGCCACCCCCATTACCACCCCCACCCCCTTATTAAAGGGGATGAAAAAAAATTGTGATTTAGTGTATGTACAGGAACCAGAAACCTCAAAATATTTTTTTACTTCATCCACCCCCCCCCCCCACTATCACCCCTCTATCACCACCCCCCACCCCACTACCGATGTGGGGTATCGTTTTATGGGTTTTTGGGGTAGAGGATTTCAAATATTATATTATTAAAGTTCCATAAACAATTATTTTCACATACAAAGTTTTTTCGTTGTGAGTGACTTGGATAGAGAATCTGGATGTGGAAGTAGTGATTCCTTGGGCAGCGGTTTTTTAAACTACGACCATGTTGGGCATATCAAATTGTAGATAATTTTAAGGCATTTAAACATGTGTACAGAGTGATTTAAAAAAAAATTAAAATAATTGTTAAGAAAGAAAACTTAATTTCCTTGAATATTTGTTTACCTCATCCTGTACATGAACTGCGTCAATGTTTTCTTATAAAAGTTTTAATTAGCTTCAATTTATGTTATGTTTATTACGTCATATCCGAAATTCTTTTTGGTTTTAGAGAAAGAAATTAAAAACACTCCTTCCGACTCCTGATTTTTTTAAAATAACTGAAAAAATGTAAATAATAATTTTATGCATTATTTGTAAAAGACATATCACAAAAAATCCTCAACGTAACAAAACACCAACAAGAAACAAAAGAAATAAATATTTTTAAAAACAAACTCTTAAAATGTACTAAATAATAGGAATTTTTATTCTTAAAACTTTTTTTTTAACATAAATTGAAGTTAATTAAAATCTTTATAAGAAAACATTAACACATTTCATGTACAAGTTGAGGTAAAAAAATATTCAAAGAAATTAAGTTTCCTTTCTTAACAATTTTTTCAAATTTTTTTTTAAATCACTCTGTATTCGTGTTTAAAAATGTCTACAATTTGATATGCCCAACAAGATCATCGCTTTAAAAATAAAAAAGTTACAAGTATGGGCAGTTTTAAGTGGCGCACCCTGTACATCTTTCGACTCCACTATGGGATGTGGAAGTAATAAATCAAATGGCATATATTTTCATTAAAAATAATGTATGTTTTTATCCGAATTTGTTATAAATAAGAAACAAGAAATGAAATGTTTCATATTTCTATTGTGAAATATAGTTCATTTAGTTATCCTTAAAATAAAATCATGGAAAAAAACATTTTATATTTATTACAAAAAATGTTTTGTAAGACATACAAAGAAAAATGTTAGTGTAGTTTTGGTGAATAAGTATATCTACTAGAAGCCAAGGCCTCAGATTTTTTATAATATTTTACACTACTATAAAGAAAACTACCTGTTGTTAAACTTGAGGCATGTTCAATTTTATTAACATTTAACATTACAAATTGTGTTTTTATAATAAGAAATGTTTCTTTTTATTTAAAATACACTTTCAGATGTATCAATAAACCCTCATGTCATAATATTTTAGCTTCATTAAATCAGTATTTATAATTACTTAATAATTTTCGCACAATTTGTATCCCAATTTGGGACATTGGATGATTTGAGTCGTAAATTTTACTTCCACATCCAAATAGTGGATTGGAAGTATAGTAATCGTAAAAAAACTTCAATTTTTTTTTTTGTTGAAATCGGTTTAGAATGTCATGAAATATCGAGATTTTAAATTTGAGGGCAAAAAAAAATTGTATCTATCGGTCTGTCTGTATTTTTTGTACGCACGTTTCCTGTGGGACGGTTTAAGATATTAACTTAATAGTTGTTACGTTTATGTATTATAAAAAGATCTGGAACACATTGCTATAAAATTACACAAAAAATAATCGTTTTAGAGATTCTAGCATTTTACTTAATCGCCAGAATGTATTACAATAACGGTGTAAAAGCCGCTCGAAAAGTGGCTTATATTTGGTAATTTTTTACAGTTTCGGAGTCTGTTATTCTAGTTTCGGTTAAACAGACAATAATGGGTTGTATCTGAAACTAATTGACTTGTCTTTTTAAAATGAAGGATTGCTATTTCTGAAAGACAGTTTTATTGCGTCTTATTATGGACGCTTGTGGGGTAAGGCCTCTCTTTATTGTAACAAACCCTTTCCGAAATATATTAATTTCAACCATATGTTTGGTTTTTTAAATTCATAAACATTTTCTCTACAGATATTTTAAAGGATGTGTATTGTGTAATTATCTATTGTTCAAAATAAGTAGACTTCATCGACTTACAGTCCAATTTACGTCTTTCTATTTGAAAGGGTAAAGGTGGTTTAATATTTGCTTACGAGACAGCAGTAGAAATTTTTTCGTTCTTTCTTTTCTTCACAAATTAGATATTTTTCTATTAAATATATATAAATTAATTACAATTTTAGAGCTCACATGCATTTTGTGTCATGAAAAAATTTAGATATATTTTGATAGTGAAAAACTGTTGAAAACTCGGAAAATATGTACGTTACAAAAAAATTAGAAGAGAGCAAAATTTTAAAGAATGTATTAACCTATCGTTTGAATTTTTCCAGATTTTTAAATTTCATAGTTTACGATATTTTCCGTTTTCCGATAAGGGTCTTTTTTTCGGTTTTTCCAGGAAACTTGGACAGAGTGCACTTTAGGAAAAAGTCATAAAGGAAAAAAAGTCTTGTAGTTTAATAATATATTCACTCGAAGTTATGGATTTTTCTCGTCACTTTCAACCCTTTTGGAAAAATTCAACCGCTATATCTCGGAAAATATGCATTTTTCGAAAATTTTACGAGAGTAAAAAGTTGTTATTTTTCATAAAATTATCTAAAAAGACATTTTGTTTTTTTAATTTACCTCAATTTTACTAGTTAACAAATTAGCAACAAGATCATTGTTTATAACAATTGCGAGGCAATATTAGCGGCCATTTTTTTTTTGGAGTTTGATCTAGACTTCAAAACGAACAGAACCCACAAAGTTTCGTGAAAATCCATTCATTCGATAAACTATTTAGTCAGAATGCTAATTTGCCTACACTATAATGTGTTAGAACTACAAAGTACACATAACATAATCCTGAGATTATATAGACAGAGAAAATAAATTTCCTTTTAAGAGTTGATGTTCGGTTTTTGTTTCATTTTACCATTATTGGATTATTTTGGTTTGAAATACGTATGTTTACATTTTCATAAATGCTAAATATTTGTGTTGTATTCATTTTTTTAAAAGCTTTTATTTAACTTGCAATGTGTTATGTATGAATGTATGTTTGTTTGGTGAAATCTTGCAAGCTGAATTTCGACTAGTTCTTATTATACTAGAGCTTTGAAATTTGGCACACGTGTATAAGTCCGGTGACAATATAACATAGTATAGCCATTATCGGTCTAAATCCAATATGGCGGACGTCCCAAGATGGCGGATCGTCTTTTTAGTCACAACCCTATTGATATGGGTATCAAATGAAGGGGTTTTACGAGTAAAATACGATAGAAAATGTGACGTCATTCTAAATTCAATATGGCGGACGTCCCAAGCTGGCAGATCGCCTTTTTCTTCACAACCCCCTTGATATGAAATCAAATGAAAGGGTTTGACGAGTAAAATACGATAAACTATGTAACGCCATTATAAATCCAATATGGCGGACGCCCTAGGATGGCAAATTATCTTTCTTCACGACTCCCTTGCCATTTGTATCAAATGAAAGGGTTTTGTCTGTCTGTCTGTTAAATAAGTAGACTAAAAAGTAAAAAATAAAATTATATAAAAAACATATTTTTAAGAAAAAGCCTTCATTTGAAAAAACTGCACTAAAAAGTTTAAATAATTTTTTAAAATTCATACACCTGGAAACCAAAAGCTTTGGGGGCGATCAATTGAGCAAAGTAACTATGCAATAGTGCTATATGACCGTCCGCAAAGTTTTTGGTTTCCAGGTGTATGAATTTAAAATAATTATTTTTACTTTTTAGTACAGTTTTTTCAAATAAAAGCTTTTTCTTAAAAATATTTTTTTTTATATAATTTTATTTTCAATAAAAACGTTTTCAAGTAAAGCTTGTCCTGTTACTTCCTTTTTAGATTTTAAAACTTAGTCATTTATATTTTTTTAAATTGGAATGTGGTTTAGGTTTTTGACTTTTTAAAAGTTTTTATGTAGAAATGAAACACCGTGGTCTCTTTGCCGATTTTCATTTTTTTTTACGAAGTTGTTACTGGTCTATAAAATTGGGAGGTCTAGTTATATAGCAGGCAGTATGGGCGTATAAGTTTCGAATACATTTCGGACCCAGTTTATTTGTTGGAATCAGTTCTGGAGACACTACTGATTATGAGCATCCATGTTACCAGACGGTAACCCGGTCTGATATTGTTTAAAACAATTTTGTTTACAACAAAAGGAAATATTACATTTTTTCAATGAAACAATGTTTTTAAATATTTTTTTATCGATTTCCAACAAGAAATGTTCGATAATTTTTTTCATGAAGTTGATATTTTCAATGTTATTATGTTTTAAAAATTAAAAAATCTCCAATTTCTCGTTTCAGTAAGAGCCTTACATTTTCTAAGAAAGCATATACAGTGTGCCAGGGAGCGACGCATGATTAAATGAGCAATTCATATGTCTTGGAAATTTACCAAAAAAAAGTAATTTCTCTCATTTATAAAGTACTTTTTCTGAAATCGATCGGCAATGTCTACATTTTCGGCGCGATTTCAGATCGAAAAATGCACAATTCCAGTATTTTCGTCCGTTGCTAAGAAACTATCAGAAAACAGACCGGAAAAGATCCGTTGCCAAGCAACGATCAACAAAACCGTACGGGAATGTTACTTTCCCGGCATAGGCCGGGAAAGTAACATTCCCGTATGTTTTTTTACGTATATTTTTGACAGTAAATAAATACACGCAGACAAACAATCAAACTTACATTTACACTTACACATACATCAAAATTACACTTATTAGTAAGCAGTTAGATTGTAATGAAGAAATGTAATGAAGAAATGTTTTAGATTATAATGAAGAAATGTTATTCATTAATGAAGAAATTTTATGCATTAATACAAATTCCTTAATTTATAATAATATTGATTGTGATTTCAGAAAAAATAGTATGCGTATTTCGGTGTGAAAGCACATTCCCGAACTTCGATGCATCGTCGTCCGGGAATGTACTGCTTTCACACCTAAATACACAATATACTATTTTCTGTAATAGATAGGACAAAATCTTAGAAATAATTATTCAGAATGAGTATTGTTTATTTGAGATTTTTTTATAGAAATAGTTTTGAATTAGTCAGATTTCAGTCTGTCTTAATATTTTAAGGTTTTTCAAATTGTTTAAACAATTTTAATTTACTTAAATAATTATAATTTATTTAAGCAATTACGTTTTGTTACAAATTTGTAGCATTTCCATCTTTTTTTAGTTTCACAATTTTATTTATTAAGAGTTTGCTAATGAAACCTGCAAATTATTTAATCAACTTATTCCTGTTTATTGCCAACTTTCTTCAGAATAGAGCTAGAGTTGTGCAGGTTTTAAGAAATTTTGAACTTTTCATCGACTTTCTGCTCATATTTAAAATAAAGAACATTTTTGAGCCTAATTAAAAATAATTTCTGCAAAAAGAGTCGCAAATAAATAACAATAAATGCTAGAAATACATGATACTCTACTTTTGTCCTTATGGGGTCATTTTGGGGCCCAATAGTTCTCATGGGGGGTGTAATTGAAAAAATAATTATTAATTCGTATTCTTTGAACTATTGTGAAATTTAAAAAAAGTTGGAAATGTTACAAATTTATAGCAAAATATAATTTTTTTAATAAATTATAATTGTCTAATACATTTGAAAAGCATTAAAATATTAACACAATCTAGAAGGTGATTAATTAATAATAATTTGTGTAAAAGAGAACCCAATAAATAACAAAAAACGTTAAAAATACGTGATACTCCAACTTTACTCTTATAGGGTCACTTTGCAAGTGAGCAAAATTTTAACAAATTCAGTTTTATTTTTCTGAATAATATTTCTTTACAGCACCCTGTCCTATCTCGTACAGAAAATTTGATAAATTGACAAATAGCAGAAAAAAACTATCTGTGAGAACTAAAAAGAAAAACTATCTACAAAATTAATTTCCAATCTTTGCAGATAGACTTTCTTTTTAGTTCATACAGATTGTTTTTTCTACTGTTTGTCAAATCCCATAAAGAATATGTTTTATAACAATTATAAGCAAATAAAAAGTAATCCACTTTTACGCGAACTTCATGTTTCAAAACTTAAATTGTGACATAAATTAGTATTCTCACAGGATGAGATTTCCTTATTTACTTATACGTCGACAGACTGCAGATTGTAATAATATTCTTCTAGGCAAATACGATAAAGCAGTATAGCATACATCTGACAACGCCGCCGGAAGTCAGTTAAACCTGTAATTTTTATATTCGGGTGTCATTTTACGCATCGATTAAAATATTCATAAGGACACCAATTAAACCGTAAAATAGGTAGGATGCTAACTTATCCTTTAAATAAATTTTGTGTATATCAGCGTGTATATTAGTGGATGCCAAGTGAGAACGTTATTAGCTAGGATGCCAACGGATACCTTATATATATATATATATATATATAGATATATATATATATATATATATATATATATATATATATATATATATATAGATATATATATATATATATATATATATATATATATATAGATATATATATATATATATATATATATATATATATATATATATATATATATATATATATATATATATATATATATATGTATAGACGGAATATTGTGTAGCCCGATATATCGATGGGTCGCTCATAAGCCCGGCATTTCCCGAGTGTATAAATTAACAAACTTATTAAATATGGCGACTGTCGGGCATCCTTTTTAATAGGAAGCCACTAGAGGTAGCTAATTATTATTTTTCTTTTAATTATATAAACATGGCATATTTCGGGGCCCGGATATATTTACTGATCGTTTCGGAGCCCGCTGTATATAAGAATATAGTTAGCGTTCGTTCTCCGTCCCAGCGATGTTGCCAATATAATCGGGCCTCAGTAGGTTATATTTTTATAATATATATTTCTTTGATGCATGCGTCGTCACGAAGCACAATATTATATGGTTAGGAGTACTTGCTTTACTGCGCCACTGTCATTACTGTTTACAGTAGAGACGCTATTGGAGGGCCAGCTAATAAAGGAAATATATTCATTTTTTTGAAAACGCCAAAATAATATAATAACAGTTACGTTTTTTATTTTTGATTGTTATGAATTTCAAGATATATTAAAAGAACCTAATAAAATATTAGGTTATTTTTTTATGCAAATAAACATTAATTACTAATAATTGATAATGTAATTACTCCGTGGTAGGCCTATAAATATTTAAATATTTTGAATTTGTCCCCATTTTTTGTTTTCCACTTTTAAAGTATTCCCTCATTCACATTAAATAAAAAGATGCAAAGGGTTAGAAATTAAATTACGTTTATTTACCTAACGGAGATATACAAAAAGAATTGTATTATTAGTAGAGCAATATTAGGTATAGTAGTAAAACAATCCCTTGATGTAATTTTTCTTTTGAAAGTGTACTTATTTTTTGAGACAGCAAGTGACCCTTGTGTTTCCGATACAGGTCAAATATTAGCAAAAATTGATTTCCATCAAATAAAAATAAAGCGTGAAGTTCTCTTTGAAGTATTTATAATTTTTTTATTTAATTACTGCCACATCCAGTGGAAGTATAGTAACGACAAAAAAATTTTTAAAAATTTTTATTGCTCAAATAGATTTAGAATGTCATGAAATGACGAGATTTTAAGTTTGAGCAAAAAGAAATTTCTGTCTGTCGGTCTGTCAGTCTGTCGGTCTGTCTGTCTGTAACTTTTTTGTGTGTACGATTACTCTGGAACCGTTTAAGATATTGACTTGAAATTTGGTACACGTATGTATTTTAATGAGGTCTGGAACTAGATTATATTTTCCTCTTGTTCCGTTGAAGGGTTGGAGGGTAAATTGGGGTAAATAGGTAAATCAAGCAGGTAAAAGTCCATAAAATTGATATTTAGTATATATAAAAGAAGTTAAGGTCTCAAAAATTTTTTTGGCATTAGCCACCCCCATTACTACCCCCACCCTATTATTAAAGGGGGTGAAAAAAATAAAATTGTAATTTAGCGTGTATACAGGAAACTAAGTCCTCAATTTTTTTTTACTTTATTCACCCCCACTACCAACTACCTACCACCACCCCCACCCCCACTACCGATGTGGTATATCGTTTTATAGGTTTTTGGGGTAGACGATTTCAAATATTATGTTGTTAAAGTTACTTCGAATAGTATGGATGCGCAGTGGCTTTGCTCGACTACTATGGATGCGCAGTAGGTTTTCCCGAGTATTATGGATACGCAGTGACTTTTCTCGAGTATTACAGATCGCAGTAAGTTACCTCAAGTAGTATGGATGCGCAGTGGGTCACTTTACGTAGTATGGATGCGCAGTGGCTTTCCTCGAGTACAATGGATGCGCAGTAGTTTACCACGAGTAGTATGGATGCGCAGTGGCTTTCCTCGAGTAAATTGGATGCACAGTGGGTTACAGTATGGACGCGTAGTAGGTTCCCTCGAAGAAAATGCTTGAAGTAGAGGGTTTACTCCTATCGTGTAGTTTACGGCACGCAACGATTTTTATATCTTTGTCATGACATTTTCTGGGTATTACTTCCACATCCAGTGGAAGTATATTAACGCAAAAAAAAATTTGTAAATTTTCATTGTTTAAATAGGCCTAGAATGTCATGAAACGTCAATATTTTAAGTTTCAGCAAAATAAATTTGTCTGTCGCGTCGGTCTGTCTGTTAGTCTTCTATCTTTTTGGTGCTCACGATTACTCTGGAACTGTTTAAGATATTGACTTACAATATGGCACACGTATGTATTTTAACGAGATCTGGAACTAGATTATATTTTGATTTTATTCCGCTGCAAAGTTAAATAGTAAATTTTGGTAAATGGGGGTAAATAGGTAAATCAAGCAAGTAAGAGTCCATGAAATTGGTATTTAGTAAATATAAGAGGAGCTAAGGCCTTAGTCACACCTATTACCACCCCCACCCCATTATTAAAGGTGGTGAAAAAATAGTGTGATTTAGTGTGTGTACAAAAGCCAAAGTCATTTAAAAAAATTTCACTTCATTCACTCCCACCACCACCACCCCCCGTTACCGATGTGGCATACAATTTTATGGGTTTTCAAATAATATACTATTAAAGTTCATAAACAATTATTTCCACATAGTGGAGTGCAAATATAGTATTTTTGTTGTAAGAGACTTGGATGTGGAAGTAGTGATTCCTTGGGCAGCGGTTTTTTTCACTGTGACTATACTTATAGGCTTAATATTAAAAAAGTTATCACAATGACCTCTACTACGTACCAGCTGCCCCAAGTTAACATCAATTGAGAGTTGCATTATATGAAATAAGTTTTCAGATTCAGTTTATCCCACTGTGCAAAGACGGATACTTCTAGTAAATTCTTTTAATTTGCTCATCAGAAAGTACTGTGATACTGTGAAGACGTAGGAAGGCGCAGTTTGAACTTGAAAATAGACATAGTGTGCATTAATATGCTTCCGTGACCTCCGTGGATTTCGTTGTTACGAGCTGAATTTTATATAAAATGAATAATTATATATGCAATATAGTAATAATAACAATAAGTAATTATTATATAAGTTTCAAAAGACCATCAAAATGCGTCATGTGCAAAAGAGCATTAAAGTTAAAAACGAGTTAAGCGAATAGTGGAAAAAATAAATAAATTGAGATTTTTCATAAAATGTTTTTTAGAGGAAATATTTCCTTATGGCTTTCAAATAATACATTTTACATCGGATCTTACGGGAGAACCTAACTTAAAACGGCAATAATATCTCGGTTTGAAATGCTTTAAAATTTAATTCAATTTAGACAACTTGCGTTTCCATCGTATTATCTTCGAAATGTAGACTCAAATCAAAACTTTGTACTCTTTACAAAAATCTTATTTATCTTTTCCGAACGCAATAGTGTATGATTTATAATTTTATGACTAATAATAAATAAGATACAACTAAATGTAATGCGATGCAAATTTCCTATGATCCGTTTGAACCCGTCTAGTAGGCGACCCCACTGTAAGAACACATTTTGCATTTCACTATTTTCATAGCTACGTTGCATATTATAAAAAAAAAATATAGTATATTTTTGTTTCAAGTTAAAAGTCGAAAAAAATAAACATTTGATACGCCGTAACCTCTACAAATCTTATTTTTATGCGCATGTTTGAGAGCCGAGCACTCTACTAACAGAATACACGTAATGAAAAAGTTTAAGTATATAAAACATTTTATACTATTAATCGCATTAGTTATTCTGTTAGTAATCGTTTACCTTTAATGTCTTATTTTGTACCAATTTTTTTCTAAATTTATTTAAAAATTTCCCATCTATGAACGTTAGTTCGCGCATATGGAAACGGCAGCGCTATGACCTCATGTTTCAAATTGTTTTAACAGAGAATATCACCTACCTTACTTTATTTTTCTACGATATTTGACCAAAACATTTGTAATTCTATATTCACTAAGCATTATTAACTTAAAGGTTGCAAAGATCGTGATATACCAGGCAATTAAGGTAGGCGCATGATGCTGTCGAGCGCACTATGCAGGGAGACCGACAAGAAATATAATTCCAAATGGCCTTCATAAAAATATATGTCTTCATAAATAAAAACCGCTGCCTAAGGAATCACTACTTCCATATCCAGATGTCCCATCAAAATGTCTCTTACGGCGAAAAATAGTTTGATGCTATATGTGCACTCCACTATATGGAAATAATTGTTCATATAAGTTTAATAATATAATATATTTGAAATCGTCTACCTCAAAAATCCGTAAAATGATATATATGCCACGTCGCGTCGGTAGTAGGGCTGGTAGGAATGGCTGATGACAAAAATTGTTGAGACGTTGACTTCTCCTAAATACAGTAATTTCCAATTTCACGGACTCTTACTTGTTTGCTTTACTTATTTATCCCCATTTACGTGCATTTACCCCCGCCCGATCCTTCAATGGAAAAAGATTAAAATATAATTTACTTCCAGATCTCGCTATAATACATAAGTGTACAAAATTTTAAATTAATATCATAAACAGTTCCAGAATAATACTGCGCACAAAAAAGTTACAGACAGACCGACAGATAGAAATTTGTTTTCTGCTTAAACTTAAAATGAGATTATTATAAATTTTGATTCTGTATTTCTACTTTATAAATTGATTTAATGTAAAATACGTAATAAAATTATTTTTAATGTGAGAGTGCCCATAAAGCATAAAAAAGTTTTCTCTTGCATAAAAATGGTCGTTTCTAGCGATTTGTTAGGTAAAATTATTGTTTAAACATTTCGGTTTTCAGCAGTCCGAACCTTAAATGGTTAATTAAAGTTCCCTTATTACATATTACATTGAAAGTACCGTTTTGCATCACTTTCAACACTTCATTTACAATGAAGAATTAGTAACATTTACGGAAAAATCGATCCTGATAAAACTGTTTTTTTTTTGTTTTTTACATTTTTGACAATGTTTTTCCCCAGTAACAGTATGATTTTTTACACCTTTTTTTTTATATCTTAAAGTAGAGGTTTCAACGAAAAAAATACCGTTCTGAAATTTTCAAAAATCAAAACTTTGGTAATCAACTTTTTTGATTGGAAATTAGGCCTTTTTTTCAAATTAAATCCGCAAAAATTATGCCTCAAAAAAATTACAGCTTTTTTGAGACATAAAAATGTATATTTTCAACGAATTTCATCAAAATCGAATTATTTTTGTGGAAGATAAAATAAAATAAAAAAAAAATAAAAAATTGGTTTTTGGCGTTTTTCTCAATAGTTTTGAGGTTTGAGGCAAAAAAATAGTTCAAATAGATCTCTCAATTATCTACAACTTTTGCATTAAACTTTTTTCGATAGGAGGTCTACTTTTGTCAGAAATCGTAAAATCCTGAAATCCACCAAATCCCAAAAAACACAACTTTTCGCACCCTTACCCCACTTCCGGTTATCTGTTGCGGTCCAATCGATTTTTCCCAATTTATATACTATTAATCTTAAATTTTCCCACCACCCATATACTGCTAAGAATTTTATTTTTTTCAAAAATTATTGACACTGGTCTATACGTAGATGTGGAAGTAAAAGCAAAATTCATCCTCAGTTTAAGGGTGCCGGTGCCGTGCTTAAGAAAATGATTTCATAGTTCGAGGATTTCTCTTACAGCCCTTGATAGGCCTTTAGATACAACATTATAGAATTGTACCAGACTATTGAAAAGTAAAAAAAAAAATTTTTTTGATTTTCGCTAAAGTAAAAATTTTTTTTCTTTTTTTAGTTTTAAATAGCCTAGTACCATTCTATAAAGCTGTCTCTAAACGAATATCAAAAAAAATTTTCAATCGGTGCAGGAGAAATCCTCGAATCACGTTCACGAAACCGCCCACCTTAAGCTTTCTTTTTGGTCTAGAGCATTTATTCGCTAAATTATTTATCGAGTTATTTGACGAAAATCGTGTTGCGATACCTGTTTTCTCAAGTTAAAATCGCAATTTTCAAGTCGCAATTTATATGAAAAATTGTGTAGATTTTTTTTTCTAAATTCGATACTCTATCAGTTTCAATGGTTATTGTCATTTGTGTAACTCCTGAAAAGGAATGACATTAAAATTCTGTCAAATGCAAGTATTCGCATAATATCCAAACATTTACTTGATGAATTTCCTATTAAATAAAAAAAAAACGAAATTTGATCTATATGACAAACTTTGTAAATTTAAATATCTAGTTACTGTACTATTATAAGCATAGGTTGAACACCATCGATCTACTAAATTCTAAAACCAGCTTCGGCCAATTTTTTCTTCAGAACCCTTTAAGGCATTCTTTATTATCAAAAAAATTCGAATAATATAGTGACATTCTCAAAACAGATAAAAAACCAAGTAAATAAACAATGTGAATTTTAACATTTCTAATAATGCTAGACTCAGACACATTTAACAACCAAAACAGAAAGCAGGTAGTTTTCTAGCAATACGCAGAAATATGAAAGAGAGAAATGTATTGTGTAAAAAGCTATTTATAGTAGTTTTTGACAGGGCTTCAAGAACGTTTTGCCTGAATACCTACATGAACTTAAATTTAAAATTAGACTAACGGTCCTTATAGTGAAAATGGAGAAACACTGTATAGCTGCCACAACATGAAATAATAATAAGATACCCTTAACTGGTAATTAGAGAAATTTTTTACGCAAAAAAAAATTGAAAATTCTTATTATTCAAATATCCTCAGAATGCCATGAAACATCGAGATTTTAAATTTGAGCAAAAAAGATTTCAGTCTGTCGGTCGGTCTGTTTGTGTGTAACTTCTTTTGTGAATAAGATCAAAATATAATCGATTCCCAGACACAGATTATATTTTGTTCTTATTTCGTTGAAAGGTTGGGGTTGGGAAGGAAGAGTCCATAAAATCGTTATTTAATATATACACATAAGAGAAGCAAAGGTCTCAAAAAATTTTTTGGCATTAGCCACCCTCATTATTAAAAGAGGTGAAAATATAAAATTGTGATTTAGTGTGTGTACAAGAATCAAAGGCCTCAACATTTTTTTTACTTTATCCACCCCCAATACCACCACCTCCACCACCACTACCGATGTGGCATATCGTTTTATGGGTTTTTGGGGTTGACGATTTCAAATATTATATTATTAAAGTTCCATAAACAATTATTTCCACATAGTGGAGTGCAAATAATATAGTATCAAAATTTTTTCGTTGTGAGAGATTTGGATAGAAAATATGGATATGGAGGTAGTGATTTCTTGGGCAGCGGTTTTTGATTTAGTTTTTAAAAATGTTAAAAATTTTAAAATTATTTAGTTGACTGCACTCAGGCGAAAAAAGCAAGTTGTTAGGAAATCGATTGAACCTGAATGGATTCGCCTAAAAACTATTTTAATGCTCTATAATCATTAATTAAGCTTTCTACTACTTTTCTTTGCCTACTCTTTGCTAACTCTTTTTTTTCTGTGAAAAATTATGTTGAAAATGTTATAATTGAAAAAATTTCGCTAATTACGAACAGTGTTAAAAAAAAATGACGACTCCAAAATGGCCGATTTTAAGACCAAAATTGTGCAAAATGAACGATTATTTTATATCACAGTTTAAATATCATTGCATAGGTATTTATTAGGCATTTATTATTTTTAATAATTAAAATGAATAAAATACAAAGTTATGGATAAAAATGCCCGATTTAAGACCAAAATCATGTAATGCTCGTAAAATTGTCTGAAACATAAGTAATTGTAAATGTTCAATTAATAAAGTTAAAATATTATAATATGAGGATTTATTAATAAATTTTAAAGTGTATTTTAAATAAAAAACATTCATTATTATAAAATTGCAATTTGTAGAAAAGGGTTAAAAACAGAAGCATAAATGAAATTCTTCATTTGTTTTTGTTCAAATAGGCTTATAATGTCATGAAATGTCGAGATTTTAAATTTGAGAAAAAAATCTGTCTGTCGGTCTATAACTTAATTATCAAAGGGGGCGAGAAAAAAAATTGTGATTTAGTGTGTGTACAAAAACCAAAGATCTCAAATTATTTTTCTTCCATGTACTTCGGTTTTTTAAACTAAAGTCACCTTCCTATATTTACTGAAGATATTGCTGGTATAATCAACGGGATGAAAAGCAAAGCGTGTTGCGTAATAGATCAGGTAACTCCCAGAGTAATAAAGCTTACACATAATTATATAATATATCATTTAACTAGAATTATAAATCCCTTATTGTAAAGTGGTGAATTTCCCGAACAAATGAAAATTGCAATGACTTTCCCATTATTGGCATTTAAACGTAGACTTTCAACACATTTTTGTCTAAACACGACGATTTTCAAGGGCGTGTACGTTGAAACAGAAAAAAAATACAAAATTAAAGCTTCAAGTTTTGCAGTAGGTATTTTTTTACATAAAATTTTTTTACTGAACGATCGCGTAAGTTTGGTATTTTTTTGAGTCAAATGAAATAAACCAAACAGTATTTCTGAGATAAATGTTATACCAAACTACTTCCACATCCAGATTTTCTATCCAAATTTCTCACAACGAATAAAATTTGATATTATATTTGAACTTCATTAAGTGAAAATAAATTGTTTATGGAACTTTAATCATATAATATTTGAAATCGTCGATGCAAAAACCCATAAAACGATGTGTTACATCGGTAGTCGAAGTGCTGATGAAATTTAAAAAAATGCTAAGGTCTTTGGTTTTTTACACACACTAAATCGCAATTTTATTTTCTTCACCTCTGTTAATATTGGTGTGAGAGTGGGGGTGGTAATGGGGTGGCTAATGCCAATCAATTTTTTCATTTACCCCAATTACCCTCCCCCCAACCATTCAACGGAATAAGATAAAAAGATAAAAATATAATCAATATTGTAAACAATTCCAGAGTAATTGTGTGTGGAGAAAAAGTTACACACAGAACGATAGACTAACAGTTTTTTTTAATTTAATGTTTTATTTATATTAATTTATATTTATATTTTATTTTGTTCAAACTTAAAATCTCGACGATTCCTGACATTCAAAGTCTATTTGAACAATACAGATTTTCAATTTTTTTTTGTGTTGCTAAACTTCCACTGGATGTGGAAGTAACTAAGTATAATATTATTAAATCCTGAATGCAAAAATCACAAACCTAATTTAGGGACATAGAAATATCAATTTATTACGACAAATAAACAAAGCATTTATTTTATATTTTCCTCTTATTCTAAATTCTCTCTCTTAAGATATAAATGCTACACTTATATTTTTAAGCCCTCTATTTGAAATTCTGTATAAAAATTCAAAACACATTTTAAGATGTTTAAGATGCTTACAACTATTTTTCTTGCAACTTAAATTATAATTCTTAGTAGGTATAAATTTTTGAATTTAGATAAATTGTTCGAATATGATACAATACCTGTAAGGTTTCGGACTAAAAATTAATTCGAATAAAGAGCTTTCATTCATCGATTGTGACTTCATGAAGAAAGAATTTAAGAGGAAATAAGAATCGAACGTTATCGAGCCATTGCAACGCTGCCAAATATCGGGCTATATAACGAACGATGAATATCAGCTGTATA